>CM031594.1:9448923-9504897 GCA_018467065.1 Ephestia elutella
AGCTTATTCACAAACCTTCCTTATATTTTTAAAATATTAGGTCCCAAAGTAAAAAGTCAATTTCCTAACATTCTATATATTCGCGTTGGATCTGGTTTGCATAACTACGCCCAAATTAGATGAGAAAAACACAACAGTAGTTACCTAGTCTGCTTTGAATAATAAAATTTAATTTGAAGGTTCTTTATCAATGAGTGGTAGGTTAGGTTAACAACTCAATGCTCTTGTAATTAGCCAAATATTGTAAAATGTTAGTCATATAGTTTGCACCTGAAGCTTCTCACAAAATACGAGCAACATTTTAGTAAAATTAAAGGCAGGTAGGTACCCAATTAATTAGTAACACATTGTGCTGCTTTTGGCATATTCTTACGCACTATTAGGAAAGTATTTATGCTTTTTGGTGACTGTACCTGAGTTCCAGTGGACAGACGCAAGATCTGCCGATGATAAAAGTACCATTAGGAATGGTGACCATTAGTAGGATATACAATTAGCAGGATATTAACAAATTTCAATTATTGTCTAGCGACAAAAAGTTTCTATTCAATCTGTACAAGGTTGTGGGTGTCAATTTCTACGCTGGAAGTCTTTCGCAACCCTCCCACAGACTTGATATACATTTTCATTCCAAAAAAAACCTACGAAGTAATGACATATCGATAAGTTTCCGTATCGGTACTAAAAAATAAACAATAACATGTATGTACTTGCGTGGGATGGAAAATATAAATCACTGGAGATTTTCTTAAATCCAGATAATTTTGTATTGTTCTGAATACATCACCCAGATCTCAACCTAAATTTATTCTATCGATTGTTATGCAAAAACACTTCCATGAGTCATCCTTAGCACTTTAAACACAAAACACACGTGGTAATAAAACATAATCACCTGATTTTGTCGTAATAAAACAATTGATTAGGATTTCTCAACAGTATTTTAATTTACAAAATTTATTTTTCGAGTCTCTCAAAGCAGACATTTTTACTCAACGGGTAGGAGGGGGGGGAGCACCGAATACTGAAATGTTGCCATGTCAATGTAATTGATCAGTGATTGATAATCACATCAATCCATCAAACATTGATATTATTTTTATTTGTTTGTTTGACGATTTTGCTGGATATGATTTAATGATTTTTTTTCTGATTTTTGACAACAGAAATGTTTTTTTTTTAAATATAAGTATTATTATATGTCTGTGATTTTGAGGAAATGTAGCAGCAGGAGCAGGAAGTATTAAGGAAGTATTATTGTTTTTTTTGTTGTAAGTGTATTCATTTTTTCGTTCAGAGCACCATAAAGTGTATGAAAGATATGCTTTGGAAGAGCATTGGAAGTTGTTTTTTTTAGGGTTCCGTACCAAAAAGGCAAAATCTGAACCCTTGTGTGTCCGTCTGTGGCCGTCCAAAGAGGTTGTCAAATCTTTTGTATTAGCCATAGATTCTTATTGTCATGTGCCTTGAAATCGTAAACACAGAAGTAAAATCCACGGTCTCTTTTTACCAAATAAGCAGAAGGAACAATCGTCAACGTGATTTCACACACACACTGATAATATTTGACAATATTTCGCATCCTGTTCATGATAAGGACTGTCATATCAAAACTCGATAGTCCCTTTCCGTTCACCTTAAAATTATGGAATGTATTGGCAACACGAACCACTACACTGAACAGTACTTATCATCCAAGCCGGAATAAATCATGCGAAATGATCCTTAACTGTCATATTTGTTGTGTTGTCACAGTCTGAAAATATTTAAAATTATTTTTTACTGTTTTGTGCTTTTAAACTCAATAGAAATGATAAAATGCAACGTGTACAATATGTGGAAGTTTGTTTGAAAAAAAATATTCGTGGAATATCGTTCTTCGGTAAGCAATACATGTGAGATGCTTTGCGTGTACGGAACCCTCGGTGCTCAATGATAATATACAATTTCGTGTTATTTTTGAAACAATAACCATTATGGTAGTCGTCTTTGACTGGCACTGGCAACGTCTCTATCCGGATATGACGATTAGTTATTTTATAGTAGTGTTTTTGAGATCTTATAACCATGTTCATAATTATACTCCTATATAATAATTTCTGTAAATAGTTAAATAAATTGACGGTTTTGTTTTATTAATTTATTCTTTATGGCTGGGCCGAATCAAGGCAAATATTACGAATTTAGTACCTATTCTATAAAAATCTCAGGAATTCTTTCTTGATGTAAAAAGTACAACATTTGATAGAGCGTCAAATACTGACAGTGAATGGAGTCGATGTTCTGTGCAACAAGTGAAATAATTGAATAAAATCAAAGAAATACCTCAAGAAAGAGAACTCGTGTTATTTGGATTGCAGTATACAAATTCTCTTACGTACTACAGTACCAGGAAAATAATGGACGCCAACAACCATTAACATCATTGCAATGTTTCATTGCACGTGATTTTTAATAATTCGATAAAATAAATTTTATTGATTTAATGACAATATTCCCAAATTTAGGGATAGTTAATTTCCCATCGTAAAAAGCTGGGATGCAGATCCAAGCTCCGCATACCACGCATTCTAATTCGTTCCAAATTATTTGGTTTTGCTACACTGTACCGAATATAATTAATTATCTTAGATCCGACCCTGTATTCTGTCGTTGTGTGAATAATAATCTTAGTGTGTGTTTTTGCCATGCAATTTCAAATGACATGTTCAGTCTGCATTCATTATTATATGTCTGTGGTCGTAAAATATAAGTCTTTCAAGAAAGAATATTGCTGATGAAATCCAGATATATTTCACCCTTGGGCCACATATAGATCACTTTGTTGAAGTTATAGTCTGTGCGTCTGTCAAAAGACTGCCTGTCAAATGGTTTGGAGAGGACAGGAACGCTTAAAAGTATTAAGTTGACCATCAGATGAAGGTATGGCATACTCAGATCCAACGGTCTCTTTCTGAAGAAGAAATAATCAAAAATATACGACGTGATCAAGAGACAGGTCTGCGGAAGAAGGTGCTTACTGACTTATTTTGACTCAGGCAGCAACTCCAGCTGAAACTTCTGAGGGTACTTCCATCTAGAAATGGCGAATATGATAGTGGGACAAAAAGTAAGGTCTAACAGATGCAGTGGAATTGCTCTGCAATTATACATGTTGTTGGAAGTCTGAAAATAATGTAGAAATTTTGCCATCATGCTTTTGCGCTGGATTCAGTATGAATTAGGGATTGAACTGCAAAGTTAAGTTTGTTTTTGACAAACTAGCTTAGTCTTTTAGTTAGAGCTATAATGTGATATGCTTGTGCGTGTACGGAACCCTCGGTGCGCGAGTTTGACTCGCACTTAACCGGTTTTTTATACAACTTTTTGACCATTAAATTCGGTAGGCGTCAAAGAAATGGTAGTCGTCTTTGACTGGCACTGGCATACGTCTCTACCGGATATGCAACGATTTGTTTGTTAGTGTGTTTTTAGATTTTAAAATGTTAAATTATGTCTTATACTATATTTTTCTGTATTTATAGTTAAATAAATTAGGTTGTTTTGACTTATTTGTTAGGAACAGGCATGATTGGATCACAGAGGTTGTATTGATTTAGTGCAATTCGTAATAAACATAGCAAATGTGTACAACACTTGATAGAGCGTCATGTACGTAATGGAGTCGATGTTCTGTGCAACAAGTGAAATAATTGAATAAAATCTAAAGACACATAAAACAGTGGATGAAAACTCGTGCTTATTTGGATTGCAGTGATACAATATTTATTCTTTATGGATAATATTAACAAGGAAAATAATCATTCAGAACAACCTCGTTAATGTCAATGGTTTATGATATGCCATCAAGAGGATAGTTTTGGAAGGATGTTCGATAAAAATCCTGTAGATAAATCAATTATATAAATTCTGCAGGTATTTAATGTTAATTGACTGGGATAGAGGTCACAAGCTGGATCCATTCATAAGTATTGTTAATTATTTGTACTGTAAGTAGTAGTGAACAACAAAGGCTTGATGTCGCGCGCGTAAGTTCACAGGTAGCCAAATAAGGTCATCCATTCAGCGTTCTCGAATTTACAGAACAGAATATTGCTCCATCTGAAATAATAAACCCTGGGCCACATATAGAACGGAAGTTATAGTTTGGGTCAAAAGACGAGTTAATGGTTTGGAGAGAGCACCTTTACTGTGGACCATCAGATGAAGGTATGGCTTCAGACCAACCCGTGAAGAAGAAACAGGTTGATGCACCCGACATTGACGACGGCAGCGACAGGTCTGCGGAAAGGTGCTTACTGACTTATTTGACTCACACAAACTCCAGCTGAAACTTTGAAGGAGTTTCCATCTAGAAATGGCGAATCACCTGACAGTGGCCAGATTTAAGTGAAGAATGCAGTGGAAATTGCTCTGCAATTATACATGTACCTGAAGCATAGCTAATGTTGAAAATTGTGCCATCTTACCTTCTTCTCCTGTGGGAGAACATAATAAGTGTCGAAGATGACAAACTGCTTTCTGTTACGATTATACAAGATGCACTTTTATGGGCAATGTCTTTGTAGATTTGTTGAGGAACACTAATGCTACCAAATCTTATTTGACCGTCCCTCTTTTGAGTTTATTTACATGAAGTTCTGTGTTCATGGCGTTAACCTGTTCACTGACATATTTATCTACTATGCAACTAATGTTTGACATGTACTTAAAACAGAATAGCACAGGTACTATATGTTCAAGGTTAATGCAAGGTTGTGACTTATTTGTTAGGAACAGGCATGATTGGAATCACAGAGGTTGTAGATTTAGCTGATCACAGTGTAGCAAATTTGTCACATTTGTTACTCATTAGGACCTAGAGTTCTTGCCAGTTTATCCTCATCCATCCAGACACTGTGGATGAGAAGCTACGGCTGCATCAGATGAAAATGATTTATTCTTTCGATAATATTAACAGAATAACTATGTTGCAGAAGATTAATTTCAGTTTAGATATCATAAATCGATAGCTGATGACAGTCAAGGAGATGCGGATGTTGAGCAGCATCCTCTAGAGGACAGCAATTCAATAAATTCTGCAGGTACTTTACAATGTACAAGAGGACAACCCATTCAGAAGTAGTGTAGCGATCTATCAGTAGATGTTTTGAACAACACTTGATGTTGCTTCATCAAGTTCACAGACAGTTTGGAGTTTCACAGCGCGCCGAATTTACAAACACATAATGCTCCATCTACGTCATCAGGAGAACACCCCATTGAAGATAGACCAGCTGGTTTTAAATTACAGGACTGTATTAAAGTTGGGAACTGACGAAAGAGAATTCGCTCACCTTCACTGAACCTCTCATGAGGATAGAAAGGGTCAATGAGCATGGTTGTGTCACAGTTTTACTAAAAGACTCGAATCATTTGATACCACACATATTAAATCATTGACAATAAAAACATTGGAGCAAAACTGTCTCCAGATTTAGTGAAGAATATGAAACTCCTATTACGCACGTACCTGAACATAGCTAATGTTGAAAACTGTATACTTACCTTCTTCTCTGTGGGAGAACATAATAAGTGTCAAGGCGAATCTTTCTGTGAGAGATACAAAGCCATTTTATGCTGACTTACAAAGCTTTGTAGATTTGTTGAGGAACACTAATCTACCCAATCTAATTTACTCTCATCTTTTGAGTTTATTTAATGAAGTTCTGTGTTACGGTTCAACTTTAGCCCTACAAGATGTCTTGCCAGAAGAGATATGCTGTCTCGCTCACTCTATTGTAAGGTTTGTGAAAGATTATAGACTACTAAATGACATAAGAATACAGACCAGTAGAAGTGGTTTTGGATTTTTAGGGCACGAGTGTAGAGTGATTCAGGATTACTCATTAGGACCTGAAATTCCACCTTTATCCTCATCCATCCAGTTGGTGGATCAAAGCTACGGAGAATCATGAAAATGAGGATTCATCACAAAGTGAAGTGGACAAGACTATGTTGCAGAAAATATCACTTTTAGTCCTAAAATCGATTAGCTGTGACAGTCAAGGAGATGCGGTGTGACTCCTCTGACAGCTCAATAGATTCCTCCGACTACAATGCAATTCAGGATATGCAAGATTGTTAGCGATCTATCAGAGATGTTTTGAAAAAACTTGATAATTGTGAGAAACAGTTTGGAGTTTCATCGGAAACGCCTTTTACTAAAATGTCATTCATCTGTTCAGTGAACAAGATGATTCGATTTGATAGAATCTATGGTGTGTACTCTAGACATTACGGTTGGAATTGTCTACAGGAATTTATGTATCCTGATCTGATACCAATGTTGAATCCTATTTCGTCATTCATAGAGTTTCTCAAAGTTGTCTGATGACAGTGAATGTTTTATTAGACTACCCTCGTAAGCAATGAGACATGTTTCCTCCTATACTTGTTGAGATTTTTGAAATAAATGTAGATTTAACTGGAAGTTTCCTTGAAACATGCCAGCAAACTGATTCGGGAGGCACGAGAGGTTTAGATGACACGATGATTTGAGTTTATTAATTGGTGAATTTTCCACACTGTTTACCCAGCAAAGTGCCTGTCTAAATCTATAGGTGCTTTACTAAACGTTATTTAATTATATATGTGTCTATTGCACAAATATTGTAATGAGGGCATATGAGTTTAGCTGAACTATTAAATAATACTTTCTTAATAATAAAACAATTAGCATATTTGTTTTAATTTTATTAGTTGAACTTTAGACCTATATTGCTGACACATGCAGTTAAATGAAATTAGTGGGGTTACTCCTATAGACACTGCATTGGACACTGCCATAAAATATAACACTTGTGCTTACAAATTAAATTATACCTACAATTTTTGGGGCTTTTCAAGTGTTTTGACGATATATTTTAGTACAAGTAATGATTTAAATTATGTAAATAGAAAAAATAATACATATAGATTTCCACAAATCGGTCAATAGAGATTTTATCATTCCAAATTACTTTGTTTTAGAGTAATAAAGAGATAATTGATAATTTCATACTTTATATTACGGACGACTAGAGTACTGTAATATTAATGCCTTAGTTATATATAGATTAATTTCGATTTATACAGTCTTCCGTTAAAATATAATAATATTACAGTGGAGTAGTCTTTGCGTATATTCAAATTATGTAATGCAATAATTACTTTTTATGATAAATGTCTGATAAAATTCCATTCCACTAATGAGGCTGATAATGAATATTAATGTAAAACATCAGAATTGTCAGGGTTTTGACATATAAATTAATTTTATGGAATTTCCTTGATTATAATTAATGAATAATCCTTCAAGTTTATCTAAATTCTAAATCTATTTATTGTGATTTGGTCAACATTAATTGAGTGGATATTGCATCCCTGCTTGTTAATAAGTTTTCTAATGCTACAGGTGCTTCCTTAGAGCATTTAACTCACAGGAGACGATGCAAGCGAGTTTATTCAAAATATAGTCTGCCAACTTGCAGTGGGGAAACCGCTCACAAACGCAATGCAGCGTGTTTAGACAACATAATTTATGTAGGTACACTTTAGGACACATTTAAGACAATGTCGACTACTGGCTTATTATAAACTACTGCATTGGACACAATCACAAAACAGCCCCTTGTACTTTCTTACAAATTACAAACTTAGATGTCGTGCCTCAGTTAGTGTCTCAAAGGCCAAAGAAATCGTAATATAACATAGAAGTCTTAAACAGTAAAGATCTTGTTATTTTATATTCAATTTCCTGAAATGGATCTGAGGGACTTTTCCGTGACACAAATTAATAATAAAGAAAATAAAATCCGTTTATTTCAGGTTATAATGACCCATAACAAGAAATTAATCTGCAAAGTCCGACCTGAACAATAAAATTATAATGACAAGATTGCATAAAGTATTACGAGTAATACACACCTTGACTGCCAAAAACACAACCAAATTGCCATTAACACCATTCGCAATTACCTACTCTCACATACTCATTCGGAATTATTGCATTGGTTACAAACCGACCTGAAAAAGCATCAGCGTACAATTAATACACTCATGAGACGAAATATAGGAAACAGCCACCCAAAATCATTGCATCCAGCGTCTTACACTCCCAAGAAAAGAAGGTGGCCGTGGAATCATAGACATTCAAAACCTCGCATAACAAACAAATAACTACGCTCCGTTCATTCTATGTCACGCATCTGCAAGCAGTCACCCTTACATAAAGCCATTGTAAGGTCAGATGCTAAATATACCCCACTTAATGCATTGTTAAATTGATCATTCGAAAACAGCCTAATGAATCTATGTACCACAGGCTGCACAGCAAAAATTTTTTAAGAAATTTCTTGGCAGCAGAAATCCTTACACGGGAGATTCAGTCGCTTGACCTCATCAACTCTCTAACGTCGACAAGACAGCGTCGAACGCGTGGTTGAGGGTGAGTTGTTTCCCGAAACTGAGGGTTTTATGCTGGCCATTCAGGACCAAATTATAAACACGAAGAACTACCAGAAATCATATCATCCGCGACGTTAATCTCCAATCCGATCTCTGTCGCCATTGCCACAGTGCATCCAGAGACTATCCAACACATTACAGGAGCATGCCGATCAATCTCACAAACCGATTACAAGCACAGACTACGTACCAAATTGCCTTAGCAATCATCCATCAATATTTAGCCTTAAAATTTACAAATTAATTTCAGAGAAATGCTAGTCTTATGCGTACAAATATAATCCACATACCGTTCTTGACAACACACAGCGAAACAATGGGACAGAACAATAATTACAGACAAAACCACGTGTACATTATAATAGACCTCGATATTACTCTCCATGTACAAATGTAATCAGTATTAGCATAGTTTATCTCATTGATATAGCCGTACCCAACACTCATAATCTTGCTTCCCACACTTACACTGAAAAAATTAAGTAAATATACAGACCTTTCTATAGAGCATTTAAAACGCACATGGCGACGATGCAACCGAGTTCTATTCAAAACCAGTCTGCCTATAGTGATTTCGTCTACTGGAGTTGTTCCCAAAACCCTACACAATAGTCTTAATGCAGCGTCTGACATATACACCCTCTTACTTCTCTACCTTCTTCTCCAAAAAGCTGTCGACTCCTGGCTTAAATACCTACGCAGGATTGTCAGAAACATTCCTCTCTCTAGAAATTACATACTTCAAAAAGTCATATATCTTTGCTTGGCCAAAAGCCTGTGAAGATATTCTTGAAATCCGAAAAGGGTGTTAAAAACAATATATAAAAACATAATAATAATAATGAATTTTCCGTTTGATTTCTCTCTTACAAGGGCAATAATTCCAGATGACTTTATAGATAGCGCTTAAGGCGAGAGAAAGAGTTCCATACAAAAAGCAAAAAATTCACGGATTGGCATTTAAAAAAAAAAAAACTTAGGTAAAAAAAAACAACTAAAAAGTATCAATATTGTGATTTGTGCAACTGTCAAACTGTTATGTGATTTTTTTTTTCTGCCTCTTGGTTGACAAGAAAAAAGCGCAACATATAGGTTCAGCCATTATTACGACTCGGTTTCAATAAAACGCCATCTGTTGAGACTTTTTTATACTGATTTTTTTTTTCTTAATTAAATGTCAGAAAAATCGCTCATTGAAACACAACATTTACATTTGTAATTAGTGGAATCGGCCCCCAGTATGAGAGCAGGGGGCCGATTCTATTATAAACGTAAATGTCTTGTTTGTCTCAATGGAGAGCCAAGAAATTAAATTAAAGCGACAAGATCTCTGTAAGATTTCTATGCTTTATTACTATTTCTTTGGCCTTTGAGACACATTTGAGGCACGAACGTACTATACGTTTGTAATTAGAGGATCAAGGGCCAGATCATGTCAAATTTGGCAAAGGGGTGTGCCTGTAGTGGCCTCTCCTGTTAATTAAATGCTCTAAGATGGCTTAACATGTTCATTTCAATCGTTGACATTCAACGGCCCCGGCGGCGCCTGTGACGGGGCTTGGAAAAAATTCCGGTGGGCCCGGATTTTATAAATGCATACGGGGCCGGGATGGATTAAAACAAGCAGTGGTTTTTTAAATGGGACGATTAGCATACAAATCCCAATTATAGCATACGCTCCGGTATGTAAAAAGAGTCAGGGGAAATTGTGTATTAGCTTTTATAGTTTAAATATGAAAGAAAATTAGTTATCTTAATACTTGTACTATTACGTGTATGGGGGGCCTTTAAACACTACCGGAGCGTATGCTTAAAATTTTATGCTATCCGTCCCATTTAAAAACACGCCGGGGCCGTTAGGGAAACACTCTTTCAATCGACGTACATTACTTAGTTTTGTCTTTTATAAATGCATAGCTTATATTAAAACAAGCAGTGGACATCGATTAGATACAAATCCCAAATAGACATGTAAAGAGTCAGCATAAAAGTTATTAGCTTACTCAATGAGTTTACCAAATAAAGTTATTATTTCAACTACGGGATCTTTTTATGAGTTTTAAGGTAGTTTAAGTTAGGGAAACACAACAGACTGTTATATAGGTGTCCATTTGTTAATCCATGTAGTTGTAAGCTGCTTATGTATTTCGAATCTCAAAATTTAAAGCAATTTTTTATCAACTCTTTGGTTGGATCTTTTGTTTTATCGCTGGCCAGTTTTAATTGTCTTGTTATATTAAAAAAAAAAGTACCAGTACAGAGGTATAATATCAATATACCAAATTCGACTTTATTGCAATGTGAACAAGTTTTGTTTGTAGTATATAGAGTGCAATTTCGTGTTAGCTTAGAATTATTTTGTAACACACCATAGAGAAGTCTGTCTCTTTCAGATTGATATTAGAGGTCATACAAAATAAAGACAAGTATCTTTTGTTTCGCTCACTCATTTTCTAAACTAAAATAAATTAGCAAAAAAAGTTGACTATCTCTATTTTTGTTTTCTTACCAACCAAGTGATGCATAAAATTGTAAAACACATGGTATTCATATATCTATACATACGATATAGGAAACTAGTTTATTTTTGACCTCGTCTTCGCCCGCGTGAAGTTCATTTATCACGGAAGTGTCCACCCCTTTTTCCAAAATTCGCTTGCAAAATTACAAGTTTCTACGTTCACGGTTTCGTATCTGAGTTGATATAAAAGCTTCAGTCGCCGGACGACGCGTCGCTGACTGAATAATTGGTAACAAAACACCTGAAGAGGGAGAAAAAGGTAAACAACTATTTTCACGCGGGCGAAGCCTAGGGCAAAAGCTAGTTCATGTATAAATTACGTCCTCGATAGTTCTTGCCAACAAAATATTAATTACCTTTACTAACTAGATCTTTTTCATGTAACATCTCAATTTTTCTGTATTATCGACTAATCGTGAACGTAAAATTTAAACTTATTTGACCAATTCTGTTTATTTTTTATTTCGCGACAAAGTTGACGATAAAGTAATTAACTTTAGTTAAGCAAGCCCTAAGCACTTGTTATTGTTAAGTAACATAAATTTAACAAACAAATAAATAAAATATTTTTTGTACATGAAGATTTATTTTTTGTTTCATTTTAAAAACGCCAATTAGTGCGGCTTAATTCACGCATCACCAAAGTCGCTGCGATACATCGTGGCGTCTTGCAGTGTGTGAGCGGCAGTGACAGCCGCAACGCAGCGTCTTTAAATACGGGAACTAAGCCACAGATCTCAATAGTGGGAAAGGTGGGAAATTAATCAGAGTTGATGCAACAAGATCAAATAGCGCAGGATGCACGCTTATTTGATCTTGTTGCATTATGAACGTTATATTTATCAAAACATGGTTCATTTTCAAACAACTCACATTTTGCAGCTTCTGGTGTGTGCTGCGCCTATGTAAACAGTAAATTGCTCTGCGGTTCCGCTCCCATGAAAAGTTCGGAGGCTCAGGATCTTAATTTTTTCCGGACCAATGATGTGCTACAACCAATACCCCGTTGGTGGCCAGCATTAAGTCCTGAGATGTCTCGGAAGTCAGTAGATGTTAGGGCAACAGGGAGGAGTAAGCGCCCCATGGTTTAGGGAGAGAAGCAATTCACACTCAAGCAAGTTTTACGAACTATCTAAACCGACTCCAGCTAGAAAGGCTAGTCCTATTTTTCAAATCGGATGGATAGTTCCAGAGATTAGCGCTTGAAACAAACTCTTCGTCTTTATTATATTACTTCTCGGTGTAGAGATTGAGCACACAATCATACAACAATGAAACTATTGACAATATATTTACGTCTTCAGTAACTTTATAAGATCGTCGCAGCAGTGGCACAAAGTTTCGATTCTGGGGCCTTAGCCAAAGTCACAAGCTAAAAACGACAACTGTAAAAGGCCGCGCTAAATTACATTGTCGATCGTTATCGCAAGTTCGTAGACAATATAGAAACAAAACACTAGTAACAAATTGTTTAATCGCTTACTTCCATACAAATGAGTAGACAAGCAGCACTTTCGGTATCTGCTTTGATGACTTATCTGTAGAAATGATGACGAATTTAGATATCATGTCGCTAGAATCGATGTAACTTTGACTAAGCCTCCTGGATTGGTCATTGGTGGTAATAAATAAAATAAATAAATAAATAAAAATAGTTAAAATTATATGTTCATTTAATCCTGTTGATCACATCAATACAAGAAGGAACAATCTCGCTCAGTTTTGTACCATACCATTCAATATGTACAGGGGTACATATACACAAGAATATCATGCACTTAAGATTTAATATTACAGTCATAACAAGGACACGAAAAAACAAAAAATATTAAAAAAAAACTGTTAAACTGAAGTTGATTGAAACGACCGATGTTGCTAGAACAAGCGCCGCCATTTTTATTTTCGTAGATTAAAGTGCCTACACACTTTGCAATTTGTATCGCAACTAGAAAGGGACGCAGGTATATGGTAGATGGTTTTGAGTTTTTATTGTATAAAAGCATGCTCATTGAATTATAATTGTAAATATTGAGTTTTCTCAGAAAGTGAATTACTTATTTTCATGTAATTC
Organism: Ephestia elutella; assembly: GCA_018467065.1. Taxonomy (NCBI): domain Eukaryota; kingdom Metazoa; phylum Arthropoda; class Insecta; order Lepidoptera; family Pyralidae; genus Ephestia; species Ephestia elutella. The sequence continues at coordinate 9,462,003 of CM031594.1, forward strand.
TTATGAGAATAAAGCTATTTCTAAACCTAACCATAGACTTTTATTACGCCAGTATATAATAAAGTCTATCGGTACAACAGTAACTTCTCTTTGTATAACGTCATCCCATTCTAGTTGCGAGACAAATCGCAATGTTTGTAGGCGCTTTAAGAAGTATGATAGGGCCTCAGTATACAGTACCAAGAATTTAAATAATCATTGACATAGATATGTTTCTTTCTAACGTATGAGTCTCAGGGCTTTGTTCACATGGGAATTCCGGGATAATAGCCTTTTACTATGGTTATCATAAACGAAAATGTTTTTTTTTTTCAGTCTAGATGATAATCCCAGAGTTTAACCATATTTATCGACACATTCTCATGGGAGCAAAGTCGCGTGGTGACGCTAGTTGATATATCAATCTGAGGCCCTCACACTCGCATTAAGAAAAAAATATTTTTTATTATGAAGTTTTTAAATTTATTGATTGACCAGTAGCTGGATTTAGGTGGTGGGCACGGGGTCACGAAATTGTAAAAATGAGACCGTTATACCGCCTACTACATAACAAAACTTACTAACTACATCCAGTTTCCAAGTCAAATGAAGTTAGGTTTTTTCGTATAAACCATATAAGGAAAGGACGTTGCTGCAATGTATGGAAACTGGCACAATTGCATTACCTACATCATAATCTGAATAAAATAAATACTTGCGATAACTTTTACTGATTCAATGTTAGCTAACGGCTGATATGTCAAAAGTATTTCCAATAAAGTTATTCTTAAGATACAAGACCTAATGAATTACCAAAAAACATACACAAAATGGCGGCATTTAAGGAAATGTAAAATTGTATTTGTAAATCCTAAATGAAGGCAAAACATAGTGGTCCTAATACCTAAATAACAAGTAATGTATTTTACCTATGTTTTACAAATAAATAAATAATTGATTGATTGACGGCCATTTTGTTTTAGTAACTCAATTTTACAGTCTAAATTTAAAACAAATCTTTGATTTCAAAAATCAAACTTAAGAAATCTTTGACAACTATTTCTCGGCTTTATTTTATTTGGTTTGTTTTCAATTCAATTCGTTTCAAGCCATTTTCAATTCGTTTAACTGCTTTAGACTGTGACTTTAGGTATTCAAAACCCTTTTGAAAATTATATGTTCATTTAATCCTGTTGATCACATCAATACAAGAAGGAACAATCTCGCTCAGTTTTGTACCATACCATTCAATTATGTACAGGGGTACATATACACAAGAATATCATGCACCTACGATTTAATATTACAGTCATAACAAGGACACGAAAGAACAGAAAAAATATAAAAAAAAACTGTTAAAATGAAGTTGATTGAAACGACCGATGTTGCTAACAAGCGCTGCCATTTTTATTTTCAATTCTTTTGTGTAACCATAATGTAGATTAAAGTGTCTACGCACTTTGCAATTTGTATCGCAACTATAAGGGATGCAGGTAGATGGTTTTGAGTTTTTATTGTATAAAAGCATGCTCATTGAATTATATTTGTAAATATTGAGTTTTCTCAAAAAGTGAATTACTTATTTTCATGTAATTCTTATGAGAATAAAGCTATTTCTAAACCTAACTATAGACTTATTATTACGCCAGTATATAATAAAGTCTATGGGTACAACAGTAACTTCTCTTTTGTATAACGTCATCCCTTTCTAGTTGCGAGACAAATCGTAATGTTTGTTGGCGCTTTAAGAAGTATGATAGGGCCTCAGTATACAGTACCAAGAATTTAAATAATCATTGACATAGATATGTTTCTTTCTAACGTATGAGTCTCAGGGCTTTGTTCACATGGGAATTCCGGGATAATAGCCTTTTACTATGGCTATCATAAACAAAAATGTTTTTTTTTCAGTCTGGATGATAATCGCAGAGTTTAACCGTATTTATCGTGACATTCCCACGGGAGCAAAGTCGCGTGGTGACGCTAGTTGATATATCAATCTGAGGCCCTCAAACTCGCATTAAGAAAAAAATATTTTTATTATGTGGCTACCAGTAGCTAGTACAAGAACGAAGTTCTTAAATTTATTGATTGATTGACCAGTAGCGGATTTAGGAGATGGGCACGGGGGCACGTGCCCCCCCCCCAGACAGGATTTTTGTGTACCTACTTACTGTGGCGATTCCATAACTCAGTACAAATTGTCAGAGTTGATAAAATAAATGTAGATATTTACAGAATGAACATGACAATTTTTTCTTCTAACAGTTCTTGTTTCTCACAAGTTTATTTTATTTAATGTTTTTGCCCGTCTGCCCCTTTTGCCCACGGAAAAAAATCGTGGATCCGCCCCTGGTGGCTACAGTTTGTTTCTGTGGCAGACGGAAGACAAATTATAAATCATCTCTGTCTTTTGTGCATGCGGAGGCGGCGTTATTACTGTGATACTATACGAGTGAAAGAGAGGAAAGATATTTATGAAACCGTTATACCGCCTACAACATAACAAAACTTAATGCAATCAGTTATATGAAGTTAGGTTTTTTCGTAAAAACCATATAAGGAAAGGACGTTGCTGCAATGTATGGAAACTGGCACAGTTGCATTACCTACATCATAATCTGAATAAAATAAATACTTGCGATAACTTCACTGATTCAATGTTAGCTACAGCTGATATGTCAAAAGTATTTCCAATAAAGTTATTCTTAAGATACAAGACCTAATGAATTACCAAAAAACATACACAAAATGGCGGCATTTAAGGAAATGTAAAATTGTATTTGTACGCCTAAATGAAGGCAAAACATAGTGGTCCTAATACCTAAATAACAAGTAATGTATTTTACCTATGTTTTACAAATAAATAAATGATTGATTGAGGGCGCAAACCATTTTGTTTTAGTAACTCAATTTTACAGTCAAAATTTAAAACAAATCTTTTACTTCAAAAATCAAACTAAGAAATCTTTGACAACTATTTCTTGCCTTTATTTTATTTGGTTTGTTTTCAATTCAATTCGTTTCAAGCCATTTTCAATTCGTTTAACTGCTTTAGGCTGTGACTTTAGGTATTCAAAACCCTTTTGACAATTCAGCCTCAAGGTCCGTCAAGGCCTAACCCGTCGACAAATAAAAGCGCCTACACTTTGCAACCTGATCAGCAATTCGTTGCAATTAGAAAGGGATGGAGATATATAATAGAACAGGAAGGCCTGCTACATCTCTTTCTTTTGTATACCGTCATCCCGTTCTAGTTGTGGGACAAATTGCAAAGTGTATAGACGCTTTATTGCACAACGACCTTTGGAAAGAGATACCTATTCGGTTTGTGGAGTGTCATCTTTGTCACACACAGCCCTGGTTACGTTTAAGGCCCATTTAGACTGTGCAAGTTTCTTGCCTGTTGCATACATTTAAATTGAAGCAAGTAAATACTTACATTGTCTAAACAACAGACGCTTGCAATCATTCATAGTCAATTGTTCCACTGCAATAATTGCATGCAATTATTGCTCTTGTATACAACTAAAGTTGCACCGTCTAATGGGCCTTAGTCGGCGTACAAGTGCGAGCGAGACAGAAATGCTCTACAAAACGAAATTAGCCGAATGTCAAAGTGCGATGTCCAATATTATCGCCGGTTCACACTATTGAGATGTAAAAAGACCGCTTTGACAGAATATCTATGATCAATTTCCCACTTTCCTATTTAAAAATGAACCTTATACCACAGGGCGGGCGCTTCATAAAAACGGGGCGTCAAATATCCCTACTACTACTACAAATGAAACTGTATATCCGTGAACACGTCAATGTGTGCGTTTTCATAGTCATAGCGTACCAATACACACAAGAACAGGGGAGAAGTGCGGGTGCGGGAGAAGTCAAAAGTGCAGTCAGGATCTACAGGGCATTATGATTATTAAGGCTAGGCTGGCAATAAGGTCTTAATACTCAATATTTTATTGCATCCATAAAGTTGACATGGTGACATATAAATGAAAGTACATTTATGGACCCTGTCGGGCACAGCAACTTCGAGGTATGACTGCATTTATGACGCTTGCTGTACGTAGTACTTATATCAATTCTGTGCCTATACGACCACTTATAAGGTTCATTTTTAAATATTTACTAAATGGATCATATTCTAATGCGTCAAAGTAGCCTTTGAAATACGTGAAAATACAGAAAAAATTATATTTCCTCGCTACATTGTCAACTTAATAGTCATATTTTAATGCGTCAAAGTAGCCTTTGAAATACGTGAAAATACAGAAAAAATTATATTTCCTCGCTATATTGTCAACTTAATAAAGAACAATTCATACAATTCAACAACTCAGACACTCATTGAGAGGTAATCTAGTGTTTAAATAGCGTGCGACAAGGATCTTTTTGCACGTGGTAGAAAACGGAACTAATGTCTAAACTATTAAAATTTCTTATTTAAAACGTAGGTGGCGCCCTCACTCACGTGCAAAAAGATTCTTGTCGCACTGTAAAGACTGACTACGGATTCAGCGTAATATAATGACAATTATACCTACTTGGTAAACAATAGTGCGGTTGACGTCATCCAAATTATAATATTTTAAAAATATTACCTCTAAGGTTCTTATAATCTCCTTTGGCAAAATCTAAAACAGAGATTGATTCGAAAAATGTGATACAAAGTGTATAGCGTTTTGTCTTTTTCCTAAAATGTCCTTCTCAGAATGTCCTTTTTCTCATAAGTCAGTTTGAAAAATAAAATATTGAACTGGCGTTTCAAATCATGAATGAATTACTTATGAGAAAGGAAATTTACAAAATAAAACAACAAATAAAATCTAATTTCTGTTTCCCAAGTACAGTCCGGCATTAAAATTATGTACAGAAAATATAATAGTAGTATCTTAAGAAGTGCTACAAATACTCGTCGTGTGTTCTATGTTTGACACTATGTTATATAGACCACATAGTTTAAGGGTATTAAGGATTATGATTACTGAATTTAAAACGCCTACACACTTTGCATTTTTACTAGCAATCTGCAACAATTTCACAACTAAAAAAGGGATGACGTTATACAAAAGAAAGAGAAGTCATCGGACTTCCTGTTCTAACTTATACCTATATCCCTTTCTTATTGCGAGACCGTATTGCAACTTGTGTAGGCCGGTGATACAAAGAGTATTCTCAATTTTCCTTTACGCCAAACACGCACTGTGTAAGATTTTCTTTTTTCCTCTAATATTTTCATGATTTCCTTAACAAACTGTAACCTAAAATACTCTCATATATAAATTAGATATGGTGAAAAAATTCCATGCATGCAGGACTTGAACTTGCGACCAGGTCTTTATACGACCTTGCTCTTCCAACTGAGCTATCGCATTTCAATCCTGCACATCGAAAATCTTCACCATATTCAAATTCTATTGAAACGCATTAGGCATGCGTCATCTGAGATGCACAAAAATCCAAAATAAACTGTACCTACACTGTGATTTGGACCTACTGCGACATAACTGTATTAGTCACTACTATTATTGCAAGTTGTTATTGTCTACACAAAGTTATCAATGATAACAAAGTTTGGATAACGCCTACCGCTAACAAAACAAAATAAAACAAACAAAATCACGATTTACATTCAGGTATCGTAGTCTTCGTCGATTTCCAAATCGCCAGAATTTAAATGGTCTATACTCACAGGCGTCTGTACCACCGGTCTCACATCCTTACCTTTAGAATTCTGCCTATTAAGATGCGTCAGCAATTTTTTTTGCGTCTCAGCTTTGACGCCTACAATACCAGCGACGGTCGAGTCTAAAACTTTGATTTCTGGCTTAGCGAAACCTTTAGTGAAATCTATGTTGAGTATAGGCGTTACGGGCGCTATTGGCGTGGCCGGCGCGTGTGCAACGTTATTGTTATATTGTTCTACGAATATTAACTCCTTTGGCACTTCCATTTTCGGCTCGACAGTAGTCATACTTGTGTAGCTTGTCGAAGGCTGAGGACTGTACGTAGGATTAATAGTAATGACGCTTTTGTGTTGGATTTCGTCTGTTAAAGTCTCTTGGTAGAAGTTGGGTCGGGATTTTTGATCTATTTTTTTTGTTAGGTCTATGGCTAGGTCGGAGGAGACTATGGTTGATGTCCTGTGGGGGAGTTCCGTTTCCGCGGGGAGGGTGCGGACGTCGGGGGGAGGGGAAGGACTATTTTGACGTCGGAGCTACTGGAGCTGCTCGAGTCTTCTCTCGCTATCCTACGGGGCGGTACTGATGTGTCGGAGAATCTGGAAGATATGGAAAAAAAAACGTTTAAATTACACAGCGCGTTACAAATTAAAAAAATATATATTATTAGTTATTAGGTTTTTTGGTGTGTGTGGAATAGGTTAGATAATGAATTTCCCCCATCACGTCAGGTTTCAAAGAAAAAAATTTTTTGCTAATTATTTTGAAACAGCACATTAAAATTAGTAGTTCTATAATTTTTGTAAATATTATTGCTGTTCATTATGACTAATGTAATGTATATAATGTACATGATAGGGGGAAAATTCATTATCACACATATAGATCTATCAAAAAATCCTAGTAGCTTTGGGTATAAACACTATCAGTCTTTATAACGATGATACTACGATATTATTTACAAATAATTTGTGGATACTACGATATTATACTTATATGTACTAATAATTTAATATCTCGAATTGCATTTGAGATAAGCTTTACTTATTTTGTTACAACTAAGTATTGTAATTTTTTTCTATTAATAGTGCAATAAAGTTGGCAAAAGGTTGGCTGGAAGAAATTGCATTTGCAATAAGCCCGTCTTTGCGCTCATTTATGTACTCATATTTACTTTTTGTCACATAAACATACATACATAGAATCACGTCTTTATTCCTTACGGGGTAGACAGAGCCAAGAGTTGTGAGACTCGAAGGCGACGCTTAGCTGAATAGTGGGCTTTCTGATGGAATGGAGATTCAGATATAGTGACAGGTTGCTAGCCCATCGCCTATGAGTGGAGGAATCCCCAGTTTAAAGCCCTTTTCCTCGATTGACTTTTACAATCCACGCGGGAAGAGAAGCATAATAAATATAAATAAATATATACGGACAAATCACACAGATTGAGTTAGCCCCAAAGTAAGTTCGAGACTTGTGTTATGGGATACGAACTCAACGATACTATATTTTATAACAAATACATATATAGATAAACATCCAAGCAGCTGGCACATTCTATGTTTTTTCTTCGCTCCCAGACCAGCATGGAAGCAATAAAGTTTTGATATATCTATCTATCTATCTATCTATCTATCTAAAGTGTTGATCTATCTATCTATCTCGATAAATAAATCCGTTGTGTGAGCGAGAAAGAAAAAACAAAAATGACGCAACAAGAAAAAGGACTAAGCACTGCTCTTATCGATGCGTACACACGATACACTCGTACCTACTGTATGGGAAATAAATTACGTAATGGTTATGTTGGCAAAAATAATGTTTTGTAAAACTAGTCAAACTTATTGAATTCCGTATGCCTGTTTGCCTACTTATACATATGTATAAGTATGCAAGTATTTGCATATCTATCTATAGGTATATATAACTCAAAGGTTTATCAGCCCAAACCACTGGACGGATCGGGCTGAAATTTGGCATGCAGGTAGATGTTATGACGTAGGCATCCGCTAAGAAAGGATTAACCCGAAAGAAGCCGCGGGCGCCAGCTAGTAATATTATAAATGCGAAAGTCCGTCTTTCATGGCTAAACCGCTGGACCGATTTTGATAAAATTTGGTATGAATAGAGTTGAAGACCAGCGGTCAAACACAGGTTACTTGTTTTTTCAAAAATCGACCCCAAGCGGCTTAAATGGGGGGTCAAAGTTTGTATGAAATACACAAAATATATACTTTTTGCCGCGCAAAATAGCTAAACTCCATTTATTCTTACCAGTCCTATAATGTAAACAATCTTACCATGTCTTTTTATGATTTTACAACAATATAAATTAAAATAGACTTTTTAGGAAATTACTTTCGTGGTTAATAAATGTTTTACTTTAGAATGTTTACGTTTGAACTAATATTTGATTTATTTTCAACAAAATTCAACAAAAAGTACTGTGAAGATTGTTTACATGATAGGACTGGTAAGAATAAATGGATGATAGGTAGTAATAGTCTTCTTCTTTTAGTGCCTCTCCATTACTGGAGGTTGGCCGTCAGTTTCGCACTCTTCTCTGTCCGTCGCTATGCGAAACATCTTCGCGACCCTGGTGACTCCGATCCACTCGCGTATGTTTCTTAGCCATGATTTTTTGAGTAGTAACTAGTAGTAGTTGTATTATAAAAGAACAAAATTTGGAAATATCAAAATATCTTACCTGGATGAATTAGGCGAACTTTCTGCACTAATCATTTCCTTCTCCTCAGCCGCGGAGACGTCTGGAATATTTTTAACCTGAAAAAAAAATATTTTCAAAAAATATTTTTTTTGGTTATTGCAAGAAATTACTACTGCAGGGAAACAGTTTATTTATTTAACTTCTTTGACTTCAACCTGGAGGCTTTTTCTACCAGTTAAACAGGAGGTGATGCAGAGAGAAAAGATATTATTTTGGGGTGAGTGCAAATGAGCAAAGGGCATAAAGGACTTTAAAAGAAAAAGACAAGAAAACTTAAGAAGACCGAAATTACTGAATTATTTATTACTAGCTTTCGCCCATCTCACTTCTGAGCCATGTCTACAAACTGTTTTCGAGAGTCATTACGAATCGTCTCGCTCGCAGGTTCGACGACTTCCAGCCTCCCGAACAAGCCGGTTTCCGAAAAGGCTTTAGTACCGTAGACCACTTACATATGCTGCGGCAGATTATACAGAAGACTGAGGAGTATAATCAGCCCTTATGCTTGGCGTTTGTGGACTACGAGACCTGGGCTGTGCTACAGTCTCTCCAACGGTGCCAAATTGACTATCGATATATCGAAGCGCTGAAGTGTTTGTACGAAAACGCCACCATGTCGGTCCGTCTCCAGGATCAAGGCTCGAAACCTATCCAGTTGAAGCGAGGGGTGAGACAGGGAGACGTTATATCTCCGAAACTGTTCACCGCCGCCCTGGAAGATGTCTTCAAGCTTCTGGACTGGAGCGGACTCGGTATCAATATCAACGGCGAGTACCTCACTCACCTTCGATTCGCTGACGATATCGTAGTCATGGCTGAGACCTTGGAAGACCTAAGCACAATGCTCGATGGCCTCTGTAGAGCCTCTCAACAAGTGGGTCTAAAAATGAACATGGATAAGACGAAAATCATGTCTAATATCCGTGTCGCACCCACTCCTCTAAAGGTTGTAGACTCTACACTCGAAGTTGTTGACAATTACGTATACCTGGGACAAACAGTTCAGTTAGGTAAGTCCAACTTCGAGAAAGAGGTCAACCGTCGAATCCAACTCGGCTGGGCAGCGTTCGGGAAGCTTCGCGATATCTTCTCGTCCAAAATACCGCAGTGTCTCAAGACTAAGGTCTTTGACCAGTGTGTGTTGCCAGTGATGACATACGGAACAGAGACGTGGTCGCTTACTATGGGCCTCATAAGAAGGCTCAAGGTCACCCAAAGGGCGATGGAGCGCGCTATGCTCGGAGTTTCCCTGCGTGATCGAATCAGAAATGAGGAGATCCGTAGGAGAACTAAAGTAACCGATATAGCCCGCAGAATCGCCAAACTTAAGTGGCAGTGGGCGGGGCACATAGCTCGCAGAACAGATAGCCGTTGGGGCAGAAAAGTTCTCGAGTGGCGACCACGAACCGGAAAACGTAGTGTTGGCAGGCCTCCCACTCGGTGGACCGACGACCTGGTGAAGGTCGCGGGTTGCGCATGGATGCGGGCAGCGCAGGACCGGTCGTTGTGGAAATCCTTGGGGGAGGCCTTTGTCCAGCAGTGGACGTCTTTCGGCTGAGAGAAGAAGAAGAAGAAGCTTTCGCCCGCGTGAGTTTCCCACGGGAACAGTGCTTTTTCCTGGGATAAAAGGTACCCTATGTCCTTCTCCGTACTTCCAGCTATGTGTATGCGAAATTTCAGAAGGATTGGTACAGTAGATAAAGCGTGAAGAGGTAACAAATAAACAAACAAACTCACTTTCGCATTTATAATATTAGTTAGGATTAGGATTATTGAATTAATTGAGTTTAAGCTACCTATGTCAAGATAGAGATACGTGGAGAAAATTAGGAGAGGCTTTTGCCCAGCAGTGGGATACAAATGACAAGACAAAGTCAAAAAGTCAATTTTTTTTATTGAAACTTGGCCTTCAAAGAAGGCTCTTTTTCACGTCGATAACTAATTATTTAATCATAATATATTATGTCTCAAAGCTACAAACTACTAGCATTTCGGAACGACCACTGCTGAGAAGAAATGCCGAAAGAAACTCATGAAACAGCCTTGGTCGCCTAGCATGCCAGAGGGGCTATTACAAACCCAGACGGCGCTGTGCCCAGCGGCTACGGTCCCGATGGAATTTTGGATTTTGTGATTCTTGATAGCCCTTATCATTCTAATTCTAATCAGAGCTGGGCATTATTCGAATAAATTTTTATTTGAATAATCATCCGAATAAAATTTTATCCGTGGAAATTCAACCGCGGATTATTTATTCGTGAATAAATTATCCGCGGATGAATTGGCCACGGATAAAATTTTATTCGGATGATTTATTCGAATAAAAAATTGCCCATCTCTGTTCTAACTAATATTATAAATGCGAAAATGAGTTTGTTTGTTACCTCTTCACGCTTTATCTGCAGAACCAATCTTCTTGAAATTTCGCATACACATAGCTGGAAGTACGGAGAAGGACATACGGTACCTTTTATCCCGGGAAAAAACACTGTTCCCGTGGGGAACACACGCGGGCGAAGCCCCGGGGCGCAGCTAGTCTCATAAATGTGGCTACATAAAACAAAGAATTTTTCACAGGCTTACTTAGATAACAAGCCTTGTCCTGTCATTTATATTCTTGAAAGGTCAAATTTAACTTGCAAAACTCTGTTTACCGCCAGTCGAGTGAGACTGAATAAAACCTTGTAAAATAAAAGGATTCATCTCGATCCATTCAGATTTACATCTTACTCAACTACTTATGTATTTACATCCTAAAATGGCAAGTAATGCTTTCAGGTGCAATCATACCTAATGAACCTTGAACCCCGTTCATCCCGGCACTGTTCCCGGGGTTATTATTCTGAGCATGAACCAAAGGTAGTATATTATAAGTATGATTCTGAGTATGGACAACGTACTCGACCATGTGATCCCCCTAACTCCAAGGATGGATCCACCCTTGAATGCATCTGGCATTTTTGACGAAATCCATGAATGCAATCAATTTCGTCCCTTCGTTATGCATTTGTGCGCTGCCCCGTCCCCCCTCTAGATTTTCAATTCTTGGTTTCCTGACAGATCCAAAATCCCTGATATACCAGGAAAATTCCTGTCATCTAGCAATAAAGCGAATTCTCGGGCAGAAGGTAGTAAGGGTAAAATCAGTATCTAACGCACGTGCCACGTATAATTTAATTGTTATTCCGATGGCACAAGCTTTTAATCCTCCATTGTTTCAGAGCTCAGGATCAACAGGTCCAAGCAGACAGGCGCATTGTTGTTGCCTGTACTAATTCTACGTTACAATAAACGGACAACGCGGTAAATATCTGTCAGTTATAATAAACCGCTTGCATGGTACTAAGAGAATAAAGGTTCCTGTAAAAAAAAATGAAACCTTTTCTACATTTCACCACCTAACCTAAGCCGCATAAATCTCGTCCTTAAAAATAAATTTAAGCTTGTAAAACAACAACAGTTTCAGCTAGTTATAGTGTCTCCCACTTGGTGCATTAAATGCATGAGAAAACTGATCAGAGAACTCACCAGATCCTTAAGGAAGTCGAACCTGGCCTCCTGCAGAATGCACTGCTTGACGTGCGCTGGGCTGAGTGTCTTCGCGTTGCGAGCCAGCGTCACTTGCTTCGCCTTCGTCAACAGCGACTCCACGAACAGCTCCAGTGTTCGAGGTGTTCACACCAGTATGACTGAGTTATACTGTCTCCCACTTAGTGCATTAAATGCATGATAGAACTAGTCAGAGAACTCACCAGATCCTTAAGAAAGTCGAACCTGGCCTCCTGCAGAATGCACTGCTTGACGTGCGCTGGGCTGAGGGTCTTCGCGTTGCGAGCCAGCGTCACTTGCTTCGCTTTCGTCAGCAGCGACTCCACGAACAACTCTAGTGTTCGAGGTGTTCACACCAATATGACTGAGGTTTAGTGTCTCTCTTGGTGCATTATATGCATGAGAAAACTGATCAGAGAACTCACCAGATCCTTAAGGAAGTCGAACCTGGCTTCCTGCAGTATGCACTGCTTGACGTGCGCTGGGCTGAGTGTCTTCGCGTTGCGAGCCAGCGTCACTTGCTTCGCCTTCGTCAGCAGCGACTTTACGAACAACTCGTGTTCGAGGTGTTCACACCAATATGACTGAGTTTTAGTGTCTCTCTCGGTGCATTAAATGCATGAGAAAACTGTTCAGAGAACTCACCAGATCCTTAAGGAAGTCGAACCTGGCCTCCTGAAGAATGCACTGCTTGACGTGCGCTGGGCTGAGCGTCTTCGCGTTGCGAGCCAGCGTCACTTGCTTCGCCTTCGTCAGCAGCGACTCCACGAATAATTCCAGTGTTCGAGGTGTTTACACCAATATGACTGAGTTAAGGAGATTACTTGTATTGTAACGTATCCTACTAATATTATAAATGCGAAAATTGAATGTGAGTTTGTGAATTTGTGAGGATGTTTGTTACTCAATCACGCAAAATCTACTGGACGGATTTCGATGAAATTTGGTACACGGGTAGAAAAATACCGGGAATAACACATATATTTTATCCCGAAATTCCCGCGGGATCAAAGCCCCGGGGCGCAGCTAGTTTTTATAAAAAATATTATTAGAATCTGGGGAAGCTAAGTCAAAAATACTTTATTGGAACTTGGCCTTCACAGGCACTTTTTCACGTCAAAATTAAATGAGTGGAGGTATCCACTATTTAAAGCCCTTTCCCTTTCCTTTCTCATAGGCGATAGGCTAGCAACCTGTCACTATATCTGATTCTCCATTCCATCAGAAAACCCACTATTCAGCTAAGTGTGGTCGTCGAGTTTCACGACTCTTGGCTCTGTCTACCCCGTAAGGGATAAAGACGTGATTCTATGTATGTATGTATGTAAAAATTAAATACAGAATTGTATTGTTTTACAAATCTCAAAGCTACAAACTACTAGCATTTCGGAACGACCATTGCTGATTACTGTCATAGGCTAGCAACCTGTTGTCACTATATCTTATTCTCCATTCGACAGTGGGCTTACTAGTGAACAGTGACTAAGCTGGATAGTAATCCAACGTGTGTTACCAGTTAACTCAAAACCCTGTACGGGTCTCGGGGAATTGGGTGAAAGAGGACTGATCACCCATCTGGTGCTTGCGCTGGCGTCCCCAAAAAGGAAATCATAATAATCGTCGAGGAGTTCCATCGTTGGAAGAATCAGTTAATACTTAACATAATAATGCATTGTCATTGGAACTGAGCCACGTGTAAAATTTCGTCTAATTTTAGCTTACAAGATTTGACTTGAACACACAAAGATAATACATACAAGGATAAAAGCCATACATAGCAGGCTACATACATAGAATCACGTCTCTATCCCTTACGGGGTAGACAGAGCCAAGAGTCGCGAGACTCGAAGGCCACGTTTAGCTGAATAGTGGGCTCTCTGATGGATTGGAGATTCAGGTATAGTGACAGGTTGCTAGCCCATCGCCTATGAGTGGAGGAATCCCCAGTTTAAACTTTTAAAGCCCTTTCCCTCGTTTGACTTACATAAAATTTACATTACGTTAGGTTACATAAAATTTTGTAAAACCATGTTGCAGAAAGGTCTCTACTAGGGATGGGTCGTACTTGCAAAATCCAATACCAGGGCTACCTGGTGCATAGTCGAGTAAATACTAGCGCCAAAAACCAGGTTTTGAAATACTTGCAAGTATTTCTTTTTTTCTTCATGGGAAACTGACCATATAACTTAATATATAAGAATGACAATTACGTGTATAGTGCCAAAGCCAATACTAGCTATATACTGTCAAAACTGTAGTTTTTTTTTTAACCTAAACCGTCCTACTGCTGGGCCCTATTGTTTATTTATTTTATAATTCTCTACGCGCATATCATATCAGTGCCGATCAGTAACGTATCCAAAATTACACATTGTACAAAATTTCATCAAAATTGATTGAGTATTGTTTATCGCTGACATAAATAGTGATTTTAATAAATGTATAAAGGAAAATCCGTCAGAGAGCCTAACTATTCAGCTAAGCGTGGCCTTCGAGTCTCACGACTCTTGGCTCTGTCTGCCCCGTAAGGGACAAAGACGTGATTCTATGTATGTATATATGTATAAAGAAAATATAGCTAAGTTTTACTATTTCGACGATTGAAAAAAATGCTTTAGGTACAACAAAACGCTGATAACAAAAAGAACAAATAAATTGCTGTTTTCAATATTCAATTAATTAAGTTTACTGTAAGCAAGCTAATATGTATGGCCGTTAAGATAACACAAATTAGGTTAATTTGTTTGCCTTGGCCCATCTAAGTTTATAGGCCAGTCGACAGGTAGTTTCAGATAGAAAAAGGTCGGAATTTAATGAAACTTGGAGATGTTGTTCAGGGATGGTTAATTAACATTTTGTCAAGTTTTGGACCTCGAGGACCCTGTGCAAAAAGAGGAGGGGGGGAAAAACTGAAAAAAATTCGACCTTTTGTCAGTTTTTCGTCAATATTTTTTTTTCCTTACATCCAACTGCAAAATCATCCCAGTACTTTTTTATAGAGCGTTAAATTTCCCACAATTTTCACTAAACAAACTTATTTGTAAATCAATTCGTTACTGAGATATGGCGCTACAAAAGAAAAGTCAATTTTCAAAAATCGCTAAAAAATGGCGAAAATGCAGAATTCCACCTTTTTTCTTTATATACCTATATCAGAATAATGATGAAGTGTTGTTTCTGTTATGGTCCCTTGTTATAATAACCAATATTTGAACCCCCCCTCCTTCCCTACCCAACCCCAATTCTCAAAAGCTTATTAATTTTCTTCTGTAATTTCATTCCAACCATATTATCATGTCGGTGATGTTGGTATTGATATTAGTTACATTTTAGACCCCTCCCCCTCCGTCCACTACATTATTATTCCAGAGCAGGTAAAAAAAGACAAAGTCCTTTCGTGAACAGAATAAATGTAATTAACAAAATTAAGGTATTCACAAAGCATAAATTATAAGCAACAGAGATATTATTGTTGAAAGGTGCTCATACATAGGTACTAATTTGTACTCATTACAGCTCCTGTCGAGATTTCTTAGGCGTTGGTTCTGCTTTTAACAGCTCGTCGTCCTCCTGAGCGATCAGGCTGTTAAGGATGTCCTCGCCGTTGTCGTATTCGTCGATTGTCTGATGAGTCCTCTTCGTTCAAATCAGTTGTGGGGGCGTTTTCACAGGAGTGGCCTGTGCAGTACTTGCAAATTGCTGAGCATCTAAGACCTGCTTTCTTGCAGCCACCAGCTCCAGTGCTACAGCCTTTGCTGCACTTGCAGGAAACAATTTGGAGGATGTTATCTGGCCCAGCATTTTTGGTTGTGGGGATTGATAGTCATGTCCTCCCTGACGTGTCCGTCAACGGCGAATCTTGTAATCTCCGTAGATGGGAACGGATATGGCTAGCAAAACCAAACTTGGTTTTAAAGATCCGGTTGCATGGCACACAGTGCAACTGACCTAAGTTGTTGAATGTGTACGTGTAGGAAAGCTTGGGACGGGTTTTTCGTAGGAGGCGTTTAGAGTCGAGATCTGATAGCCGATTCTATTCAAATTTATTAACTTCCTCTTTGACAGTGCTGGGCCGTGCTTGCCTCTGCCTCGCAAGCTCTTCCCAACGTTCTTTTGAATCTCACATGCAGCTAGGTGACGTTTTAGGACATCTTTGTAACGCAGGTATTGTCCTCCAGCTTTGCGTTTGTCTTTATGCAGCTGTGAATAGAAAACTTAGGCAGCCTAGCATCGTCCATGCATACTAGATGTCCACACCATCTTAATTGTCCCTGAATGAGGAGAGATTCTATGCCCATCATTTGAGTCTTCTGTAGGATAGTGGTGTTTGGAATTCGATCCTGCCACTTAACTCGAACTTGTACTTGCTGGTAAATGCGGAGGGAGTGGTAATTGGCAGCGTCCCTTGTTGGTGGTAGTGGTAGGCGGGCTAGTTGCAATTTAGCTTTCGTAACTAATCGTGTGAATAATCGGTACAGCAGGTCGTCTAGCCCGCCTACCACCGACAAGGGACGCTGCCAATTACCACTCCTTCCGCATTTTTCAACAAGTACAAGCGGGGTTAGGTAATTAACTTCTCCCATCAGTGTAGGGCTGGAGGCTAACCACTCGAGGGGTACTACCAATCCCCACAACCAAAAATGCTAGGCCAGATAACATCCTCCAAATTGTTTCCTGCAAGTGCAGCAAAGTCTGTAGCACCGGAGCTGGTAGCTGCAAGAAAGCAGGTCTTAGATGCTCAGCAATTTGCAAGTTACTGCACAGGCCACTCCTGTGAAAACGCCCCCACAACTGATTTGAACGAGGAGGACTCATCAGACATAATCAACGAATACGACAACGGCGAGGATGTCCTTAACAGCCTGATCGCTCAGGAGGACGACGAGCTGTTAAAAGCAGAACCAATGGCTAAGAAATTTCGACAGGAGCTGAAATGAGTACATATGTATGAGCACCTTTCAATAATAATATCTCTGTTGCTTATAATTTATGCTTTGTGAATACCTTAATTTTGTTAATTACATTAATTTTGTTCACGAAAGGAATTTGTCTTTTTTTACCTGCTCTGGAATAATTATGTAGTAGGGGAGGAGGAGGGGTCTAAAAAGTAACTAATATCAATACCAACATTACCGACATGATAATATGGTTGGAAATTCCAACTTGGAATGAAATTACAGAAGAAAAAAAGCTTTTGAGAATTGGGTTTGGGTAGGGAAGGAGGGGGGGGGGTTCAAATATTGGTTATTGTAACAAAGGACCATAATAGAAACAACACTTCATCATTATTCTGATATAGGTATATGAAGAAAAAAGGTGAATTCTGCATTTTCGCCATTTTTTAGCGATTTTTGAAAATTGACTTTTCATTCGTAGCGCCATATCTCGGTAACGAATTGACTTACAAAAAAGTTTGTTTAGTAAAAATTGTGGGAAATTTAACGCTCTACAAAAAAGTACTGAGATGCTTTTGCAGTAGGATGTAAGGAAAAAAAAATATTGACAAAAATCTGGTGAAAGTTCGAAATTTTTTCAGTTTTTCCCCCCCTCCTCTTTTTGCACAGGGTCCTCGAGGTCCAAAACTTGACAAAATGTTAATTAACCATCCCTGAACAACATCTCCAAGTTTCATTAAATTCCGACCTTTTTCTACGAAAGTCCACTTTTTGCGACTTGTCGACCGGCCTATTATTACTACAGTATAAAATCTTTATCTGCTAACTTAAAATCTTTCGCAGGTTTAATTTCGAAACGCCAAGTAAAACTTGAGATAAATAGTAAATTCCGCGCGAACGAAGCCGCAGACAAAAGCTAGTACAAAATAAATTTATTAGCACCCGGCTATTCTCGCTTGGGAGTATCAGGTACCTAGGTACCTACTTATAATTAAACTTTTAAAGCAATTTGATAAAATCAAATTGCAGTTTCAGAAGCAGTTAACATTGTACCAAATTCCAGTGTCATATAGAAGGTGTCATGTTATCAATTTCAGATGAAATATGATGGTATGTACAGTCAGCTGTATATGTGCAGTCAGAACAAGGCAATGTGATCTTTAAGGTAATGCATTAAGGTCTTTGAGGTATGACTGTACTCATTCAGCTGACCATACATGTTCTTAGAATGTATGAGATAAGCAAGACAGATTTAGATATGTTTGCTTTTGCTTCTGTCTTGGCTACCTTTTGGGTACTTCTACTATGTTCAAAATTATTTCCGTCTGATTTTCAAAAAGTGGGTTGTAGTTTTTGAGTTTATCCATTCCAAACTATTTTCAACTGACTACAAAAACCAAAAAGAGGAGGTTCTCAAGTTGGCTGTATTTTTTTTTTTTAAGTTTTTTTATTTTTTCTAAAGTAAGCATACTTAGTTTAGGCCACAGTTGGACAAAGTGGAAGTAAACAAGTGAGATCTTTGCCTAGCAGTTGAACCACATTGTTAATTAATAAAAGCATTTTTCTTTTATACTTTAAATAAATACCTATTTTCTTCAATGTGTTATTCATTTAAAGGATCCTACTAATATTTTAAGTGCCAAAGTTGGATGTGAGTTTGTGAGGATGTTTGTTACTCAATCACGCAAAATATACTGGACGGATTTCGATGAAATTTGGTATATGGGTAGAAAATACCGAGAATAGTACACAGGGTGCTTTTTTTAGGTGACGCCAGCGCAAGCACCAGATGGGTGATCAGTCCTATCCAGATGTAACATCCTAATCCTAACTAATATTATAAATTCGATAGTGAGTTTGTTTGTTTATTTGTTTGTTACCTCTTCATGCTTTATCTACTGAACCAATCTTCCTGAAATTTCGCATACACATAGCTGGAAGTACGGAGAAGGACATAGGCTACCTTTCATCCCGGGAAAAAGCACTGTTCCCGTGGGAAGTTCACGCGGGCGAAAGCTAGTATGTTAATAAATTCATTGTTATTTTATTTTTATATCTAATATTCAGCAGTCAGATAAATTAAAACAAAACATAGTTTTATGCCTCTTATCTTCAATTGTGTTCACTGGTCAACAGATTCAATGCATTCCTGATTGTGTGATTCTATTCTGAACCTTAATACTGAAATAGTAAGAACCATCTACCAAATATTACATTGAATCATTCAACATACTGTTAGCTTCCTGGAAATACCCAGGGCTATATGGATAAATATTCAGAAATTTGTGTAACAAAAAAATATATGAAATATAGGGTAAATCTCAATACATATGTATATTAAATTGGATGTTTACTGATTGCATATATGTATATATATGTAATTCGTGGATAACGGTGATGGTTATACTTAAGTTACCTACTATAAATATTATTTCTCTAGTTTACTACTCTTGTATAACCGTTTGTTAACCCAAATAAACAAAATAAAATATAAAAATAAAATTTGTATTGGTATTGGTATCAACATAGAAAAATAACAGCAAAATGAAACTTTAAATTTTGCAGAGATTAATCAAGAGAGGGATAGCGTTAGTCAGTACTAAGAAAGGAATTTTGGAAAGTCCACCCCTAAGGGTGTGAAATGGACAAAAAACGAAGTTCGCATGGGCAAAGCAGAGAGCAAAAATGCTAGTTTTTTTATTACACAACTGACCAAAAAAGGAGTGTTATGTTTTCAAGGTTCATGAATGAATGTAAGTTTCTGTATTCCACATTAAGTCCTTAACGGCTTAACAGATTTTGATGTGAGAGGTATTTTTAAATTCCTTGCATTCCTCCGAGTGTCATAGGCTATGTGAATTTTTAGTTTAGTTTTTTTTAAATAAGTAGCTTGTTAACAAATAACTTGTGATGTGACTTGGCCAGTGTTACTCTAGTATTATATAAACTCACATAACATAGTAGAACAAATTTTAAACAAATTAAACGGCGAAATTAATCAAAACAAAGTTCATTACATAGTTATTCTATCTTAAACTAGAGGCAAAACCAAAATTTTGATTAATATTATTGTTTTTGGTTAAACAATTTTTTTCTAAAAAGGTTGTCAATAAGGGTCAATTTGAAATACCACTGAGTGTACAAGATTCATTTTAACACACTAGTGTTGACAAATTTAAGATCTTTTCAATAACATAGATGTTGTTCTAAAGATTTTGTTAGTTAATCAAATTAGTGATGGGTTCAAATGTCATATGTTTACATTCTGTATGTTCCAACATTATTCAAAATATTTTTTTTACCTCATCTTTGTGCAACAAATTGAAGCTTTCTATCAATAATAACACATTAAAATTACATGAGCTTTTGATCCATACCTCCAGATTCCTTACTAAGATCATAGAAATGCTATAAAATAGTATGTGGTCTTATTTATATTAAATATTAAAAAGTCTATTTATGTACCTTAGGTAAGCTTTGTTATTTAATATTGTTTGGAATTCACACCAAATTAAAGGTATATTTAAAAAGGATATAGATTATGATAGGAACAGCCTGTGCAACTTTCCCCACTTCCTCATCAGTCTGCATAATCTTCTTGATCCTTCCCTACAAACAAACAATGACATTTTATCGACAATCTCAAGAATTTTTTATGAAAACAAACCTCTGTTTTTGATTGAATACGACAGTTTTGCTCAATTCTTGACTCACCGCTGGAAACCTTGCATTGTATTTCCTCTTTTTAGACGGCATGGTGGTAATCCGTTCACTTTAACACCAATTAAATAATAAAATAAGCTCACTTCGCCATCAGACTGCTATACTTCTCGCGCATTTTTGAGGTTATAAAAGGGAGACGTCCACAGCCTACTTCATTTATATACGAATCTGACAGTTTCTCTTCTCCCCATTTCTTTGTTTCTGACTTTCTGTGTCAGGTGTGTCAGTCAATCATAATCAAAACATAAGCACTATTCTGTGTGTATTTATTTAGCAGTTCAAAAGAAAACGAAATATTTAACAAAGATAATATAATTTAATTAATTAGATTATACATTAATTTTTTGTTAAAATAAAAACTTTTCTAAAGATCATTTCCGAACGAATATTGAATTATTGAACTTTTACACAATGTTGTTGTTTGTTGTGTACAAAGTGTGACTTGTTAAATTGGTATAGAGTTCCGTCTGTCTAAAATGATCATAAAAATTAATCTAATCATTATCATCATCATATTCAGCCAACATTAACTCACTGCTCGGTATAGGCATGGGGTCCCACTCAACTGGAACATTTGCTTGGGTGGGAAGCCGTAGGTCAAACTGTGCCCACGCAAGGCCGCAGGCCTCGTTCTCGATTTTTAATAGATTTGTACGCATTCCAGAGTGATTTTAAAAAGGCTTTAAATCAATAAAGCTAATTATTAAACAATAAAAAACACGACTGATAACTCACATAGCTTATGTCACCCGGAGGAATGCAAGGAATCCAAAATACTCTCACATTAAAATCTGTTAAGCCGTTCAGGACTTATGGTGAAATAAAGAAACTTACATACATGAACCCTGAAAACATAACACTCCTTTTTTGGTCAGTCGTGTAAAAAAAAAAATGGCGGTAGCTTTAAGGAATCCTAATAAAACCATAAACTAAAACAAACTGTCAATGTCAAAATAATCTAATCACTCACTCAATCTATGACACTATGATGTGACAGAAAGATCAAAGAAGAGAGAAAAAAAATTATTTGTCAACTCAAAATGTCGTCGCTAACGAGGTGCGTTATTTCATTTATTTTTCATTTTTAATACATAACTATTTCAATCATTACTGAGCCTATTTTATTTCTGTATGACTCATTCCGTTCAAGTTTAACCTGTGGAACAAAACATTTTGTGTGTTCGAATCGGTAGTTCATATTCTAGTGATTTTGAAAAATCCAGTGATATCAAAGCGTTTTTTTTTTTGGATTGAGGGAATATTTTCTTTACTTCCAGCCTGTTGCCAGCTCCCACGCAGCAGGTGTGGGACCGAGATGATGAATTCAAAGCGAAGCGTGTCGGGAGTGCCCTGGTCGTCTCCCAAAGCAGTGTGCCACCGTATGGTCAAAGGAAAGGTTGGGTGCCTCGCAGTGAAGACGATTTCGGAGGTAATCATTTCTATTTTACTCATTTTTCACATGTTCTGATATAGATAAATGATATTCAGTGCTTATAGAGTGATTTTTATGAATACATAGTGCTATTAAGTCTATAATTTTGCGTTATACAAAAATAATTATAATTTTAGATGGAGGAGCATTCCCTGAGATCCATGTCGCCCAATACCCCTTGGGTATGGGAGCCCGGGGCAAGGAGAGCACATCCAATGCATTGGCTGTCCAGTTGGACGAGTCTGGACGTGTGAAGTACTCTGCTATTGCTAGACAAGGACATAGTGCTGATAAGGTCAGTGATGATATTTGTATGTTACTTTTTTATGCGAGTGTGCTATTTTGTTATCTTTGTATGTGAGGTTAGTATTCCATTATGACACAAATCTCAAACTTACTTGAGGATTTGCTCAATCTGTGTGTGTTATATTTATTAGTTACTAGCTACACCTTTGTCCAGCAGTAGACGTCTTTTGGCTGAGAGAGAGAGAGAGCCACACCTGAAATGACCTGAGGCTTTGTTCATGTGGGAATTAGCCTGTATCGTTGAATTAGCATCCCATAACACAAGTCTCGAACTTACTTTGGGGTAACTCAATCTGTGTGATTTGTCCGTATTTATTTATTTATATGTGTTATTTCTAGTATTATTTTACCCATGTAGGTACCAAATTTCATCAAAATCCATCAGTAGATTTTGTGTGATTGAGCTACAATCATTCTCACAAACATCCAAACTTTCTCATTTATAATATTATTTCCTTTTTTCAGATAATATACTCAAAACTGACAGACCTCCTACCATCAGAGGTGCTGGCTGAAGACAATCCAACTCTCCAGAAGCCAGATGACGAAGACATTCAGGAAATCACGGAGAAGACTAAATTAGCACTAGAGAAATTGACAAATGCTAAGATATCTGCTGCTATGCCGGTCAAAGCTGCCCCCAAAGCTGTGAGTTAATATTCTGTCTAATCCTACTCCTTTAGTCCTATTTCTCATGACTGATGGTTGTGGTCATTATATGGAATGAAACACACACACAATGACTATCTTGGCAATGGAGTGGTTTGCCATTGCCTTCTCCATTTAACACACTAGCTGATAATCATCAACCAGAGTGCAGGTTTCTTCACGATGTTTTCCCACCGGAAGCAAGTGATGATCGATGATAACTACTATACTTTCATAAGTCAGATTGGTAAACAAACTCATGTAGCATGGGCAGGATTTGAACCTGGGACCTTTTCATTCACAGGCAGGCTCCCTACCACTCGGCCACAACCGCTTCACTCGCCTCATTCTATCTAATACTTCGAGCATTTTATTTACTGGCATACAACGCAGTTTTACAACATAACATAGCATTATAAATATTACAACAGGAGAGGCCAATTACAGGCACTCCGCTTCTGTCTAATTTCATGTGATCATGCTCATACTGTTTGTGATTGTGTGCGTAGTTTTTTTGCTAGTCTGTCATTGGCATCCCATCATAGGTTCCCATCATATTATCTGCTCTACATACTTTTCTTTGGATAACATAGGAATATAAGGTTCCTTATGTGTTACTAACCGTACCTCAGAGCTTTGCTCTCATGGCAATTTCATGATAAAAAGTGCCAAATGTGCTAAAAAACCCATATATCAAGTTTCATTGAAATCCATCTAGTAGATTTTGCGTGATTGAGTGACAAACATTCTCAGAAACTCAGAATTCACAAACTCACATCCAAATTTTGCATTTATAATTGTAGGATTAAGAAGTAGGATTAAAAGTGCCCTATGTTTTATTCCCAGTATATTTCTACCCAGTGCCAAATTTCGTTGAAATCCGTTTAGTAGATTTACATCCAGACTTTCGCATTTATAATATTAGAAGGATCCTCATAAAATACTGGAATAATTTATCAGTTTTAACAGACAATAAACACATTTAAATGGTCAACTGTTTCTCACTTGTAAAATTAGATACATAAGACTGTTTGTTTTCCGAATAAAATAACTTATAACATTTTAAAAACAGGCAGGTTCAAATCCCGCCTTTATATCTTTCCCAATAGAGCTCAGACTAGCTCTAGAACAAGGTTGGAAGTGGCCAAGTACTGGTCGAAAAAAATCTAATTTGTTCCATTTCGACTCGAGATGATGAGCTCTAGAACACATCACTATGTAGCGCTGATAGTGCAGTACTTTCGCAGGCGCCGGCCCAGTACATCCGGTACACTCCCGCGCAACAAGGCGGCGCGTTCAACTCCGGCGCTAAACAACGAGTTATCAGGTGCGTTTTATATTTTATTTATTACTTTGTTAGAAAATCAAAAATTCTTCATTGAAACTTGGCACTTTTTCATTTCGAAAACTAATTATAAAATCATAATCATATTGTATTATCAGTCTCAAAGCTACAAACTACTAGCATTTCGAATCGAACATTGCTAAGAACAAATGCCGAAAGAAATTCATGAAACAGTCTTGGTCACCTGACATGCCGGAGCTTTTTTCATGACTTATCCCACATGGAGTAGATAGAGTATTAGGATAACAAGTCCAGGCATTCCACTAGGATCCAATATCCACTTTAGCATATTGGCTTGAAATAATCTTTTATATTTTCTGATTTGAATATGTATACTCCTGCCAAAATCACCCTGATCAATGATGATTGATTTTTGTTGTAATTTCTTCCATATCTATAAAAATAATTAACAACGCTTAAATGAGGATTGAGTATCATTTGCAACGCATCAGTGACCTTTTTAGGGTCGCTGTGTCTACGGATTGCGGTGATTGCTTGCCATCAGGCAACCCGCATGCTCGTTTGCCTACTATTCTATAAACATTTTTCCTCTTTCAGAATGGTAGAAGCACAAGTGGACCCAATGGAACCCCCCCGTTTCCAAATCAACAAGAAGATCCCCCGCGCCGCACCCTCCCCCCCCGCGCCCGTGCTGCACTCCCCCCCCAGGAGGGTGTCTGTCAAACAACAGAGGGACTGGAAAGTCCCACCTTGCGTCTCACATTGGAAGAACGCTAAAGGTAACAAGCAAGATTAGACTTTATCCTAATGTGTATTGAGTACTTCTTCCCTTACGTGTAAATGTGCTACGACGTCTACGACCGCTACAAGTTCGTAGCAGATAGCTATCGGCTACAACGTGTGCTGTGATAGTAGGCTATACAAGTAATGCGAAAATTAGACTATTCTAGTGCGTAATGAGTAGTTCTTCGCTTGCGACATTGCGTGTAAATATGCTACGACGTCTACGACTGCTACAAGTTCGTAGCAGATAGCTATCGGCTACGACGTGTGCTGTGATAGTGGGCTATACAAGTAATGCGAAAATTAGACTTTATTCTAATGTGTATTGAGTAGTTCTTCGTTTGCGTCATTGCGTGTAATGTGCTACGACCGCTACAAGTTCGTAGCAGATAGCTATCGGCTACAACGTGTGCTGTGATAGTAGGCTATACAAGTAATGCGAAAATTAGACTATTCTAGTGCGTAATGAGTAGTTCTTCGTTGCGTCATCATTGCGTATAAATGCGCTACGACATCTACGACTGGTATAAGTTCGTAGCAGATCGCTATCGGCTACGACGTGTGCTGTAATAGTGGGCTATACAAGTAATGCGAAAATTAGACTTTATTTTAATGTTTATTGAGTAGTTCTTCGTTTGCGTCATTGCGTGTAAATGTGCTACGACGTCTACGACTGCTACAAGTTCGTAGCAGATAGCTATCGGCTACAACGTGTGCTGTTATAGTGGGTTATACAAGTAATGCGAAAATTAGACTTTATTCTAATGATTATTGAGTAGGTAGTTCTTCGTTTGCGTTATTGCGTATAAATGCGCTACGACATCTACGACTGGTATAAGTTCGTAGCAGATCGCTATCGGCTACGACGTGTGCTGTAATAGTGGAGACAAGTAATACGGGCGGAATTGTGCCTTGTTAATGTAATGTGATTGTAGATATGCGGTGGAGCTCAGATTCCGTGGGAATTTCGGGAAAAAAGTAGCCTTATTCGTTATTTCAAGTTCTACTTTACTTGTTCTTTATCGAAATCCATTGTTTAGGCATGATTGCACAACACACATATCATCAATACATATAATAAAACTGTAACTGGTCTGTGTTTGTATATAGAAGATATCTAAGAAAAAAAAGCTATGAGGGGTCTTCATAAGGCCAATAGAAGCCAAATTATTTTTTGTAGAATTTTTATCTGACTTTCTGTTTGTATGTTAGTACGCGCAACACGCAACAACTACTGGACCAAATTTGATGCGGTTTCCACTATTAAAGGTCTAACTTAAAATCTGGCGTATGTCTCATCTTGATACGCTGCTTGGAACCTAAGATATAAACAATAGTCATTTACGTGCGAACAAAGTCTAGTAAATAAATATTTTTCCTAATATTATAAAAGTGAAAGTGAGTTTGTTTGTTACCTCTTCACGCTTTATCTACTGAACCAATCTTTCTAAAATTTCGCATAAACATAGTTAAAAGTACGTAGTAGGACATAGGCCCACCTTTCATCCCGGGAAAGCACTGTTCCCGTGGGAAATTCACGCGAGCGAAGCCGCGAGCAAAAGCTAGTAACCTATATTTACCTATTTTAACAACCTTTAAGCCTATGATAATGTATTCCAGGCTACACAATCCCGCTGGACAAACGATTGGCGGCTGATGGCCGCGGGCTGCAGCAGGTGCACATCAACGAGAACTTCTCCAAGCTCGCCGAAGCTTTGTACATCGCGGACAGGTGAGACGGACATTTGTGAACTTAGTCACAGATTATACAGATTGAAAAGCTTCCTAAGGGACGGCAAAATTCATACCCATTCTTATAGGGCTGTCACTTGATTATTATTATTATTATTTTTTTAGCCCATAGGTCCCACTGCTGGGTAAAAGCCTCCCTCTTTATGTACTCTACTTATCTCTCCAACTACCTCTATCGCTCGCTAGCTGCTGCCACCTCCTATCAAAGGCCGACATTCGTCAGACCACCTCATTTTGATTATTAAAATTAAAAAAACATTTATATTTTTGTTGATATATTGAAATGAATTTTCATTTCAATATATCATTGTTTAGCATTGAAAGTTGTACTTAATCTACTTACGGGTTACTTAAGTAGTAGGTACTTACGGATAATTGTTTAACAATTAGCACATTATTTATTAATATATTTTTTAATGTATTATATATAATACTAGCTTTCGCCCGCGTGGATTTCCCACGGGAACAGTGCTTTTTCCCGGGATGAACCTTCTCCGTACTTCCAGCTATGTGTATGCGAAATTTCAGGATGATTGATTCAGTAGATAAATCGTGAAAAGGTAATAAACAAACAAATAAACAAACAAACTCACTTTTCTATTATAAATATAATATTAATTAGTTAGGATTAGGGTTATTAAGGTATTATATAAAACAGATTTCACCTGCGTGAATTTCCCACGGGAACAGTACTACTAGAACAATACTTCTAAGTATGTTTATGCGAAAGTTCAGGAAGATCGGTTCAGTAGATAATACGTGAAGAGGTAACAAACAAATAAATAAACTCACTTTCGCATTTATAATATTAGGATTGATTAACGATGTTGTATCTAATTTTAAAAATAAACAATATGAATGTAATTTCCCAGGAAAGCTCGCGAGGCCGTGGAGGCGCGCGCGCAGCTGGAGCGGCGCCTGGCGCAGAGGGAGAAAGAGAAAAGAAGAACATCTCAGGATGCTGGCGCAGCGGGGCCAGGGACCATCGAGCTGGTGAGATTATAACTTTTATACAGGTGTTTGGAACTTTTATGCAGGATGGATGACTCTAGACCAACTAAAAGAGTAACCGAGTGGATACCGAGGAATAACAAAAGAAGTAGAGGAAGACCCAGAATGAGATGGAGAGACATTTTTGGCAGGAAAGTGGGGAAAGACTGGATGCAGAAGGCCAGAAACAGAAATATTTGGAAAACTTTGGGAGGCCTACGCCAGAGAGGCGACTACTACCTAAGACAATATATATATAATTTAACTTAGACATTAATAATAGAAAAAATTAAAGTAAAAAAAACTAATATATATGTACTGTACGTGATGTCACATTCGACGAACCTCAACTGGTGAACAAGAATAATTATTAATTATGTATAATTCTCGTGCGTTAGATATATATATTGACTAAATAATCCTTTTTACTGTTAGACATATGACATGGTAGTAGAATAAATGGCTATTTTATTTTATTTTATTTTACAGGTGTTTGGGTAAAAAAATCATCTGTTCCATACATTTTACAATGTCTACTCGCCCAAAATGTGTGATTTTTTTTGAGATTTCAGAGTCGGTCCCATACAAAATGTTGCTCATATTCATGAGTACTTTCACCCCTAGAGAGGATGCTGGTGTTTACTCAAACACTATGTATAACTATGTAGTTGCTTTTCAGGGCTCTGCTAACGTGGAAATTTCGGGATACAAAGTAGGTACTCCATGTGGTGCTTCCAAGTTTCTTAACTAGCCTTCATCATAGGCTGGAGTACCGTTCAGTAAAAAAAATATCGTATGGTACCCTAGGAGAAAGACCGGCTTTAAGTCCGCAATTGAAGTTATAGAAATAAAAACTAGATGTCGCGTGCTGCGCCAGGTGCAAGCACCTGTCGTGCTGTGCTGTAAAAAAGCAGTTGCGAGATGGTTGAAAATCTTTAGGGAAATTATCAAAAAGTCATCTACATAAAAATGCCGAAAGGCTGCTCTGGCTTTTGCTCTTTGCTATTAAAACGCAGCTCACCTACGGCCTCGCTTGCCCCGGCTGGGGCTAAACCAATCTGTGTTATTATATATATATATACGTGTCCGTATACATATATAATCACACAGATTGGTTAAGCCCCGAAGTAAGTTCGAGACTTGTGTTATGGGATACTAATATACTAACTCAACGATACTATATTTTATACCAAATACGAGTACATATATAGATAAACATTCAAGACCCAGGTCAATCTGAAAAAGATAATTTCCCATTTTGACCCAAACGGGGATCGAACCCGGGACGTCCGGCGTGATGACCGTTAGGCCACGGAGGTCGTTATAAATATTTCAGACTAGCTGCGCCCCGGATTTTTGCTACTGTGGAAATTTCGGTATAAAAAGTACCCTATGTGCTATTCTTGGTATTTTTCTATCCGTGTATTAAATTTCATCGAAATCCGTCCAGTAGATTTTGCGTGATTGATTAACAAACATCCTCACAAACTCACATCCAAACTTTCGCATTTATAATATTAGTAGGATCATTACCTAGGGACAAATATCTTTACCATCTGTCTATCTTAGCTTCAATATCTCAGGTATCCGTGTATCAGACATAAGGACAGACAGCGGGAGAGAATCTGTCTAGAGCTGCTCCGGACAAAAGGTGAGTGAATGAATGAATGAATGAACAACTGAATGCATGATAATCTGAGACCTGTGTTATCTGACAATCTAGTATTTAATGCTTACAAAATGTGGCTAAAAGAGACAAACTACGAGTTAAGAGAGAGACAACGGGAGAGAAATCTGTCTAGAGCTGCCCCGGACAAGAGGTTAGTGAATGAACAACTGAATGCATGATAACCTGAGACCTGTGTTATCCGATAGTATAGTGTTTAATGCGTACAAAATGTGGCTAAAAGAGACAAACTACTAATTAAGAGAGTGACAATGGGAGAGTAATTTGGTTAGAGTTGTTCATGATAAGAGGTGAGTGAATGAATGAACGAGTGTATGAATGATTAATAACCTGTGTTATGCCTACTAACGGTTGCTGAGAGAGACAAGCTACGGGCAGACAGACATAAGGACAGACAGCGAGAGAGGAATCTGTCTAGAGCTGCCCCGGACAAGAAGGTGAGTGAATGAATAACTGAATGAATGAACAACTGAATGCATGATAATCTGAGACCTGTGTTATCCGATAGTATAGTGTTTAATGCGTACAAAATGTGGCTAAAAGAGACAAACTACTAATTAAGAGAGTGACAATGGGAGAGTAATTTGGTTAGAGTTGTTCATGATAAGAGGTGAGTGAATGAATGAACGAGTGTATGAATGATTAATAACCTGTGTTATGCCTACTAACGGTTGCTGAGAGAGACAAGCTACGGGCAGACAGACATAAGGACAGACAGCGAGAGAGGAATCTGTCTAGAGCTGCCCCGGACAAGAGGTGAGTGAATGAATAACTGAATGAATGAACAACTGAATGCATGATAATCTGAGACCTGTGTTATCCGATAGTATAGTGTTTAATGCGTACAAAATGTGGCTAAAAGAGACAAACTACGAGTTGTCTTAAGAGAGTGACAACGGGAGAGGAATCTGGCTAGAGCTGTTCATGACAAGAGGTGAGTGAATGAATAACTGAGTGAGTGAACAGGAATCTGGCTAGAGCTGCCCCGGACAAGAGGTGTGAGGTGAGTGAATGAATAACTGAGTGAGTGAACAACTGAATAAATGAGTAATAACCTGTGTTATGCCTACAACGGTTGCTGACAGAGACAAGCTACGGGCAGACAGACATAAAGACAGACAACGGGAGAGGAATCTGGCTAGAGCTGCCCCGGACAAGAGGTGGGTGAATGAATGAACGAGTGTATGAGTGAACGGAATGTCATTGAATTTCGACACAGTCCCGATTTCGAGCACCAAAAGTTTGATTATACTAGCATTATTCCGAAAGAACATAATTCGGTCAATGCAAAAACCTTCTTCGATATGCAAAAATTATAGGATCCGGCAAACCAATGGCGGATCCTATAATGCTAGAAGGAACCAAAAATCTTCTATTAATCTGCGGAAATCCTTTGAAATTTTACACGTTAGTTCAGTTCCGACGACGATGTATTTTTTTGCACGCTCTCATACATACATTAATCACGTCTTTATCCTCCTTACGGGAGTAGACGGAGCCAAGAGTCCGTGAAACTCGAAAGCGACGCTTACCTGAACAGTGGGCTTTCTGATGGAATGGAGATTCAGGTATAGTGACTGACGGAGGTTGCTAGCCTATGAGTGGAGGAATCTCCCAGTTTAAAGCCCTTTACCTCGATTGACTTTTTACAATCATGCGCTGGAAGAATAACAGCTGGCACATTCATTTCTTCCCTCCCAGACCAGCATGGAACCTTCACGCATTCAATGCCCCAAAACCTCCCTAATGACGATAAAAGCTTGTATCAGAAATGAAATTTAATTAAATTAAACCTTATTTAACCTTTACCGTTGGCAGATCGAAACTAGTTAAGGACCGGGAACGCGACATCTCCGAGCAAATAGCCTTGGGACTTCCCGCGAAGACAAACCAGGGCGGGGAAGGCATGTTCGACCAACGGCTGTTCAACAACAGCAAAGGAATGGATAGCGGTGAGTACCTTCTTATTTATT
Source organism: Ephestia elutella (assembly GCA_018467065.1). Lineage (NCBI taxonomy): Eukaryota > Metazoa > Arthropoda > Insecta > Lepidoptera > Pyralidae > Ephestia > Ephestia elutella. The sequence goes on from CM031594.1 coordinate 9,493,447, forward strand.
TATGTATTTAACCTTTATCGCATAAATACAATGTATGGCACAATAAGTGGACTTAATGCAGAAGTATTATCTTCTTCTTATCGAGTATGTTTATTACTCTCTCTCTCTTTAGTCGTATTTCCTCATGACAGGGTCGTGGTCATTATATGGAATGAAACACACACAACGACTCTCTTGGCAATGTTAATGGAGTGGTTTGCCATTGCCACAGATAACCCCCAATAGATTCAGTATCATTCAATGCCTGTTCGCGTCGAAAGTCACCGAACTTTAGAGGAAGTGCGCGGGCGTCGGGAGCGGCAGCTGACGTCAACGAGAAAAGGATACACATATACTTGAGAAAGAAAGAGATGCTTGCAAAAGACAATGTTCTCTCTAGTTCGCAATGTTTCACATAGTTCGACCATTATAAAGTGAATCTTCTGTAATAAACACGTAATTTTATTTAGTAAGTAATTAATAAACTTACCTGTGGAAAGTTATACCATCCTTTTGGAGATTTGATATCCTTGATGATTTTCTGCACCATTTTATGGAACATGTACTCATTTTAACACACTCAACCAACCTAATAGATTTTTTCGGAAATTTTTTCACGAAACAACCTCACAGGTCTGGAGTTCTGGTCGCAACTAATGAAGCATTTATACGTCTGCAAAAGCATGTAAGTGCGGTGACCGCGGACGCCCATACAAAGCGGAATCTATTGGGGGTTATCTGTGGCCATTGCCCTCTCTATTTCACACACTAGCTGATAATCATCAACCAGAGTGCAGGTTTCCTCACGATGTTTTCCTTCACTGGAAGCAAGTGGTGGTCGATGAAAACTAACACTAACATGAATCAGATTGGTATACAAACTCGTGTAGCCCGGGGAGGATTCGAACCTGGGATTTTGTATCCACAGGCGGGCGCCCTACCACTCGGCCACCACCGCACCACCGCTGTTATTACTAACACTTATTCCAATCGTAAAGTGGCCTTTACCACATTCACTTATTACAATGATGGTCAGATAATTAGAAACACCAGTCGATTTTCATACAAACGAGGTTACTTTGAAACCTTGGTTCAACGCCAGGATTGATCTGAGCTGTGATCTGATGATGGCCATCCAGGGATAGAATGGAGGACATCCAGATTGCTATATACACACACCAACTGATCAGATCAGCATTCTAAGAGCTACTCAGCACAGCTTTCTGAGTTTCAAGATTTCTATACATTTTAATGCTATTTTCGCGGTTTGTTAAAACATATCTAAACAGCTCTTAGAATGCTGATCTGATCAGTTGAGCAGAAGTGCATACAAAACTAAGATGACAAAATCAAGGCAATACTAAAACAAAAATACTTAATTAACATCCTTAACATGCTGACATACATAAATAAAATCACGTTTTTATCCTTACGGGGTAGATACAGAGCCAAGAGTCGTGAGACTCGAAGGCCACGCTTAGCTGAATAGTGGTCTCTCTGATGGAATGGAGATTCAGATATAGTGACAGGTTGCTAGCCCATCGTCTATGAGTGGAGGAATCCCCAGTTTAAAGCCTTTTCCCTCGACACACTTACGCCCGGTTTCTGAAAAGCATGTCATTTATTGAATTTCCCCCACCACCTTGATGGCTGGTGTTCAACCACCGCTCGTTTTTCGCGCAGCTTTTTACTGCGCTGTACTAAAATATGGAATAAACTTCCCTCAGCGGTGTTCCCGAATAGGTTCGACATTGGGAACGACTCGACTTCAAGAAAAGAGCCTATCGCTTTCTCAAAAAGTCGGCAACGTATCAGTGACCTTCTTAGGGTCATTGGTGTCTATGGACTGCGGTGATTGCTTACCATCAGGCAACCCGCATGCTCGTTTGCCTACTATTCTATAAAAAAAAAAAAAAATCGTAACAGAATGTCATAATTAACAATCTGCTAAACAACTTTGAGTTTCTGGAAAGCTGTTTACCGTAAAATTATCTAATCGACTGTTTGACTTTTTTCATTCATGTTTAGTTTCTGTCCAACGCATAGTGCGACAAGGATCTTTTTGCACGTGGAAGAAAACGGAACTAATGTCTAAGCTATTAAAATTTCACATTAGAAACGTAGGTGGCGCCCTCACTCTCGTGCAAAAAGATCGTGGTCGTGTAGTTTTGTCTCTTCCGTTGACAACAAATGTCAAATTCGACGGACGTCCCCTAGAGCTCTATGGATCTGACATTTGGAACAACAAATGTCACTAGACTTGTTCAGAAACCCAAACTGCTTATAAATAGAGATGATCAACTTGCTACGTAATTTTTTCATTGATTTGCGTTTCAGAAACCGGGTGTTACATACTTGAAATAGAACTGATTTTTTTATTTCAGGTTACGGCGACGACGAGGCATACAACGTATACGACAAACCGTGGCGCAATCAAGACTCAGTGGGTGCGCACATCTACCGGCCCACGCGCAACGCTGACAAGGATAACTACGGCGGGGATATCGACCAGTTAGCCAACACACGGAGAGTTGAGACTTATATATTTATCCTAACTAGAGATGGACATTTACCCGATAAATTTCCGAGACTCGGGAAAATTTATCCATTTATACCCATTTTTTCCCAGTGGAATTTTTTAATTTATACCGGGTAAAAAATTAAAATCAATTAAAATGTTTGTAATTACGATATTTTATAATATATCGTTAAGATTTATAATTGTAGGCGATGGAAGGTAAGTGCGAATGAAAAACGGTAGATATTTTGGAAAATTCAAAAGGAAGCCAGTTATAGGACGCGGCAGCGGATGCGCGCACGCGTGCGCGAGCGCGGGCTGTACGAGGAAGTGAGACTGAATAGGGTGCGGCGGTGACGCCAGCGCCTCGGCTAAACTCGGGAAACTTCGTCGTCGTACGATCGAAAGAGACATCAATCAGAACGGAAAGGAATGGAACTATTCGCTTAACCGACGACGTATAAGAGGTTCCTTTGAATATGTATAATTAAGAAAATAAAACAAATCGATACATTACAGGTGTAGAGTACAACAGGTAAGTACATACTTTCTAATATTTATCTTATACATATTTATTAACCAATACACATTATATCTTCAGGTTGAAACTACAAGAATAATGGACAGCTGATAGCTACATCAAGGTAAGTGAACTTATGTAAGTATACACATTTATATATTTCTTTTTTTTTTTCTAATAACTATATTTATTTATTTTACAGGTGCAGCCGAGCGGACCATTTATTTAGACGCATCGACAACACATCCTCCCCCACAGTGTCGTCATCACGACACTCATTTCTCAGGAGTAGCGCTACCCGAGCAGCAGGACGCTTCAATACACTTGACTTAGTTCTAACGTCTAGAGTCCGGACTCGGCCATCAGCTCCGGGATACACTTTTTCTACAATACCTTTGAGCCATACATTTCTCGGTGACGCCGGGTCTGCTATAACTACAAGGTCTCCTACCCCTAGTTGTGTGCCTTCTCCTACCCATTTGGTTCTGGGGGCTAGTGTAGGTAAAACCTCTTTCATCCATCTGGACCAGAATAAATCAGCTAGGCGCTGGGCGATGCGCCACTGTTTTCGAAGATAAAGGTCACTGTCATCAAAAACGCCAGCTTGCGGTAAGTTAGAAGACGATCCTATTAAAAAATGGTTAGGCGTAAGCGCCTCTGGGTCACGTGGATCCACCGAGACGTGAGTTATGGGTCGACTATTTATCATATTTTCTACCTCACACATAAATGTATACAATGTCTCCTCTCTAGGAGCGCGCTTCTTTGAGTACGACTTTTCAGTGGGTGGTCTTAACACTTCTAATTTAGCCTTTCCCACGCCCCGGCCATGTGTGGACTAGCTGGAGGTAAGAACTTCCATCTTACTCCCCTTGTTTGTAGGTCTCTGTTACAAGGACATCACGTTCTTTAACACCTCCTGGTACGCTCGCTTTAGCTCCGTGTCAGCTCCACGTAGATTGGTACCGTTGTCCGAGAACAAAGTATGTGGCCAGCCTCGGCGAGCGGCCATTCGGCGCAAAGACATTATGAGTGAGTCCGTTGTAAGGGAGGAAACTAACTCGATGTGCACGGCGCGCACAGTGAGGCATGTGAATAGAACGCCGTACCTATGCACTCTCCTGCCTACCTACAGCTACATCTATTGGTCCGAATAGGTCCAGTCCACACATAGTGAAAGGCCTCTTGATGGTGAGTCAATCTACTAATCAGGTAAATCACCCATCCGTGGGGAGTGAAGGTAAGGCTTCTTCTAAAAACGACAGACCAAACACTGTTTCGCCACGGTTCTAACCGTTTCGGTCTCAATTTAAGTATCCAGTATTTCTGGCGCAACTCATTGACTACCATTTCGTTAGAGTGAATGCGCTGCGTTAATATGATAATGCATTACTATAAGTCGGGCTAAATAAGTTTTTACCATCTAATATTATTGGACTTCTTTGTCATCTGACTTACATCTTTTATATTCTCAATACGACTACCTACACGTAACAAGTTATTTACGTCTATTATAGGGAGTAAGTGTACGCAGACGACTATCATGTTTTATTATTTCTACTTTAGATTCTAAACTATCTATTTCGATTTGAAACGATTCATATTGTGAGTGGCGAAGTAATAATATCTCCGCTCTGCTCATTAACTCATCATTGACACAATTGATTGAACCTTTTTCTACATTTTTCAATAAATAACAATACGGTTGCAGTGGTACGAAGCAGCCTCAATCCAGCTGGAGAACCGAGTCGGTTCCGGAACAGGTAACTCACATATTTTAATTTCTTTATTTACAACATTTACACTTTCTAATATTTCATCTGGAAATTTCTTTTATTACAGGATGCTGCGGCCAGCTACTACGAGGTTGGTGCAAGAAAAGAAGGTCCTGTGAACCACTGCGAAGTCGCTACTCAAAATATAATCTGAATTTTTCGTTCCTATATCGGCTATATTTAAGGCTGTAGGTACATAATGCCATTGTTTAGACGTACTACATTCATCTATTTGTCCTAATCTATTAGCTATGAATATTTTATACGACCTACTGTGATTACTTATCCAGTATAAAAAACAACTGTGGAATCCGTCCAGTAGTAAACTGAGTCGGGGCGCAATCGGTGTTCTTTTAGAATACTACTAGCCAACCTACAAGCCAACACTGCGCCTTGCAACTCAAGGCGTGGTACTGAGATCGGTTTGACGGGAGCGACCTTTGCATTTACTCGCGACAAACGGTACTATCACTCGTCCATCGTCGCTTTCCTTACGCCAGTAAGCCACGGCCGTGCATACCCAGACGGCGATGCATCGCAAAACAAATGTAACTCTAATGATTCGTTGTTACCTGTCTCATAGTTAGAGAAAAAATACCAACGTGGGATTCTAATATTATTTATTTCGTTAGCTTGACTTATCCACTGTTTAAATAAAATAAATAAATTATCATTTATTTTTGTATCCCACTGTACATTAGTTTGCCAAACCTCTCGCATTAATATTTTTCCTTTAATAGTAAACGGTACTAAATATCCGTGAATATCAAAAATAGACATAACAATTCGTAATACTTCTCTTTTAGTAGGTGCGCGCTTTAAGAGAGTAAAATATCAGCTGATTACACGCTTGAAAAAGATAGATCGAAAGATAACGTATCAGTACTTGGATGCCACAATAGACCGAGCGCCCGCTCGGGCTGCCTTATCAATTTCAAACCTTACGCACTTGTCATTAAGGATCTCCTCTTCGGTACGTCACATAAAACAGCTGATTCATTACTAAGCCAGTTACGCGCATCTCAAAATCACCTTGTTTATGAATATAAGATATTTCTTTAACCATTTTAGAATTTACATTTTTATCTGAAAAACTATCCAGATAATCGTCCATGTATTGATTACTTTGTATAGCATTTTGACGGCCTCTGGCATTTGTTCTTTAAAACGAGAAGCGTTCTTGTCTTGATTGATAGCCTGAGCAATAAACGGCGAACAGTTCGCGCCAAAAATCAGTGACGCTCATAGCACAGTGGCTGATGACGTCACTACCCTTTTCTTTTCCACAGGAAATCGTAGCGCATGTTGATCTGCGCTGTGTATTTTAATTCTTAAAAACATATCTCGTATGTCTCCCTAAAAATTCCTATACTATTTTCCCTAAACCTAAACATAATTCGGGAAACAATGAATTTAACAGGTCGGGACCCTTTGAATAAAAAATCATTTAAACATTTATTGTTACTCTTAGCGGCAGCATCAAATACTAATCGTAATTTTTTTCTTATTTGGATTTTTGTACACCAAAAATGAAGTGTAAATACCAGCGCCGTTTTTCACCGTCTCATCACTTTACACTCCGCCTCGCTAAGTTTTCTAGCACTAACCGTTAGCAAATAAGTGTTGGACGCGCTCTCCTCTATACTGTGACTCATATTCCTCACTCAATGACATTTTTTGTTCAATAGATTTTAATCTTTTTTAAGGCAGAGAGTGATATGAGTTCGGCATGGCGACAGACTCGTCTTCTTCCATGGGAGGCTTACGGTCCATTGATTATTAATTAACCCCTCTGCGGATTTGCTAATAATGTCAGCAGCCTTTACTTCGTCGGCATCTCGACGCGGTTTATTACAAATACCTAAACAATTCTATTGAAAAGGATTGACGGACCAACTCGTGCAGTTCGACATCTGCGTGCGTAGAGTATTGATGAGTCGGCGATAGCGGCGGCGGCCGGTGGCGAGTTCTACGAACTCGTCGGCGTCGGCGCATGTTACATAAACGCTACTGTTATTGTTTTGGTGTAAGGTACCATGTACGCACCAACCTAATGGGGTCTGTGTTATAAATGGTCCACTAGGCGTACATCTCTTGCACGATATTGGTGCAATTAAATGATAATTATCTTGTCCTAATAATAATTCCGGTTTTATTTTATTTCCAAGAAAATTACTATTACTACAAAAATGCGACATGTTATCAATTTTATCATACATACTTAATTTAGACACGTATTGCACTGGTAAATTTAGTTCTTTAATTTTTACGCGCACGTACATTAAAACGATCACCGGCACTGTTACTAATGTCAAAGTCAATTAATTGGGTTTTTACTATTACTCAATGCTGCGGAGTCCCATGCGCACGTCGCGCGCATGGTGAAACTCTTACCGTGCAGACCAGCTCGGTCTGCCAGGTCTCCGGCAACCAGACTGACTGTCGCCCCCCGTCGTCTGGCAAGCAGGGCGTATGTGGGGACACTTTTTTTGGGGCCGTGCACTATTATTGGGACCACTTTCAACATAACTTTAGGCACTTTTACGCACTGTGTTTTTTCACTGTTAGGCGAGGTCAGGTGAGCGACCACCTCGCTGCTGGTGTCCTGCTGGGCCTCCTCCGACGGGGGTTTAGCCGCTTCTGGCTTCTTCCAGTGTAGCAGACGGTGATGAGGCCCGCCACAGGCCTCGATGTCACAGCTCTTCGCGGGGCACTCTGACTCATCTGTGTGTTTCTCGCCCAAGCATTTATAACACAGTTGGTTTACTCTCACATATCTCCATCTGTCCCTTCTAAGGGCGCGCTTGAACTTCGCGCACTCCGTTAGTTTGTGATGTTTTCCTTTACAAAAGCTGCACTTGCGCATCGTATCAGCATCTGTGCATACTAGTACAGGGCTTTTTCCTCCTTTATAAAACTCTGTTAGTTTCTTTTTACAATCGCTGGCATGGACGTAACTTAATCCTGACTCTGCCACCTTCTTGGCTTCTTGATACAGGAATTTCGATATAAGTTCCAGCTTGGGCGTCTCGTCATCCAGGTTTTCATGTACATATGTGGCCCACATATTTATTAATGACGTGGGTAACTTTGTGAGAATAATGTTCACCAAATCGGGGCTTCGCAAATAATCTTGTTGCTTGATTTGTTTCGTTGCAGTAATATAGTTTTTAATTTTTATTGCGAAGTTTACAATTTCTGTAGTGTAGGCCTGTGGTAAGGGCGGCAACTTTTTCAACTGTGAAATCACCTTACGCATGATATTTTCCGGCCTGCCGAATCTCAATTCCAGAGTTTCTATGATTTCTTGGGGTGACGTGGCGCTCATCAATAGGGATGCTATGGCCTCTTTTGCCTCACCACGAAGGCACTTCCGTAGACGGCAAAGATTTTCTTGGTCACTATAATTACACAGGCGTGACGACTCATAATAAGCTTCTTTCAATTGTAGCCACTCCAGGGGGTCTCCAAAGTATAGTGGCAGGTCTTTGGAGGTGGCTAGCCGTGACAGCAGTTGTTTATTATTGCTGTTTGAGGCGGCGGCTCCTATGGCTTCTTTAATAGCGGTGGATAAATCCGGAGATGGCATGGTAGGTACTCATGCCGGCGACGGCTTTGGTCTGTTGTTCCAGGTTATCACTGTTCTGATGATCACAACACTTTTTGGCATTAGTGAGCGACGACCCTGGCGCGGCTAAGCAGACTTCTCTAACCAGTTTTCCACCTTACACTGGTAGGATGTGACGGACGAATGTCCCGTATGTCTGGATGCTCTGGAACTTCCATCCAGGTCAGCCAGATCTGCGGCTAGCTTCTTTTCTAGAAGCTCCTTCTCAATTTGAGCTTTCTTCGAGGCCAGTTCGGCCTGCGCTTTAATTTGAGCCTCTTCCAGCGCAATCGCGGCTTTAGCCTGTGCCGCTTCAAATTCGAGACGTTTCCGACGCGCGGTGGATGATGAGGCACGCGAACTTGAACATTTGTGCGCGCCGCCATCTTGTCGGTGGGCATCGGTCGTGTACGACAAATTTATTGCGGATGCAGATTGCACTTTCCCGTCCAGTTGAGCTGCACTAGTGCTCGTATTTCTGTTAAACTGCACATCCGATTTGACTTCCAAAACTTCTTCGTTAGCCGCCTCTCTTTTCAACTGTTGCTGCGTTCTAACGCCACGCGGCGGGGTTTTGAAGATCGACGACATGCCTGCCACACAGGTTTGAGTCCGTTTTTCCCGCTGGTTACGCAATCCGCTCGTAAGGACGTTTTGTAGACGATGGAAGGTAAGTGCGAATGAAAAACGGTAGATATTTTGGAAAATTCAAAAGGAAGCCAGTTATAGGACGCGGCAGCGGACGCGCACGCGTGCGCGAGCGCGGGCTGTACGGGCGAGACTGAATAGGGTGCGGCGGTGACGCCAGCGCCTCGGCTAAACTCGGGAAACTTCGTCGTCGTACGAGCGAAAGAGACAGCAAACCGAACGGAAAGGAATGGAACTATTCGCTTAACCGACGACGTATAAGAGGTTCCTTTGAATATGTATAATTAAGAAAATAAAACAAATCGATACATTACAGGTGAGTACAACAGGTAAGTACATACTTTCTAATATTTATCTTATACATATTTATTAACCAATACACATTATATCTTCAGGTTGAAACTACAAGAATAATGGACAGCTGATAGCTACATCAAGGTAAGTGAACTTATGTAAGTATACACATTTATATATTTCTTTTTTTTTTTTTCTAATAACTATATTTATTTATTTTACAGGTGCAGCCGAGCGGACCATTTATTTAGACGCATCGACAACACTATCGATAGTATTAATACTATCGATACTAATGACACTTATATTTCAACAAACAAACAAACAATCGATAGTCAAACTATCGATAGTCCGGCAACGCTATTGCAAGATGAACCGGCACATTCGGCTTCTACAACCAAATCTTAAAAGCAACTAAATGTGCTCAGCGGTTGTTTTCGCGACTCGTAAGTTTTGAACTACTCCTGGCGATAACCTTAGAGCTGCGAAAATAGCTTAGTCGTTTTAACTAGCTCTGCGATATAACCCTTAGCTCCTAATTCGGCAAACATTAAGAGCTTGTAGTTGTTACAATCCTAAAAAGGTTAATTAAAATGCTCTCTAGTAATTTGTTAATGACAGCCATATTTTTTTACTGAAATAATTAAAAAAATTTAAGCAAATAGCAATATTTTATCCAAAAGGCAATATTAAGAAACGTATGCTGTACGATTTAATATATAATGCTTTTTCTTTGAATAGAAGTTTTATTTCCAATGCGATTTGCCACCAACCACTTCATTTTATACTTATATTGCATTAAAATATCTTCAAAATTTTTAACTTTCGAAAGGCCCGTCTCGTATAACCAGCCAATTATCCTAACATTTCACAATAAAGTGCTAGTCGCAGTATTTTTATAATATTGCCTGACTTCAACAAGCTCCAAATTATTTCGTTATGAATACATCACTCGCCATTTTAAAACTTGTTACATGACAGCTAGGAAATCGCCATTTATAAATAAAGTATTTAAAGCCATGATTGGTGTTTTGTGTACAAATATCTTAAACAGAAACATTTTAAAACCCGGGATTCTTGAAAAGGCATTTATTCAAGTCCATCAAAAAGGTTTTAAGTTGTCATAGGTTACATCCAAGATTAATTTATAACTTTTAAAGCTGTCTATACAAGGTTATATTAACGTTAAATTAAGGTATTCTGATAAGAACTATAGGTTTTGCTGTAGCTCTCGAAAAGGTTCTAAAACGTGGGCCCTTTTTGCACACAGGAGGTTAATATAAGGTTAACATAATGTTATTGAGTCTATTAAGACTTATGAGTAGATTTCCATACAAAGGTTCTAGAACCTTTTTAAAATCTTTCTAAAACCTAAAATGTTACTTGGGTTATTACGACTAGGCTTTCATAAAACGCCGCCTGTTGAGACTTTATTATACTGTTTTTTTCTTAATTTAGCTGTCAGAAAATCGCCCATTACATACTAAATCCTTTGTCGGGGCCGGGTTTAGGTTTAGCTATGCACAATTTTTTGTAGGTAAGTATGTAATGTCTATTCTTTTTTCCTTCGTCTGAGGTTTCGAATACTAGTTTAAAAATTTTAGTTTTGAATGACAACCTGACAACTTGACAAAATGGGCGGTTTTCTGACAGAAAGAAAAAAAATTAGTATAAAAAAGTCTCAACAGGTGGCGTTTTATAAAAGCAGAGTCGTAATAATCATGGAGCTAAAAATATTAGGTCTTTGGTAATAATGGCTGTATATGAGCTGAAATACAAATAGTATTTTATTGATGGCTGTACCTATATATTGTGCGCTTTTTTTCGTCAACCAGAGGCAGAAAAAAAAACCGGCCAAATGCGAGTCAAGCTCGCACACCGAGTACACTCAAAGTAACTCACATTATAGCTCTAAATAAAAGACCGACTAATTTCAAAAACAAACTTAACTCTGCAGTTTAATCCCTAGAATTAATACTGCAGCAAGCGCAAAAATAAGTTTGAACGCTTTTTTTTTAGACTTCCAACAACATATAAATTTGAAACTTTCAGATTTATTCCTGTACTAGCTGTTGCTCGCGGCGTCGCCTGCGTGAGTTTCGCTTAGATT
>CM031594.1:9504997-9539277 GCA_018467065.1 Ephestia elutella
AACAGATAAACCGTTTATACCGATAGATAAACCGTTTATTTGACGCTAAAAACACATACAAAGATAAGTACACAAAACATTTAAAACAAAAAAATCACAGATCTCGTGCTCTACACGACTTTAAAGGGCATTGAAATTGCATCTACCTATTATAGATAAATAAAAATCATGTTTGTAATATATTTTTATTTCCCATTACCGTACAATTTCTCACAAATATGCAACCAATTTATCCGAAAAAGTGTAATAACCTAAAATGTTCCTTGGTTCAATACCGAGGTGCTTTTTTTTTAATTTTCTGTGAAAACACGATTTTTCGGTCGAAAAATGTCGGTTTATTTCGGTTCCCAAAAAGATGGTTCAAGGTGCAAGTGCGAACACTGATTTTCAGCCATAACGTAGGTGCAAGTGCCAACCTACTGTGTGATGAAACAGGTTGAATACTTACAGGGTCGATGTGTGATTTTAATAATAATACTGATACAGTATCACATCTTTATCCTTTAGGGGCTTAACAAACACTTTGTATTATTGAAACCATTGTTTTATTCCATACTAGCTTTTGCCCGCGGCTTCGCCCGCGTGAATTTCCCACGGGAACAGTGCTTTTTCCCGGGATAAAAAGTAGCCTATGTGCTATTCCAGGTCATTATCTACCTCTGTACCAAATTTCATCGAAATCCGTCCAGTAGATTTTGCGTGATTGAGTAACAAACATCCTCACAAACTCACAAATTCACAAACTCACATCCAAACTTTCGCATTTATAATATTAGTATGGATTTCCTGTTACAAACTTAATCGAATTCAATACCGGATTTAACCAACAACTTAACTGATTCGCTGAGCGGATCCAATACTAGGAGCGGATTCCGCTCCTAGTATTGGCGGCTAACCTATGACAGTGACAGCTGACATTGGCACAGATACAGATAACTCTACAGGGGCCATCACAGAAATAAATCAAGATAGAACGGCGACGCGAGTGCGTTGCTAAGGAATCGCACGTGTCAATTTTTGCATAAGCCACGCCCTAATCACGCCCCCAATCTTACGTCATAGGTAGTCTCATCTCCCTATCTCCCCTTAATGCGTGACGTGCTTTCTGACCTCTTACGGGGTAGAGCCAAGAATTTTATCGCCCCGCACCGGCTTCGCACGGACGGTATTGTAATAAAGGAGGTCTGTTAATAGTTTTGGACCTCTTTCAGTGCATTCATAAAGAATAAGAAATTAAAAAGATTATTGAATGTTTGTATATTTGACACAGTCGAGTGGTATCTGGGCTGCGAGCTCGTTTTAGCAGCTTGCTTATAATATAATAAAAAAAATACCAGAAGATAGTTATTTCATTGAAGAATTCACCTGACGAGGAGATCGTCACAATATACACATAAATTGTAGCCTATGTCACTTAGGCATAATGTAGCTATTGGTGAAAGAATTTTTGAATTCGGTTCAGTAATTCCTAGAATTACCCCCTACAAACAAACCCCTACAAATAAAATTTATAATATTAGTATGAAGTATGATAACTTCTCATTGTTTGTTTCACAGAGGGCGGAAACGGCGTGTTTCCAAGAGGAACGCGATGTGTTGGTATTCGGAGATAGGAGATGGATCACAAATCTGCACTACGCCTTCCAGGATGAACACAATCTGGTGAGTATTTTTTTTTTATTACTATTAGTCTGTAGTCTACTAGCTTTTGCCCGCGGCTTCGCCCGCGTGAATTTCCCACTTTTTCACAATTGCTTTTTCCCGGGATGAAAGGTACCCTATGTCCTTCTCCGTACTTCCAGCTATGTGTATGCGAAATTTCAGGAAGATTGGTTCAGTAGATAAAGCGTGAAGAGGTAACAAACAAACAAATTCACTTTCGCATTTATAATATTAGTTAGGATTCACAAATTAATCAATTTTTTTTATCCAACAGTACCTGGTAATGGACTACTACTGCGGAGGGGATCTCCTCACATTGCTGTCTAAGTTCGAAGACCGATTGCCAGAAGATATGGCCAAATTCTACATCGCAGAGATGGTGCTCGCTATACAGAGTGTTCACGAACTGAAATATGTGCACCGGTGAGTTGTATGACTATCTATTTTATCAATAATTTAAAAATAAATTTCGGGTTAAAAAGTACCCTATGTTGAACGAGATACTCACTGAATAATCATAGTTTTGCACAGATTTTTTAGTAAATTTAATAAAAAATAACAATTTTAACTTTTTTACACGATTGACCAAAAAGGAGTGTTGTGCTTTCAGGGTTCATGTATTCATGTATGTTTCTTTATTTCTCCATAAGTCTTGAATAGCTTTACATTATAGGTATTTTTAGATTCCTGGCATTCCTCTGAGTCGCGTTTTCAATTTTTTTAATAACTAGATTTTAACCGCGAACTTTGTCCGCGCGCTATTTACTTTTACTACATATTGTTAATATCTCAGGTTCGTATCTAGATGAAACCTACGCCAGATTTTAAATTAGACCTTCAATATTACAACTGAGTGAAAACCGCATCAAATTCCGTCCAGCAGTTTTTGCGTGATGCGCGTACAAACATACAGACAGACAGACAATAATAAAAAAAATGCTTTGGCTTCTATTGACCTTATAAAGATAATAACCATAATGTTTTTTTCTTAAATATGTCAAGTACAGACACAGACCAGTTACAGTTTTATTATATGTATTGATCAGCTTGTTTTGTCATGTTTCAGAGACATAAAGCCAGACAACGTATTGCTAGACGCCAGCGGCCACATAAGGCTGGCTGACTTCGGGTCCTGTCTCAGACTTGGCGAAGACGGCAAGGTAAATTGTTCTTTTTATGTCATCTTCATGTTTTTTTTTCACTTTATTTCAATCTTCACTACAATTTTATTCAATGCAGAATTATGAAAATTCGAAAATTCCCACGCTCCCGTAATTTCCTCCATCCTCGATATTTTTCTACCCATATACCAAGTTTTATCGAAATCCTTCCAGTAGATTTTGCGTGATTGAGTAACAATCTCACAAATTTACATACAAAGGTTTTAAGTTTAAGGGTCCAGGTTCGAATCGTAACAAAAAAAAATTGTAAGTACATATTAATTTCCGTAATTAAGGTATCGTTATAGCCGCCACACACGATCAGTTTTAACTGACAGGTTTCACTGAACAGTTTTAACTGTCAATGAAAACTGAGCGTGTGTACAGTCGGCCACAGACAAAAGTATACCACCTCCATCTTAGTATGAGGGCAGCCTGTTCTTTGTTTCCGAGCGCGTCGTCATCGCGCGTGTCGTCGGATTCACTCTAATGTTGGTTTTCTCTGTCTACGGTTTAAGAGTATCATGCAAAATTTCGTCAATTAAAATAAAGCTTCATTGGCTCAGCGGTAATCTCATTGAGCGTAGATTGAGAGACTGACTCTTCGAATCTTACGAACGAATGGTATGTGTTGTGTAGTGTTAAATGTATTTTCTTTTAAGTTAGTTTAATTTTATATGTGTTAGTGACGAACATAATATTGATTTTTAATCTCATTGAGCGTAGATTGAGAGACTGACTGTTCGAATCTTACGAACGAATGGTATGTGTTGTGTAGTGTTAAATGTATTTTCTTTTAAGTTAGTTTAATTTTATATGTGTTAGTGACGAACATAATATTGAATTTTAAAGTTTATTTATCTGGATGTCTGAATGATAGAAAATTAAACAAAAGTCATTAATGGATAGGTAATAATTTTTATTTGTAGAACAACTTAATACAATAACAATACCATAATATGTTAATTCATTACAATGTTATGATTGTATATTTGATTATACTTTATTTTTACATTATACAATTTATTTCTTACCTACAGACTACTGATACTTATATTTGAGTCGGATAAGGAGGTCAGCTTAATGATGAGATTAGTGAATAAACATGTTACATAGTAAGGAAATCTTATTTTTGTAACAATAACATCACTCTCATCACTTATTATTAAAATAGAAACTTATCTAAGTAAATAAGAATATAAACATAAATAATATACACCTAGTGCATTTATTGGCTATTTACTTATTAAAAAAAAATACAGCTAACTTGAGAACCTCCTCTTTTTGGTTTTTGAAGTCGGTTGAAAAAAACTAACAAAGTGGCCTACCTTTGTTATCGATAACTCCTAGTAGCCAATATGCATACCAGCTACAATAATATTTCCTATCCCTCCATAATATTCTATGGCCATCCTTATCCGACTTTAATGTTTTTTTATCAATAAATATTACGATAAATATTATGAATCCAATCGAAATTTAAATATTGCTAAGCAAACCGAACTCGTTCCCTTTCATGCGCAGGTGTCAGATCAATCTTCCTCACCAGCTTGCAACATTTGCCTTCAGATATCCTCACGGTCTCTAAAGATAGCCCAGTTTTAACGACGATTTTTCTATTTGAGAGTAATGGTTGTTGCGAGATTACTCTCATTAAAAGCTGTAATTTATCGATGACGTGACTATGCGACAGGCAATAGTCCACTTCTTAAACACTGCATAACACTTGATCCACAGTCGGACACTCCGTATCTAAAAAAATAAAATAAATATTAACTTTAACCCTTACTAACCCATATCTATTTAACCTAATTCAACAATGGCTAAAAATACTTACCGTTATATCCATTTCACGAGCACCAATACTCATATTTTGTTCATAACAGAACAATAATTGTTGCCTTAACAAACATTGTTAAACGCATAATTTTATACTTCCACAATTAACACAAGTCACTCGATGTGCGTATTATAAGACAGATAAACGCCAGCTAAATCACTTGAGAATTTATGCCTGCCTATGTTCCAATTCCAACCTTCAATCGTTCTTTCGTTTACATTTCTTGCGAATGTCATCGGGATACCCACTTTAGAATAATAATTATCAATGACGTTGCGATAACATCGGTACCGCAATACAAAACACGCCTGTTACCGAGTTAAGTATAAGAGAAACAAGTGAGTCATTGCTACTACGTATTTCGATTCCATTGCTGCACACGCAAGGGAAATATATTTATGGGAGCTGCAAAAACGGTAACTTATAACGTCATGTAGATGTTTTACGAATATTGTAAATTTTATAAGGTGGTATACTTTTCTTTGTGGCCGACTGTACTATGTAAACTGTACAAAAACTGACAGTTTTCATGGCACACACGCTCAGTTTTCACTGACAGTTAAAACTGTTCAGTGAAAACTGTCAATTAAAACTGATCGTGTGTGGCGCCCATTAGATTCGTATCGACTGCCCAAGTGAAAAATACATAATAGGAAGTAAAAAAAAAAATGTTTTCTGCAATATGGGTATCAAATGAAAGGGCTTATCGTAAGGATTTCAAAAATGTATAATTTTAGCATCCGGGAACGTGGGAGCTTAAGAAATACAATTATTTTAACAACGGTTTACTTTTCAATAACAAAATCAAAATTTATAACAAAGAAAAAGTTACACAAATTCAATACTGTTGAAATAAAAAAAAAATTAACAGTAGGCAACATCGAAAAGACAAGTTAACGGGCATAGAATTCCTTTAGCAAGTGCTCGCTATAAAAATTCACTGTCGAATGAGGCACGCAGGGGCTTATATACACCCCCACTCGGTCATCCCCTCCACAGAGTACTATATACTATCGTAAATCAAAAGTCCCCTCTCAAAAATGGCCGTTGATTTTTTCCTGCTATAATATCATAATCCCTTAATATTTCTAATAGTCGGGTTTTAAATTCATGACTTGTTTCTTCAGGTACAAAGCAATGTGGCAGTGGGTACACCGGATTACATCTCTCCGGAGATCCTTCGAGCCATGGAGGACGGCCAGGGCAGATATGGACCGGAGTGCGATTGGTGGTCGCTGGGTATGTACTCATCAGCTTTCCATGACCCACTGCTGGGTATAACCCTCCTTTTGTCTACAGGACTATTGATAGTTGACCTTGAGCAATAGTCACACTATCGATAGTATCTATAGCCAAAGTTTGCAATACTATTGATGACAAAGAAAACTATCGATTGTAGATGGAATCTTTATTTAAGAACAAACATTTATATATACACACTAGCTTTTGCCCGCGGCTTCGCTCGCGTTAATCCTTTCTTAGCGGATGCCTACGTCATAAAATCTACCTGCATGCCAAATTTCAGCCCGATCCGTCCAGTGGTTTGGGCTGTGCGTTGATAGATCACTATGTCAGTCAGTCACCTTTGAGTTATATATCTATAGATTTAACACTAACTAAGGGCTAACATTTCAATCATCAAATAATTGTTATCTGACGGATAATGTGTAAAGCGACTAAATTGTAGGGTCATGTCATGCCTACAGTGCAACTGACGCAGTGCTGTCAACTTATTTTAGTCATTCTACAATTTAACTAGTTGATAACATTTATTCGATGATTGAAAAATTAGCCCTAAGAAAACTAAAATCTAATATTAAACCACTAAAAAATAACCATAATATGACAACCCTGACACTTACAGTTCATGCTGGCAACCTTTCCGTCAATATCAAAGCCATGTATTTCTTATAAAACACATTATACTTTCTTTTTAGGGTTCCGTAGTCCGACAAGGAACCCTTATAAGATCGTTCAGTCCGTCCGTCCTAGTCTGTCACAGCAGAATATCTTCTACGTTTATGGACTGATTTGCATGTAACTTGGTTCGAGGATACTTCACATATAGATCTCATTTTTAAAAATACAAAAAATTTAAATTACCCCTTTTTAAGGGTACCTCCCCATACATGTAAAGGGGGGGGGGGTGAATTATTTTTTTGAGTGCACCCCCTTGTGTGGGGTATCGTTGAAAAGGACTATGAAAATAAGGTAGGGTTTCCATACAACACTTTTTTATCAGCTTTACCATTTGCGAGATATAGCCCACCAAAGTTGTTTACACGGAGTCCCCTTTAATTTCTAAAGTCTTGGACCTATAAACTTCAAATCACTCACGTAAAGAAACAGGCGCGGAAACTCTTATTTAAAATTGTTTCGGGTATTCTGTGATGAATACTTTTGAAATGATAAATAAAATAAAAATATATACTTTTTTCCAGAAGAACAGTATAAACTTAAAAAGTTTTTTTACATATTTTGATGATGATGCAAGAAATACAAAACAGCGCGGTGCCAAAAATGACTATGGAACCCTACTTTATGCGTGGTCCGACACGCACTTGGCCGGTTTTTATTTTAGTTAAGTTACTTTGTATATCTGGAAATGTGATCTTCTGTGCTAATAAAGTATTCTTGTCTTGTCTTTTCTTTTATAGGCTCATTAACAAAAAAAATGTTTCAGGTGTATGTATGTACGAGATGTTATTCGGAGAAACTCCGTTCTACGCGGAATCTCTAGTGGAAACATACGGGAAGATCATGAACCATGCGCGGTCGTTCCACTGCCCGCCGCCCGACGAACAGGCCGCTCAGGTATCGGAATTTGAGTCTTATTGTCTTTAGAATAGAGTTCAAATTAACTATGGAAATATCAAATTTATTTCCTTGAGATTAAGTTGAAAATAAACATACGGGAAGATCATGAACCACGCTCGGTTGATCCACTGCCCGCCGCCCGACGAACAGGCCGCTCAAGTATTGGAATATAACTCTTATTTACATATCGATAAAGTTCACAGTAACATTAATTTGCATTAGAAGAAATATGAACTTTATTGCATTGAGATAAAGTATAATAATCTTACGGGAAGATCATGAACCACGCTCGGTCGTTCCACTGCCCCCCGCCCGACGTACAGGCCGCTCAGGTATTGGAATATGGACTCTTATTGTATTTAAAATAGAGTTCACATTAACTATGGAAATATCAATTTTATTTCCTTGAGATGAGGTTGACAATAAACATATGGGAAGATCATGAACCACGCGCGGTCGTTCCACTGCCCGTCACCAGATGAACAGACCGCTCGGGTATTGGAATTTAAGTCTTATTACATATATTTCAATCAAGTTAATTTGACTCTTATTGTCTTCATGATAGAGTTGAACTACCTTACGCTCGACTTCAAAGCTTTTCAGTTGCCTGCACTATAAAGTTTACGGTTACTATGCTCCGCCAACGGCCTTATGGCAATATAGACTTAATTGCATTAGAGATAAGATTCAGAATAAAGTTATTTTTTTTCAGGTATCGGAAGAAGCCAAAGATCTGATTCGACGACTGATATGCTCATCTGAAAATAGACTGGGGAAGAATGGACTGCAAGATTTTAAAGTAAGTTTAAGAAAATTATCGAGAAAATAAATCGAAAAAATTACATATTGATTTGGATTTTGATGTTTACTAAACCTTACAAGAATTATAAAATAAAAATAGATAGATTTTTAGACTATAGAAAAATAGTATATTTTCATCGACCGAGCGAGCGCAGCGAGCGAAGCGTCTCAGTTTCCACTAGCCGAAAATTCTTTTGTCTGTCCGGATGTTATCGCCTACAGGTCGCATTTCTGAACCGATTCTCATGAAATTTTGTAAGCAGGTTCGGTAATTTTATAGAATTTTTTAGTCGAGCCAGTTTTTCGAAATTTAAAAAAATGGCCGAAATATATAAAAAAAACCTCATATCTCAGCTATTTAAAAAATAATTCAAAAATGTCATTAGACATTTTTGTTATTCTTATTAAGACGCATTTTTTTTGTTTGAACAACATAGTAAAATTCAGTAAAACCGCTATAAATCCATATTATTATGTTATAGATTCTCATACGATAGTTCATAAAAAAATCAATAGATGGCGCACCAAAGCTTTTAATACTCGCAAAATCGCTAATACGTTTACAAGAGTGACTTGATTTATTTATTGACCGAGCGAGCGAAGCGAGCGAAGGTCTCTAAATCGAGTTGGGGGCGAAACACATTGTTTGTATGTATGTATGTATGTATGTATGTATGTTTGTACCGATGGTCCGATTTTGATGAAATTTGGTAGGCATGTAGGAAATATCAATAGAATTTTCAAGTTCATTGGGCATCAAAATCGGTTCAGTAGTTTTTGAAATATTAATAAAAACGTCCGCGATTATCTAGCAAACGAAACCATAGCGTGTTCTAACTTTGGATAACGCCATCTAGATTTTATTTAGGGAACTGAATTATGTTAGAAAAGTCGAAATCAGAGTATATCAATAAAAACGCGAGTAATAATCGCGAGGTCTAAGTTCGCCGCGAACTACTAGTATTTATTTATTTGCCAACTAAGTGTACATTTTGGTCTTATAATAACATTGGCACTTACAACTTAGTATTGCAAATTAGCGGCGCCTAGTTTGTACACTTTAAAATTTCGCGAGATAGATTATAACAATTTTACGGCGACATACATTTCATCATTACAACCGCAAAATATCCACTGCTGGATAAAGGTCTCCCCCAAAATTTTGGGGGGATTTGCCATACTCACCACGCTTGGCAGGCGGGTTGGCGAGCGCAGTTTTTTTTGGCTTTGTGAGCTTCCGACGCTGTTGCCCATCGGAAGCATTTCCCTTAGTCGCCTCTTACGACATCCATGGAATGAGATGGAGTGGTCCTATTCTAACCCGGGAACCACACGGGTTTCATTCTCTCTGTTTCATTCAGAAATATTTGTTAGTCTGTCATTTGAAAAAATATATCTTTCTTAATTTATATACTGAACGAGAAATTTGCATAAATCTGACAATCTAATGATAATAATTTTATTTGATGTTTCATATCGCAGTAAAATCGACTTGAATACCGTGACTGAAAATGGCATGATGCGTCGTACCACGATGCTCGTTTTACATCTGCCGGGCGTCTCGTGACGGCTAACTTTTTTAATTCTTATTTCGATAACTTTTTTATTTATTATTTCGCTAACTTTTTTTATTTATTATTTTGCTAACTCTTTTTTTTTATTATTTCCCAGGCACACCCCTGGTTCGCGGGTCTCGATTGGGAGAACTTGCGAGAGATGCAAGCGCCGTTTGTTCCCGACGTCTCTAGTCCCACCGACACGTCTAACTTCGATGTCGACGACACTGATATAAGGTTAGTTATGTTTTAACTGGCGTGGGAATTTCAGGAAATCCTCTCTTAGTGCTCTCCTATACTCCCCAAGGAATCTACACAATTATTTATTTTTGAACTAGCTCTTGCGCGCGGCTTCGCCCGCGTGAAATCTCGGGAACAGTGCTTTTTCCCAGGATGAAAAGTACCCTATGTCCTTCTCCGTACTTCTAACTAAGTGTATGCAAAATTTCAGGAAGATTGGTTCAGTAGATAAAGCGTGAAGAGGTAACAAACAAACTTTCGCATTTATAATATTAGTTAGAATTAGGATAGTTAGAGATTCACTTTTACCCCGTAGATATACTTTGAAATGCGCTTTTGTTCCTGTAAGATATACTTCTTTTAAAACCCTTCCAGTTTGTCCTCTTAGATACACTTTTCGGTACTGTTGTGTGCTTAAACTAAAACATATATAAGACATACAGATACAGGTACAGATATACTTAACCCCCCTATCTCACAGAATCCTTTATGGGGGGATTAAGTTTCTGCATGTGAATGTACAAATTTCAGCTTCTTACGCCCAGTAGCATTGAGTTTCGATTTTCTTACTTCTAGAGTGATTGTTTAGGCCAAATCCTGTTGTTTTCTGCGTGAGTAGAAAATTCATAAACAAGATAGAAACAAATGACAACATAGATGTATTAGTAATTGGCACAGCCGACACTCGCACATAAATACATATATCATAATCAATAGATTCATTTAAATATGGAGTTCATTTGTTACATGTAAATAATTTGAAGTACTGTATAAAGTTCATAACACATAATAAAAATGCAAACAGGCCTCAAATATTTTATTTATCATCTATTTTATTATAATCGATATTAAATACTTAAATAAAAAAAAACAGCATGATTAATGATTGAAAAGTTTACATGTCTCATTACTATCGAATTTAACTGTCAAAAGATGCACCACGCGATGCACCGACGTGTCACGATTTGCGAATCATAGGCTTGGTCTATACTAGGGAATGATTCAGTAGTTTTGGCTGTGTGTTGTCTGTCAGTCACTCAGCAATTAAATAATTTTATATACAGAGTGTTTGGTAGTTTGATACAAAAGCCTTTAAGGCTTTTTATAGGCCATTTAGAGTCATTTAAGGGAAAGTTTTTTTATACAAAGTGTATTAATTTTTTTTTTTTAATTCAAGATTGATGATTTAGCTCATATAACCTTATTACAGGTTATCAGAAGCTGTGCCACCTCCATCGGCCTCATCAGCGTTCTCCGGACTTCACCTTCCATTCGTGGGGTTCACGTTCACGGGCGGCAGCAGATTATCAGATTTGGGTGCGCACGCGCCGCCTCTCAGTCCCGCCAAGAACGCACCCAGCCAGGTAGATATACTACTACATAAATATATACTATTATAGTCCTATAGCTCGGGCACAGAATTATTAAGAACTACGTACAGAAAGGACCTCCCGCAATATGGCGTACTCTGCACTTCTCCCCTGTTCGTTTGCGGATTGGGACGCTATGACTATGAAAACGCACACATTGACGTGTTACTGACGTGTTCACGGATATACAGTTTCATTTGTAGTAGTAGTTGGTATATTTGACGCCTCGTTTCTATGAAGCGCCCGCCCTGTGTTACCAGTCAAGAGTCGGAAGTGTAATCAGAATCTACAAGGCAATATGATCATTAAGGCTAGGCAATAAGGTCTTCGAGGTAACTCTAAAGTCTTCAGCATCGTCAGCATTTTCCGGGCTGTACCTACCGGTCGTAGGGTTCACGTTCACGGGCGGCAGCAGTTTTTCCCAGTGTTAGTGTTTCCAAGAAGAAGTAGATTATCGAACTTGGGTGCGCACGCGCCGCCTCTCAGTCCCGCTAAGAACGCGCCCAGCCAGGTAAATATACACTAGTGCTCTGCCCTGACATAGCTCGGGAAGTACCAGTCAAGAGTGCAACCAGAATCTACAAGGCAATATGATCATTAAGGCTAGGCAATAAGGTCTTCGAGCATCATCTCAGCCTCATCAGCATTCTCCGGACTGCACCTGCCGTTCGTAGGGTTCACGTTCACGGGCCAGCCAGGTAGATATACACTAGTGCTCCACCCTGACATAGCTCGAGAAGTACCAGTCGAAAGTGCAATCAGAATCTACAAGGCAATATGATCATTAAGGCTAGGCAATAAGGTCTTCGAGCATCATCTCAGCGTCATCAGCATTATCCGGGCTGCACCTGCCATTCGTAGGGTTCACGTTCACGGGCCAGCCAGGTAGATATACACTAGTGCTCCACCCTGACATAGCTCGAGAAGTACCAGTCGAAAGTGCAATCAGAATCTACAAGGCAATATGATCATTAAGGCTAGGCAATAAGGTCTTCGAGCATTATCTCAGCGTCATCAACATTATCCGACTTGGGTGCGCACGCGCCGCCTCTTAGTCCCGCCAAGAACGCGCCCAGCCAGGTAGATATACACTAGTGCTCCACCCTGACATAGCTCGAGAAGTACCAGTCGAAAGTGCAATCAGAATCTACAAGGCAATATGATCATTAAGGCTAGGCAATAAGGTCTTTGAGCATTATCTCAGCGTCATCAACTTTCTCCGACTTGGGTGCGCACGCGCCGCCGCTTAGTCCCGCCAAGAACGCGCCCAGCCAGGTAGATATACACTAGTGCTCCACCCTGACATAGCTCGAGAAGTACCAGTCAAAAGTGCAATCAGAATCTACAAGGCAATATGATCATTAAGGCTAGGCAATAAGGTCTTTGAGCATTATCTCAGCGTCATCAACTTTCTCCGACTTGGGTGCGCACGCGCCGCCGCTTAGTCCCGCCAAGAACGCGCCCAGCCAGGTAGATATACACTAGTGCTCCACCCTGACATAGCTCGAGAAGTACCAGTCAAAAGTGCAATCAGAATCTACAAGGCAATATGATCATTAAGGCTAGGCAATAAGGTCTTCGACTCTCATGGTCACCCTTGACTGAACAGATGGCCACAGAGTAAAGTATACTACCATACATACAGTGCTAGCTTTTGCCCGCGGTTTCGCCCGCGTGATTTTTCTATGGGAACAGAGCTTCAGTCGTTCTTTCTCGCTCCGTCGGTTTACATGAGTGTGAAATACGATGTACTATTTCACTTTAGTCAGTTGAAATGAGTGAGATAGCATGATATATTGCGCGTCAATTGTTGCCTAGTATATTAGAGGCTTACAAGTGCTCCGCCGTTGCTCGGGATGTACAGTGGGCCACATTAAAAAAGTATACTACCATCCATATAGTACTAGCTGTTGCCCGCAGCTTCGCCTGCGTGAATTTCCCACGGAAACAATGCCTTTTCCCGGGATAAAAGGTTCCCAATTTCGTTCGCAGTATTTCTATGTGTATGCGAAATTTCAGGAAGATTAATTTAGTAGATAAAGCGTGAAGAAGTAACAAACAAACAAACTCACATTTGCATTTATAATATTAGTTAGGATACATTCCTTTACAGGTACACCCAATTTAATAGTACTAACGTACAGAACGGCCACTCACCGTGACTCATTTCAAATACCGCACCCCACCCCGCACTTCGTTGTAGACATCACTGGCACTTTTCGCGCCATTTTGATTTATACCCATGACACTGCAAGCAGGCCTACTAAATTTCACGCACACATTTGCGCGTATACAAACATCATTTGCCTTATGTTTGTAAATTTGCGAGCGTTGTATGGAGTGTCCGGAGTGTGGTGTGAGAGTCTGTTATTGATGAATAATGAATAATAAAAAGTTTTCGAAATGAAGTTGATGTCATCTAAAAAGCCTAGTCTTCGGTTAGGATTATTTTATTATAACACAGATATTCCTAATGAAAATACACCATTTTTTTAAATATCTACAGGCGCCGTCAAATGCCGGCGATCGAGCTGCGTTAAAAGCTCTAGAACGGGAAAATGCGTTGCTGGCGCAGACTATAGCTGAATTGAGAGCCGGCGAAGAAGCCACTGCATACAATGGTGAGTAATTCCCGAAATTCCCGCCGGAAATTTGTACAAAAGAAAAATTATTCCTATCAAACACTTGGTTGACTGGAAGAAATCCCTTTTTGGGATAAGTCCGCCAATGTACGCCTCTCTTTTTACACGACTGACCAAAAAAGAAGTGTTATGTTTTCAGGGTTCATGTATGTATGTAAGATCTTT
This sequence comes from Ephestia elutella, assembly GCA_018467065.1. Lineage (NCBI taxonomy): Eukaryota > Metazoa > Arthropoda > Insecta > Lepidoptera > Pyralidae > Ephestia > Ephestia elutella. The sequence continues at coordinate 9,519,251 of CM031594.1, forward strand.
ATTCCACCATAAGTCCTGAACGGCTTAACAGATTTTGATGTGAGAGGTATTTTTAGATTCCTTGCATTCCCTCAACTGACATAAGCTATGTGAGTTGTCAGTCGTGTTTTTTATTTTTTAATAATCTTGTTGTTTCACTATCTTTTTTTCACTTCATCTTTTGTTTTTTGCAATAAAGAGTTTACAAACAAAAGAGAAAGTTACAAAAAAAAATTTCAACCTCCCATAGTAAAGTCAATCAGCTGATCGAATATACTGCATGTAAAGTTGAAATTTCTTTAATCAAGGATTCAAAGGAATAGATACAGATACGAGGTATTTAGACTATAAATTGAGTAGGAATTAATGACTTTCACCCGTGTGTAATTCTACTTTTAATATCGGATATAAATAAAGTAATTAAGGGTCAGAAAGCGTGAATAAGAAAGTTAGATTTCACCCCCGACCCCCCTGTAAACTACAAGGGCGCCCCTCAGAGGAACTAAATAGTAAAATTTAGCTCCATCTATCTCATAATCTCTAAACCATCTAATAAACTGTTTTTTTATTTCAACCTTGTTCAACAAATTTGTTCTTGAAATACTTATTTAAAAATGAAAATCAAGAAAACTCAAATTAATGAATGCAAAATTAAGGAAAAGTATACAAAAAATGTGTTTTAGTCAGTGTTTTCGTAAAGCCACTTACGTAGTAAGTAATACATGTATAGTACGTTGAAATATGTAATGTAACATTTCGACAGTGATGTCATATTAGCGTTTGGCCAAACGGTTAAGTTGATGAAGTTAGATTAGGAGAGTGCTAGGTTCAAATCCTTGCTGTTATTTGGGAATTCGGTTTTCTTTTTTTATTAAACATAATTTTATGGTGAAAGTGATTTTGTTTTTTTGTTAGGTACCCCTTCACGTTTTATGTACCTACTGAACCAATCTTCCTGAACTTTCAAATACACATACCTAGTTAGAAGGACGGAGAAGGAACCTTTCATCCCGGGAAAAAGCACTGTTCCCGATGAAAATTCACGCGGGTGAAGCCGCGGGCAATAACTAGTGTTATATAACATGAGAAATTTCACATGCATTTCGAACAAGTATGTTAGAATAATGGTTACGTACAGACAGCCCGATCAAAACGAGAAAGACTGTTCAAATCTCCTCCGTGATATTTTTTTTGATTTTTTTAAATTCTAATACATTTTTTTATATTTTATTTTACAAACAACATTTAATTATATACCGACTACGTCGGCACGTGGGAGATATATAAGAAGAAAAAATATAAACACAGTCTGTCAAGAAAGTCGTGTCGTGGGTAAAAAGTGAACAAACATTATCCGATCCATAAACGGTACAAATTAGAAAAAGAGGCGCCCTCTTGTCTGTCGGCTTTCTTATCGCAGTATAATTTTATTAGAACTTCAGAGAAAAATTCGCAGTTTCGATTCCCAGTACAATTTTTTTTACTTTGTTTTTTATTTTTTATTTGGTAATTATTTTTATTAATAATATTGTTGACCATTAATGAGTGTATTAAAAATGCATTTATTCAAGAATAAGCAAGTCTGATTTTCGCAATTCACGTCGCAAAGCAGCATCGTGCTGTTTTGACGACTTTTTGAGAGCGCCATCTAGTTCTTGATTTGTATAACAACCCCCATGTTAATATATTTTACGTAAGTAAATTTGCGGAGCAATTTGACATGCGTCTGCCTTGTCTAAATGCCACCGGCAGTCTGAGGACAGAGAGGTAAGACGAGTTGCCATATGAACGACAAGGAAGGTATGATGTTTCCATTAAAAATTGCGATGGACGTAGGTGAATAATGTTATAATTTAAGATTGTGTAGAAATAAATAACTTGTTTTAATAAATTCTTTAATTAAAAATTCAGTAATCATATGAACTACATTAATGTGAAATAATTTTTTTTAAATATCATTGTACTACAGAGTTTTTTGGTAATTTAGGTACAATGTTTAGGATTATTTTTTATCGAGCAAACTTAGTCAAATCATGTTTTCGGTTCTTGCACTGTGTTGCTAATTTCCTAATCTATTATTAGCAAAAATTTCAGAACTGTACAGTAAGTGCAAGCAAAGTAATTTGGTAGGCAAAACGCGAAATTCTGAGCCTTAAGTAAGCCGTTACGAGACGCTCGGCAGATCTAAAACAAACTCTTTGACGACCTCCGTGGTCTAACGGTTGTCACGCCAGACTGCCACACCGGAGGTCCCGGGTTCGATCCCCGGTCAGGTCAAGATGGAAAATGATCTTTTTCAGATTGGCCTGGGTCTTGGATGTTTATCTATATATGTATTTGTCATAAAATATAGTATCGTTGAGTTAGTATCCCATAACACAAGTCCCGAACTTACTTTGGGGCTAACTCAATCTGTGTGACTTGTCCGTATATATTAATATTAAAAAAAAAACTAGCCGCGCCCCGGGGCTTCGCTCCCTTAGGACTATCGGGATAAAAAGTATCCTATGTGCTATTCCCGGTATTTTTCTACCCGTATACCAAACTTAATTGAAATCCGCCCAGTAGATTTTGCGTGATTGAGTAACAAACATCCTCACAAGTTTACAAACTCACATCCAAACTTTCGCATTTATAATATTAGTTAAGGGGCAGAAAGCTTGAATAAGAAAGTCAGATTTCACCCCCGACCCCCCTGTAAACTACAAGGGCGCCCCCTCAGAGGAACTAAATAGTAAAATTAACTCCATCTATCTCATAATCTCTAAACCATCTGACAAACTGTTTTTTTATTTCAACCTTGTTCAACAAAATTGTTCTTGAAATACTTACTTATTTGAAAATGAAAATCAAGAAAACTCAAATTAATGAATGCAAAATTAAGGAAAAGTAAACAAAAAATGTGTTTATGTCAGTGTTTTCGTAAAGCCACTTACATAGTGTATAGTACGTTGAAATATGTAATGTAACATTTCGACAGTGACGACACATTAGCGGTTGGCCTTACGGCAAGATGTTGAAGTGAAATTTGGAGAGTGCTAAGTTCGAATCCTTGCTGTTATTTGGGAATTCGGTTTTTTTTTCAAACATAATTTTATGGTGAAAGTGAGTTTGTTTTTTTGTTACCTCTTCACGTTTTATGTACCTACTGAACCAATCTTCCTGAAATTTCAAATACACATAGCTAATTAGAAGGACGGAGAAGGACATACATAAACCGGTACAAATTGAAATGAGATAAAAATTAGTTCAAAAACTAAAACCCAACTACTGCACCGAAACAAGGAAAGCCGTGGTCGTATGTTATTGTTTTAGGTATTATTAGGATAGAAAACATACGACCACGGCTTTCCTTGTTTCGTGCTTTTTAGGGTGCAGTAGTTGGGTTTTAGTTTTTGAACTAATTTTTATTTCAATTATTTTGGTGATACTATTTCGTGATCAAGTATAGGGCAGATCATATTTTTTTACAAAAAAGAATCCTATTACTACTTATTAAACAAGCAAAACCGCAAGCAAAAGCTAATAATATATATATTTTTGAAATGTGCTAACTAAGCCCTTTCATTTGATACCACACACGGCATAATTAAAAAATATTTATTTTTTAGTTTATAACTTTATGCCCCCTAGAGGGCGCTGTTTCATATTTTAGATGACGTCACATAGCCTATAACCAGCGGACAACCAAGACGCTTCTAACGACACCTCATTTGTCCAATTCTGATAAGTAGTTTATTAGTTATGAGGGAACAGATGAACATACATACATACATACATACCGGTCAAAATCATAACCCTCCTTTTCGCTTCACCGTAGTCGGGTAAAAAAGAGGCGCCCTCTTGTCTGTCGGCTTTCTTATCGCAGTATAATTAGAACTTCAGAGAAAAATTCGCAGTTTCGATTCCCAGTACAATTTTTTTTTACTTTGTTTTTTATTTTTTATTTGGTAATTATTTTTATTAATAATATTGTTGACCATTAATGAGTGTATTAAAAATGCATTTATTCAAGAATAATCAAGTCTGTTTTTCGTGATTCACGTCGCAAAGCAGCATCGTGCTGTTTTGACGACTTTTTCAGAGCGCCATCTAGTTCTTGATTTGTATAACAACCCCCATGTTAATATATTTTACGTAAGTAAATTTGCGGAGCAATTTGACATGCGTCTGCCTTGTCTAAATGCCACCGGCAGTCTGAGGACAGAGAGGTAAGACGAGTTGCCATATGAACGACAAGGAAGGTATGATGTTTCCATTAAAAATTGCGATGGACGTAGGTGAATAATGTTATAATTTAAGATTGTGTAGTAATAAATAACTTGTTTTAAGAAATTCTTTAATTAAAAATTCAGTAATCATATGAACTAAATTAATGTGAAATAAAATTTTCAAAATATCATCGTATTACAGAGTTTTTTGGTAATTTAGGTAAAATGTTTAGGATTATTTTTTATCGAGCAAACTTAGTCAAAACATGTTTTCGGTTCTTGTAGTGTGTTACTAATTTTCTAATCTATTATGAGCAAAAATTTCAGAACTGTACAATAAGTGCAAGCAAAGTAATTTGGTAGGCAAAACTCGATATTCTGAGTCTTAATCATCGTAGCATAATACATTATGCCATTTTCCGTCGCGGCTTTCGAGTCGATTTTATTGCCAAGCCGCGCATATGAACTAAAACTTACTACTTACTAAACTTACTTTTATTTTTTTTGAACCAATATTGCGGTGCAGCTAACTATATAGTCTGGTATTGTTGTGAAAAAAAGGCTTTCAATCAATCATTGACGACCGTGACGCAGTGGTAAAGACCTTGCCTCTGAACCAGGGGGTTCCGGGTTCGATCCCCGGTTAGGTCAAGATGGAAAATTATCTTTTTCAAATTGACCTGGGTCTTGGATGTTTATCTAAATATGTAATTGTTATAAAATATAGTATCGTTGCGTTAGTATCCCATAAAACAAGTCTCGAACTTACTTTGGGGCTAGCTCAATCTGTGTGATTTTTCCGTATATATTTATTTATCAAAATATGTTTATTTACTTTGCGTGTTACATTAATGGTTCGTAAAAGTAGTTAAGCAGTATTTAATTAAAATTTTGTTCTACCAACAGATGACCAAATCCGCCTAAAGAAAGAAATCGCCATGTTGTCAAAGAGGAACGCGGACTTGGAAGCGCAGTTGCAGTGTTTAGAACGAATTAGCCTCGATGATGTAAGTTATTCTTCAGTTTATTATTTACCCGCGGTTGCGCCCACGTAAATTATACGCGAAAACCTTCCTGGTGACCCACCCTGTCCATTGGTGAAAACCGCATGAAAATCCGTTCAGTAGTTTTTGAGCTTAACGCGGACAAAGACGCGGCGGGGTTTTCATCAATCAATCAATATATATAAAACTCTTTCGTTTCTGAGTGAATGACAACGCACAGCCAAAACTACTGGGCGTAGGAAGCTGAAATTTCTCATGTAGGTTCCTTAGGGAGTGTAGGGGAGCACTAAGAGAGGATTTCCTGAAATTCCCACGGGAACAAAGTTCGGGGTTCATGCTAGTTTATAAGTCGTGACAATCGCGCGTCGGCGAGTTTCCCTACACTCCCTAAGGAACCTATATTACAAATTTCAGCTTCCTACGCCCAGTAGTTTTGGCTGTGCATTGTCTGTCAGTCACTCGGTCAGTAACGGAAGAATTGTATATAATAATGAAAAATAAAATTCCAATATTCCACCAGATGTCAGCACCTATGATTAAGGACAGACATCTGTCAGATGCTACAGCTGTCAATGTGTCAAATGCAAATGACAGTATTGTACCATTGACATCATCATATTCGCCAGTAGCTCCAACGTAAATACAATTACCCTCAATATATTGATTGATAGTTGATCGTGATTGACTGACTGATTGATTCATTGTACGAGCTAGCATCATACAGTGTCAGCATTTTCACCTAACTCAGCAATTCTATTTAATTTTATACTCAGTTCGCTATCGGTCATCAAGAGCGCCGCGCGTTTCTCATTTTATCATACGTCATCAAATTTATATCAATTGTTGTGTTACTTTTTCCAATATACTTTTATCAGTTAATTAAGTTTATCATTTATCATCATCTTAGTTTCGGTGTAGTTTCGGCAACCATTAGTCCTTAAAGCCGGATTTGATCCAGCGACCTATGGATTTTGTTAGAATTCATAATTCATTTATTTTGTCAACATGAATGACATATAGGTCTTAAAATAAAGTAATATATATCAACTATATCTATAGTTTACTTTAAATATCCGATCACGGTAATAAAACGCAAATTATCATTGACAGGACGGTTCAATACCAGAACTACCGCCCACCGAGATGATAATCCGTATGAAAGATCTGGAGAACGTGATCGCTGCACTCACCATAGAGAAGGACGAACTGGCCAAAGACAGAACGGATATCATAGAGAAACTGAGGCTGCAGGTTAGTGGCTGTCGTTTGTCTCAGACCAAGTATCTCTAGACTTGACATACAACTAATACCATGAAAGAACGTGACAGCTATATACGAATTTCAGTAAGAAAGATAAAGATATATAATATTCTTCTCAATTTATCGCTGGTTGACTGGAAGAGATCCCTTCATAGGATAAGTCCGCCATTGTGTATTTTTTATTTATGTTACTATCCATTTTTTATCCTTAGTACAATAAAGATACTATAAACAAACAAACAAACAAGAGATAATTAATATTTTTTGTCTTTGTCATAGTTTCACTTTTTTTGCTTGCCCAGTTTGAGAAATAAGAAATCCAAATGATGTAGGTTGTTAGTAGTGACAGGGTAGCCATTGTTATTGTGTGTATTCAATTTAGTAGTATTAAAATGAGTCTGTTTCTTACGAAGCAGATGTCAACTCTATGGAATTCTTTCTTTAAGGTGACAAACCACGGGAAAAGGTATCTTATGGACTCATCCTAGCTGATTCTGATCGTCTTAACGATCGTCCATTAACAAGGGATCTAAAACGGCCACTTGTTTTCATCCATTTCTGCATTTTAACATAAACCTTATTTGCCGAAACATAAGGTTCATTTTTAAATATCTAGGAAATGAGATTCCGATTCATCAAAGTGGCCATTTTATACCCCCAGATCTCTCTCGCTTTCTTACACTCATCACTTCATTGATATTCTTCAAATATTGCACCCGAGCGCGAGCTCGAAGTGCATTGCTCTCGCTTTTTGACAGGTTAGTTTCGGAACATAAATTGACTCTATTTAACAATGTTATTGCTTATTTTTAGGACAAAGAACTGAAAGATGCTCTCGCGCAGCGCAAGCTAGCGATGACGGAATACAACGAAGTGACTGATAAGTTGTCGGAGCTAAGGCAGCAGAAACAGAAGCTGTCGCGACAGGTAACAATAATTACTAATTGTAATTATTAAACAAGCTTATTATTAAAGAATAAAAAACACGACTGACAACTCACATAGCCTATGTCACTCGGAGGCATGCATAACGAAACTTACATACATGAACCCTGAAAACATAACACTCCTTTTTTGGTCAGTCGTGTAAAAATAAAACATGACAACAAAACATGTTAAGAACATGACTGACAAGTCTTGTTCTTTTAATTTTTACACGACTGACTTATACAACAAAAAAGTACATGCAAACATATTAGATAACTTATAAGTTTGTATGTACTTTTTTGTTGTACATCTAACTTCTTTTTGATACCAACTATACTTGATAAGATTGATCAATTTTTTTTGGTCTGCTATTTATCGCGTATATAATCCGCCATTTTGTTTTTATGATGATGCGGTAATAACCCCCAAGTGTCCAATAACCCATAAATAATACAATATATAATTATTTTTCATTCCTGGACGTCGACAGTAATTTAAAAAAGTGTCTAAATATTATATTTTATTAGGTGCGTGACAAAGAAGAAGAGTTAGAAGTAGCCATGCAGAAGATAGATGCTTTGAGACAAGATATCAGACGAGCAGACAAGGGAAGGAGGGAGTTAGAGGCGAGATTGGACACTGCCATCTCTGAGGCTACTAAGGTGATAAGCTTTATTGTCATATAAATAAGGTTCATAATGACCCGTGACAAAGAAGAGTGCCATCGCTAAGGTTCACAATTGTTTGAGAGAGATTTGTGACAAAGAGTTGAGGCTCCTACGGTAACGGAGCTTTATCCTAATTCTTACTAATATTATAAATGCGAAAGTGAGTTTATTTATTTCTTTGTTACATCTTCACGCTTTATTATTCATATTTAAAAGTACTGAGAAGGACATAGGGGACCTTTTATCCCGGCAATAAGCACCGTGGGAAATACATGCGGGCGAAGCCACGGGCAAAAGCGAGTCATAATATAAATATGATTGTGTCTGGCGTGATAACATTGCAGGTATAGTTAATTCATAGTATGTTTTGTTAATAGGAGCGTAAACTACGCGAGGAAACTTTACGGGCTCAGAGGGTGGAAGGAGGGGTGCCGGGTGCGGGGGCGGGGGGCACTGCGGACGTGGCACGATTGCAGCATGAAGTCGATACTTTGGAGGTAAATAGAGTCTTGTTTGATATTGGATACGAAGCTAAAACGTCACCAAACACCTATAGAGGTGTCAAAGTTAGGCTAAGGCCACGCTATATGTCGAACCGCCATAGGGACGCAAGTCCCTATCCAACTTTGGAGTCGCAGCAAGATGCTGGCTCACTTTCGGATACGTCTTGGGTGAGTTGACTGGGTTCGAGTCCCACATACCTGTCCGGGCCTCCCGGGCCTGGATGGACGAGACGAGGGTCTTTCCACACACAAAAAAGGCCACATTATAGGGGCCAAGAAGTTGATACTTTGGAGGTAAGTAGTCTTGTTTGTCGACGTTTTAGCTTTGTATCCATTAGGCTAAGGCCACACTATAGGGGCCAAGGTGAGACTAAGGCTACACTATAGGTGCCAAGGTTAGGCTAAGGCCTCACTAGAGGTGCCAAGGTTAGGCTAAAGCCACAGTATAGGTGCCAAGGTTAGGCTAAGGCTACATTATAGGTGCCAAGGTTAGGCTAAGGCCACACTATAGGTGCCAAGGTTAGGCTAAGGCCTCACTAGAGGTGCCAAGGTTAGGCTAAAGCCACACTATAGGTGCCAAGGTTAGGCTAAGGCCACACTATAGGTGCCAAGGTTAGGCTAAGGCCACACTATAGGTGCCAAGGTTAGGCTAAGGCCTCACTATAGGTGCCAAGGTTAGGCTAAGGCCACACTATAGATGCCAAGGTTAGGCTAAGGCCACACTATAGGTGCCAAGGTTAGGCTAAGGCTACATTATAGGTGCCAAGGTTAGGCTAAGGCCACACTATAGGTGCCAACGTTAGGCTAGTTAGGCTAAGGCTACATTATAGGTGCCAAGGTGAGGCTAAGGCCACACCATAGGTGCCAAGAAGCATAAACTGAGCGAACTTGTTCAGCTCAGTTCAACTGTTCACAGAACAACAAGTTATAAACTGTATAATTGTTTCAGGCGCAATACAAAGAGTCCCTAGCCCAGCAACAAGCGAGATACAACTGTGAATTAGCCGCCCTTCGTGACCAATTGCAAGAAAACGATGCGATGCGGAGTGTGCTCAACCGGGAGGTGAGTGGGTTGGAGATATTAGGGTTTTATTTAGGGTTCCGTACCTAAAAAGCTAATAAATAGACCAAATAGACCACGAAGGCATACCCGTGACTCTCCCTGTACGTGAGAGTTTGAGGGCCGGTGACTTTAGAGAAAAAAAATACTCCTTGAGGCGGATTTTTAACGCTAGGGTTGATGAGTAATAAACAATAGCTAAAGGGCATGTTGCATAGCAGGCTATATCATGAGCACCTATCTGAACTTTTCATTTTTGGGTCAGTACCAATGCATTATAAGTAAATCCGATAAATTCGTAGCCTTTCTATGGTATTATTTATTATTTTTGTTTTTAACCAATTTATTGTGGTTACTTGATCACAAACATAACATGTTTTATTATATTATTTTATTAATTTTCTTATATTTTATTTTTGACTGTACACAATCTAGTGTATGTATAAAGTTAATAAATAGCCCCTCTGGCATGTTAGGCGACCAAGACTGTTTCATGAGTTTCTTTCGGCATTTCTTCTCAGCAGTGGTCGTTCCGAAATGCTAGTAGTTTGTAGCTTTGAGACATTATATATTATGATTAAATAATTAGTTATCGACGTGAAAAAGAGCCTTCTTTGAAGGCCAAGTTTCAATAAAAAAATTTGACTTTGACTTTGACATTTAGTCAACAAAATCGTAATGAAGGTTACATTTGTGCAACAACCCCTTTGGCTTAACTCTAAACTATAGTATTTGACAATAGTGCCCACCGGTCATGATTGACATGAGTGACAGACCGCGTAATAGCAGCCCTGCGTGTACAAACAGAAAGACAGACAGACAGAAAAACAAACAGACAATAATTCAACAAAAAAATGGTTTAGGCTTCTATTGACCCTATGAAGACCCCACATAGTTTTTTCCCTAAAAATCTTCTGTGTACTATAGTGTGCCCGCGGCTTCGCCCGCGTAAATTTTCCACGGGAACAGTGCTTTTTCCCAGGATGAAATGCACTCTATGTCCTTCTCCGTACTTTTAACTAAGTGTATGCAAAATTTCAGGAAGATTGTTTCAGTAGATAAAGCGTGAAGAAGTAACAAACTCACTTTCGCATTTATAATATTAGTTAGGATTAGGATATATGTATTGATGATTGATATTCGTTTTGTTAACAGTTGCTATCGTCCAAAGAGAAGCTGGAGAGCCATCGGATGGAACAATTGTCGGATAGCGAGGACAAACAGATGCTTATCAACGAAAATAGGAAGCTGGCTAAAGATCTGGATGCGGTGAGTTTTATTTTAGGGACGATACAAGCGTTATGATATTATTACGGATACACACGTGTGTTGCTGGCCGTAATAAAATCGTCCGCCACAATAAATGATTTGTAAAATATTTTCCTATATAAGGTTCCGTACTTCAAAAGGCAAAAACGATACCAGTATAAGATCACTTTGTTGCCGTCTGTTAATCTTTTTTTTCTCAGGAACGCTCTAAGGTATCAAGTTGAAATTAATATACATATGTCTATTCTTTTTTCCTACGTCTGAGGAGTGACCCGTTTATTTAACTAGAATAAATTGCAGATGGCTGAGAATGGCAGAAGATGGCAGTCAGAGCGGAGGCAGTTAGAGATGGAGTTAGAGGAGTTGCGGGCCAAGAGGGACAGTCTGCAGCATTGGGAGACCCAGGTACCATCATCATAAAAATATATCCGCCTATTATATTTGATATTTTGCCTACTTTATTTGAATAGTAGTAAGTATTATATAATAATGTAATTGAATTCATACACAATGTTTATTGTTTTTGAATAAATAAATTGAATTGAATTGATCGCCATACGATTAAGACAAGGTTCGACCTGAGCTGCAAAAAACAAAATTCATATGCGCTTAACCGCGCCGTGTGCGCGTTGTAATAAGATGGTTTTTTGCACAACACAATGTTCTACTTTCGTTGGCAGGATCGAACAGATTTTGTACCGATTTAGCAACTATTTCTCAAATATCTTTAAAAATTTTAGTCTAAAAACAAAAGTGCTCGGTTAAAACTTTAATATAGTATATATATTAACTAATTATATAAATATATATATATGTTATCGCTGAAAATTGTAAGTTCCATGACTTGAAAGCTGAATTTTTTCTAAATTTTCGGTGCCTTTATTAATTAATTAAGCCGAAAATATGTATTTTTATTAAAAAGTACATGGTTGAAACCTTAATAAACATCATAATCTATATCTTGTATTTTTTTTCCACTTCGTAATTAAACTCTAATTTTCTTCATGAAAAATTACAATTTTTTCGAATGTGTAAATGTGTTATTAATAATTAGAATGTGTGCTACGAAATGGCCTTAAATAATAAATCATCTGACAATTAATGTCCCCACTGCTGCACTGGCCGTCCTTATGGATGAACTAGCTTTTGCTTACGGCTTCGCCCGCGTGCATTTCCTACGAGAACAGTGCTTTTTCCCGGGATTAAAGGTACTCTATGTCCTTCTCAATACTTCCAACTAGTGTACGCTAAATTTCAGGAAGATTGGTTGAGTAGATAAAGCGTGAAGGTTTGCACTTTCGCAATTTCAATATTAGAAGCAAAAAATTGGACACAGAAATGAACAACTTTTTATTTCAAAATTCCATCAGGAGCAGTAGGTTTGGACTATGAAGCTGAGTAGGTTTGCAAAGAAATTTTAACCAAAAAGTGTCAATTTTTTTTACTCTTTACAAATTTGCCCATCAGCTGATCAGACTTACTGATTGAGTAACAAACATTCGCATATGTATATTTGTATATATTTACGTGTACAGATAGCAGAAATCATCCGCTGGGTGGCGGACGAGAAAGAAGCCCGTGGATATCTCCAAGCGTTAGCCACCAAGATGACTGAGGAACTGGACTATTTGAAACATGGTGAGGACTATAGAAATAAATTTGTTTATTTGTTTATTTATTAAGGAACAACAAACAGAGATCCTTCATGGGATAAGTCCGCCGTTGCCATCTTCTGGATTTGTAATTAGTATCTATTGTATTTATGTTATTGTGCAATAAAGTTATTACAAACAAACAAACAAACAGTTATAAAAATGGTTGTAAAAATAAGACTTAAATCTAAAGCACTGAATAAATATAAGTACAACGTGCAGATAGGAAACTTCCTGCCCCTCCCGCAATATGGCACTCCCCCGCACTTCTCCCCCGTTCTTGTGTATATTGAGACGTTATGACTATGAAAACGCTGACATTGACGTGTTACTGACGTGTTCACGGATATACAGTTTTATTTGTAGTACTAGTAGGTACATTTGACGCGCCGTTTCTATGATGCGCCCGCCCTGTGTCTAAAGTAAAAATAATTTTGTATTCACAGTTTGTTTACATAATTGTTAGCAAGTTGCTGCTAGTGGGTAAATCAAGATAGAACGGCGACTCGAGTGCGTTGCTAAGGAATCGCCCGTGTCAATTTTTGCATTTTACGTTATTACTAATGAAATAGTGATGTGACATGTGTGTACATGTGTGTTAAATTTGTTAATTAACCGGCGTCTAGCGACAGTAGATATATGCACACTAGAAAGTGCTAGAAATCTCAACAGCCTATTCTTCTTCTTAGCGTGTCGACTCGGCGGGTCAATTTTGTGATGACCAATATGACGCCACAGATACAGCATTATCTGTTGCGTCATACAGGTCAACAATAACAGCCAATTAATGTGTTGCTTTCCTCACGATGTTTTCCTTCACCGGAAGCAAAATTACATAAGATACTTAAGAAAGTTCACTAGAATTTAGCTCTTCAGCGTTCACATAAGGTCGAAACTAGACTGGCAATGAACTTTGAAAGATCAGAGTTTTGCCTCTGACACTTTTTGAGCGGGACTGGCCGTCTATTTGTTTATGATACGTCAATGGAATGGGCTATTTTTTGACAGCTAAATTGAGAAAAAATAAACAGTATAAAAAAGTCTCAACCGATGCCGATTTATGAAAGCCGGGTCGTAATAATGGCTGTACCTATATTGTGCGCTTTTTCTTGTCAACCAGAGGCAGAAAACAAAATCACTAAACAGTTGCACAAATCACAATATTGATACTTTTTAGATGCTTTTTTATTAGGTTTTCTTTTTAAAAATGCCAATCCCGTGCATTTTTGCTTTTTGTATGGACTCGCCTTTTACTAAGCGCTATCTATGAAGACATCTAGAACAATTTTTTTAAATTTGGGTCTCGGAAAATCCGCTATTAACCCAATTTTTTTCGCACAGCGAGCACCCCCCGCGCCGCAGCCGTGTCCGGTTCCCCCGCGGCCTCCAACTCGGGCACGGGCGGCTGGCGTAACAGGCGATCACAGAAACTGGACAAGATGGAGATACTGACGTTGCAATCGTCGCTGCACTCTGAGATACAGGCCAAGCAGCAGGTCGGCGAGGAACTGACTCGCACGAGGGCAGAGTTGTTGCACAGCCAGAGGTAATCAGAATTAAACAAAACTAAAGCTTTTATTAACCCAGAGATACACTTTCGGCTTCAATATGTCTCTCTCTCTCTCAGCCGAAAGACGTCCACTGCTGGACAAAGGCCTCCCCCAAGGATTTCCATAACGACCGGTCCTGCGCTGCCCGCATCCATGCGCATCCCGCGACCTTCAATATGTATTGACATATAATCAAACTGTAACTGGTCTGTGTCTGTACATACGAGATATTTGAGTAAAAAAACTACGAGGAGTCAATGGAAGCCAAAACAATTATTTTTAGAATTTTGTATGTTTGTGCGCGCATCACGCGAAAACTTCTAAACCAAATTTGATGCGGTTTTCACTGTTGTATTGTGTAAGGTCTAACTTAAAATCTGGCGTAGATTTCATCTTGATACGCCGCTTAGAACCGGAGATATAAACAATAGTAAATTACGCGCGGACGAAGTCGCGGGCACAGGCTAGTACGTAAATACAAATGTTTCTCGCCCAATACAGTTGTAGAAGTGAGTGGGATAGTGGATACGGAGGTTTCAATCTAACAATGCAATTTCTAGGGAGTTGCTAGAAACCCGCCAACGGCTGGACACTCTTGCGCACGACATGAAGCGCAAAGAGCAGCACATTAGAGAAATGCAGGCCAGGCTCGACGCGCCGCACCAGCCCTCCAACTCGTGTGAGTATTATGTCATACATTGTCTTACATTACAACACGTTGAATTTTCTTTTGAATTTTTTGATACACATCTGGGTAATATTTTATCAGTTTCCAAATAAAGGAGTATTTTGTTAAGTAGCATACTTTATAACGCACAAGGTTAAACCTTGTTTTTTAATTTATTGGCACGTTTCAAGTAAATCGGTTTTTTTGTTTTCAAATAATAAAAAAATTGTATTACCAATGTCCAGCAGTGGACATGTGGGTGAGATGATGATATATAATGATTAAATTGGTTATTCGTGAAGTAGTTATTCGTTTCTCACTAGTTTCTCATGTTACAAACTACTATCGTTTCGAAAAGTTGCCGAGAAGCTATACCGTATTTAATTTTCTCCGTCATGTATTTGAAACTTATCGAGGTTGAATAAGCTTTAATTTATTTATTTTCTTGTAATTTTTCCACAGGTTTTTTTCTTAGGTTTTGTTGATTTGAATTCACTGTTTTATCGTGTGTATATTCATTGTGTTGAAAATTTTCACGTAATCTACATTGGGATGGTAAAATCACTGTATTGAAAAGCACAGACGAATATTTATGTACTTATGTGTATTTAATAATATTATATTACAGCACGTGTCGTTATTTATGTTATAATATGTTTATTTAGTGCACCTTCTTTTTGTTTTCGTTACATGTGCACAATCCCATCCAATACAATACCGCATCTTCGATTCCGTTTTGTGACGTCACAACCATGACCTACTCTCGAACGGAATCTGGGCTCCCAACACAAAGTCCAACGTCGTCCGCGACGAAAAAACGGAAATAACCAATCAAATACACGGACTCTACCTAACCGACCAATCACGGCTTTCCATTGGGACAATACTGTGTTTGATAAACTGTGAAAAATTTTAATTGGACTGTGATTCGATATTCCAAAAATTGTTGATTTGATATTCGAAATTGTTATTGGTCACGTAACTTGATTTGTATTTTATCTGTGGCGCAACGATCATGTATTAACTGTGGCATTTATTCGTCGTGTGAAACGCGACTGTTTTTTTCTTATTTTTTTTTTTATTGTACGTTTTTCTTGCATTGTGCTTCGGATATTTTGGGATGACAGTGCGCACTTGGTTGAGACTGTATACGCCGCTGTTCTTAGGCGTTACTTCGTGTATATGGGGCGTTGCAATTCTCGTGTATCATCAGATATACGACTGATAACTGATTTATATAAATGGTCATTTTATTTAACGTAATGTTTTAAACAAGCCATATTGAAAAAGAACTTGAAAAAATACTTACACTGTTGACAACAACTAAAGCAAACACTTTGGTAATTGTTCCGAAATATGTATAAATAAAATATTCGCGTAAATTGTACCTTATCACATTGACTTATGGACTAATATGTTTACATATTAATGCTCCATAACTGAATATCAAATATTTTGTTTTGTTATGCTTGCTTTTAAAAAGTTTTTCTTTTAATAGCTGTGTTCAAGTTTATCAAGACACATTTATTTTCTCTATCAATTCGATAAGATCTTGATAAAATACCAATTTCGGCTTTCGTTGAATAGTTTTTAATAATTTGATAAGCTTGCAGCAATTTTGAAATTGGAAATGAGTTGTATTTATAATCTCATGAAGTGTATGACCATAAACTATTTTACTTTTTACCTACGCCGGACATATTTATACAAATATATGACAAAAAGTTTTATTTATTATTTATAGTGCTCAAAATTCTATTACCGTATTCGGTTTTTAAGGTTTATCACCAAAGGTGTATCAGTTCTAGTCCAGATTATATTAGTCTAGTCTCAAAATGTTTACCAAAGATCTAATTAGTCTGAAAATTTAAGTCTCGACAAGTCGTACTAGTCATTTTTAATGTAATTGGTTAAATGAGTTATTGTGTGTATTTAAAAAAAAATGCAATAACATCGTTGCTTTTAATCTGAATTAATGTTTGATATATTTCTACACTCGCTTTTATGCACAAATCGACTGACATGATATTTGAATTCAATTTAAAGAGTCAAAGCACAAATATAGCTTAAAATTATGTCCAGCAGTGGACTAATTGTGGCTGAGATGACGATGATAGTCTTAAATAGCGTTTTCTCGCTTGTTTCTCGTTGTTTCTCAGTTTCTCACTAAGAATTTTTGAATCTGAAAATGGTGGTAAGAAATCGATTTCTTGCGCTATACTTGTTGACCTCTTAATATACTACTCAGTGTTTTATTTGAATCAAAATAATTTGTTTCTCAATAAAATTTGACCAATAAAATCAATGTTTTAATCAAAATTTTAGATATATACTTAAAAACACAAAAATGTATGAATTTTAATAAATTGCTGAAATATGTGGAGCACAATGCAGGACAATTTTATTTATAATTAAGTTTTTCTTTAGATCAGATTTAGAATCTCAGTTTATTTCGTTTGTTTTTTAAAACTACAGTTGATCAATTATTTTATTTTGTAGATTGTTTAACGTATTAATTAAAAAAATCAATGTTTAAGAACAAAACTATTTTATAAGTGAAAATTTTCATTTTAACTGAACTTCACATTAACGTACTTATTAAATTTGATAACTGTAGTTTTGAGAATTTTTATTTTTTTCTCTATTATTTTATAAGTCTGCCGGTACATTTAACATTGCATTTACGTATTCTGTGTAGGTTACATGTAATTGTAATGTAACTGTAATGCAACCTTTCTACAGCGTTTATGTACATAAGTTATTAAAGTTCTGTTTTATTATGTTATTGTTATTTACTTTTTATTTCATTGGGTGGACACCTTATTTTTTAAACGATTCAATTTGAGACCCAATTTGGAATCAAAAATCTTTACTTGAGTGTTCAAATAGAATTATTAATATTTTTTAGTAGTTTTGATACTGGTTTCATTCACTTTCAATGAATATATAGACTATACTGAGACTATACTGAGCAACATTATAAACTTATGATAAACATGATATCACATGATATCCATCATATATGCATGATATACCAAAATCAGGACTTGCAGAATTACCAGCGCTGCTGCATTGCTGCAGCTTTATGCTGAGCAAGGTCTATTGGCAACCACTGCGACACCTTCTATATTATCCTTTATTAAAGTTTTGATTTTGTTTTGTATCTACCTTTATCGCAGTTTGTGTTTAGTCAATAAATTTTAGTTTCTTTCTTTCTTTCTATCACTTTTTATGTTACTGTTTACTTACGATATGATAGGTTATAAGTAACCTTAAAAATGTAGTTGAAATGTCGAGTAGGATTCTGAACCTTATTACAAAGCACTAAAGTCGTAAGTTATGCGCAAGCAGCCAGGCAAGGATCTGCCAAGTCGTCGACGTACTGGAGCGGCAAAGAAGAGAATGGTTCGTTATTGAAAACTTTTAAGACAAGTAGTTTGTATGTGATTGTGCATTTTGTTTGTCCGTGTAATATTGTCTTTTGTTGTTATAATCCGATTCATTTAGAATGTCGGTTCTCGAACATGATTTCTCATTTTCGTTCATCTAAAAATGAACCTTATAAATGGTTGAATAGTTTTACCCTGAACTTATAGTTATAAGTCTCGTCGCAGTAGCGAATATTATGTGTCAGCGGGGCGTTACAGCGCGGTAGGGGGGGGGGGGAGTTACACCCCCCGCTAGCAATCTGGGGGCCGATTCTACAAATTACAAACGTAGATGTCGTGCCTCAAGAGCCAAAGAAATTGAACTAAAGCTACAAGATCTCTGTAAGTCTTCTATGTTTTAATACGATTTCCTTGGTTTTTGAGACTAAATTGAAGCACGATATCTACGTTAATTTCAAAAGCAAAAGACAATAGTACATTATTTTGAAGGTGTTAGTCTTTCGATTCATTTTCCCGTTCTTGTGCTGCGTTATTAGATAACATGAGTTTTGTTTATATTTTATTTACGTTTTTATTGTAAATACGAGCAAGTGTGAAGGAAAATTTTGTTTTTTTAAATGATTGCGATATCACTGTTTTGTGGGTCTTTGTTTAGCATTGTTTTAGATTTAAGTTATTGGTAAAATTCTGTAAAAAATACGTTCTTAGTTTTATTTAAGCCTTTATTAGAAGCTACGTTGCTTTCAGATATTGAACCTTGTGTCTCGGTGATAAGATTCAACGCTATTTTGAACATATCTATAGCCTTATGTAATAAAAAATTAAAGAGGTTTTTAAGATGTATCGTAGGTTGGATATTTTGAGAACTATATGTTATTGTAAGTACTTTAGGTTTGATATTTTGAAAACTATATGTTATAAGTACTTATTGTAACGTTTAAATTTCAGAGTAAGGAAAAAATAAATTAGAACTATTGTTTAGTGCATATAAAAGTAGAATATTAGGCATTCGCATAGGCAGTGTTATATTTGTTTTCTTTATTTTTTAAGTATTTTATGATTTTTGGCAAAGACGCCAGAACAGTGATGGTCGCTCGACATTCGAACTTAAAAAAAAACTTGTAAATCGCTTCGCTTTTGCTTGAGCTTTTTGAGGTGGCATGAATGTGACGAAAACATCAATAATTTTGTTAAGTTCCCTTACTAACGGATTTTTTGTCATCATTTTTTTTTTCTTTATAAAAGATGGGTTTGCCGTGACCACAATCTTGCCCTAGGACAGAGATGAGGTCTACGGTGTAGAGATAAAATAAATATGGACAGTGGAAAAATAGCGAATATTTTTCTGCTTCTTTCTAATCTTAGTTTGTTTCGGTTTACGAGTCCCGGTGTGCTTGGGTTTGAAATCGAGTAAAATTTTTATCCAAGCGTTGTTCGTTTGTTTAAAAAATTGCAACCAAACATGTATTATGTGACAATGCATATCCTAAAATTTAATTTTTCTAAAATTTGTCTGTGTTCACATAATATAAAACGCGACAAAGGCTTTTGTGAAATAACGGTTGCGCTTTTTATTTATTTAGAGATCAAAATTTCCCTTTTCTGTTAATTTCTTTATATATCGTCAAAGGCGGATCCAGCCTTTGCGTCAGGGGGGGGGGGTCACATGGTCTATCTCTATACTCAGAAGAAAAGTGCCGAAAGAATGTATCTATATATATCCTCTTCGCCCGTGACCTTGTTTGCGAGCAGACGTGTTGCTAATTTAACTAATCTTTTACCAAAAAAGTGCAAGCCAATATAATCTTTTAGCTACTGTGAAATAAGTGTGAATCTTTCTTAGAAAAGTGAATTTAAATAAATTACTTCATCCATCGCGGTGGCACGG
>CM031594.1:9539377-9879329 GCA_018467065.1 Ephestia elutella
ATCGTAGTCGATAGCGCGGAGCTACGAGGTCTTAGCGCGGTCCACAGTGTGCAGTTAGTTAGAGGAAGACTTGTGCTGGGGTATAGCGGGGGTTTCGCGACGCATTGCCTGCCGGACCCTACGAGGCCGTCTTTAGATCAGCCTGCGAGAGGTAAATAATAACTAGGTAGTGAAAAAAATATCGTAAACTAGCTTTTGCCCGCGGCTTTGCCCGCGTGAATTTCTCACGGGAACAGTGCTTTTTCCCAGGATTAAAGGTATGTCCTTCCTTCTCTGAACTTCTATGTGTATGCGAAATTTCAATAAGATTGGTTCAGTAGATAAAGCGTGAAGAAGTAACAAACAAATAAACAAAC
Organism: Ephestia elutella; assembly: GCA_018467065.1. NCBI lineage: Eukaryota > Metazoa > Arthropoda > Insecta > Lepidoptera > Pyralidae > Ephestia > Ephestia elutella. The sequence goes on from CM031594.1 coordinate 9,539,734, forward strand.
TCACTTTCCCATTTATAATATCAGTCGATAGTGCGTTCAAATCGTAGCAGATAAAAGTCAGCTTGTGATAGAACTACCAAAACTATGGTAGAAAGCTGCAAAATATCGTCGTAGCATATAAAAATGTCGTAGCACTGTATGGTAGTCGATAGCGCGGAGTTTCGAGATACTACGAGCGTCGTAGCATTACGAAATTTTCATCTTCTATCTACTATCGATAACACGTACAGGGGATTCGATAAACAAGTCTACTGCATTTTTTTTTCAACTATTTTTTTTTGTTTCAGCTCTAGTCCACCCAGAGAACCAAGTCAACCTCTTCCTGTCCCACTCTAACGCAAAACCTCTCGCTTGCGCGCCCGTTCCGAACACAACAGATACGTTATTGGTGTTTAATTCTTTGGCGCTTTACGTGGATCGGAACGGACATCGAGCGAGGGATACAGAGTTGATGTATACAGCACGGCCGACTTACCATGGTGAGTGCGATATTGATACTTATTGCTAGGGAATAACGTTTAATTCTCTAGCGCTCTACGTGGATCGGATATCGAGGGATACTAAGCCGATGTACACTGCCAGGCTAATTTCAATGTGCCATGGGATTTGTCGTAGCCTATATATATTTCGTTGGACATTTTTGTTCCAGATCGCTGTTCGTCTATGTCAATATATAGGAAATATTTAAAAAAAAATGTATAGGGGTCTTTTGTTGGACCAAAAGAGCTCAGAGCTTTGGCCAGAGGCTCAAAGAACACAACAAACAAAAGAAGACATCTTTTATTAAATGTAATAATACAACATTAATCTTCTCTTTAATTTATTAGCATGATTATCTGTTTTTCAGCGATAAACGACACGCATTTGCTAATATTCACGGCGACACACGTGGACATTTACGACATCGAGTCGGGAGAGTGGGTGCAAACGATCAATATACGTAAGTCACTTTATTTATATGCTTTTGCCCTCAGCTTCGTCCGTGTGAATTTTGCTGGTCATCCATTTAACTTCCTTAGGGTTGGAATTTCCAGAATTCTTTTTTACGCTTTTAAGAACTACTACAAAATTTCAGCAGTTTTGTATTTCTAGCTTACCATTCTACGTTTTTCAGTTTCGTGTAAACTCTTCAAGCTGAGAGGCACAACAATATCTGATTTGTTTATGCGTATTTTTGTGCCGAAATTTTTTATGGTAAATTACCTACCCTTAAAATTCTTTAAAAAGTATTCTCCGTGTAACCTTCGCGACAATTTTTTTTATAGTAAACTACCCATAACGTAATTTACCATAAAAAAATTTCGCCACGAAAGTAACGTGGAGAATATATATTTTTTAATTACTCTTAAATACCAAAAATAATAATATTTTTTAATTGCAGCAAACGCACGGCCATTGGACGCTAGCGGCTGGATAATGTCTTACGGCGTGTCGAGCGCAAACAACGGATTTCCGTTTTCCGGCGACGCCGCGCCCGCCATTGTGTGTCTGCGGCCGCTGCAAGGACGTATGTATTACTCTCTACATAATATTACTCTTTATCTACATATTAATATTTATGACTCTTCTATCCTAATATTATAAAAGCGAAAGTGAGTTTGTTTGTTACCTCTTCACGCTTTATCTACTGAACCAATCTTCCTGAAGTTTAGCATACATATAGTTAGGAGTCCTGAGAAGGACATAGGGTACTTTTCATCCCGGAAAAAAGCACTGTTCCCGCGGGAAATTCAAGTGGGTGAAGCCGCGGGCATAAGTACATAATAAATGTTAATTTCATTAAAACTGACGTGAGAAACAGTCATTAAACAAGTCGGCGGTACCGGCTAACAACACGCGTGAGTATCCCTATTAAAAATCGTAATAATGTTATCGTAACTTGTATAGAAAACCTTGAAAGGATGTCACAGCGGTCGAAAATCTCGTAGCACGCAGACTCGTAGTCGATGGTGCATTCGAATCGTAGTCGATTAAAGTCAGCCTGTGTTAATAAGAAAAGCTACGGTAGTAAAGCGTGTACAAACCTATGTAACAGCGTCGTAGCACATAAAAATGTCGTAGCAGATAAAATGTAGCACTGTGTCGTAGTCGATAGCGCTTCCCTATCCAGTCGCATATAGTAATGGTAACACATGTAAGTTTATTGTATTTTGGCGTGTACCCGCCATTGTGTGTCTGCGGCCGCTGCAAGGACGTATGTACTCGTATATCTGTGTCTCTCACGACCCATATTTCGAAAACGGTACACGTATTGCAAAAATGCAAAAAAAAAATCGGCTTCCTGATCATTTTTGTGATTTGCATATCCGGAAACCTTAAAAACGATACCCATGAAAAAAATTGTCTGCCATCTTGGCGCGAAGTATCGCGTGTCATTATTTCACCAGGGGGGTTAAAACGGCCACTTTGATGAATCGAAATATGATCCATTTCTCATTTTCTAAATATTGAAAAATGAACCTTAAAAGTGGTAAAGTAAGGTTCATTTTTAAATATTTAGGAAATGAGAAATGGATCATATTCCGATTCATCAAAGTGGCCGTTTTAACCCCCCTGATCTCAGCATCTAAACAGTTGTCAATATGTCAAATTCAAATGACATCTGACAGTCTGGACCTCACACTTAAGCACTGACATCTGGTGTAATAATGGCTTGCGATAGCAATTTTACTCATACGGGTTGCCAAAATAAAATTCTTTGTTTCCAGAGGGTCCACTGTCTATGGAGCACTTGGCATTATGGAGTAGCAGCAAACGGAGGTTCTCAATACGGGAACAATCGCATCAGGCGATTGAGGCTCACAACAGATTGTAAGTTGTTTTTATTACATTTTCAAGTGATTATAAAGATCACTTTATTAATATGAAAATAGTAATTTTATCCACCACATGCGTCGTCAAAATGTACACATAAATATATCCGCAACAGGCTTCATAAATGTCTACAGAAAAATATCGGCAACATGCTTCGTTAAAAAGTCTACAAAAAATATCCGCAATATGTGTGTGTGTTTAAATGATTTGATTTGTATACGTAAAATTTAGCTGCATATCTGATATTCATGTAATGGGAACGATGCTTAGGTAAAAAGTAATGGTATTCATTATACGAAACACGGGTAGAAAAATATCGGGAATAGCACCTAGGTTTTTTTTTTTATAACATAGGGCGGCAAACGAGCAAGCGGGTCACCTGATGGTAAGCGATCACCGTTGCCCATGGACTACTGCAACACCAGGGGTATCACAAGAGTGTTGCCGGCCTTTTCAAGAAGATGTAGACTCGGTTACTTTTATCTTCGAAATTCCGAAGCCCCGGGGCGTGGCTAGTAAACAATCCATACTAATATTACTAAATGCTGAATGTTTGGATGTGAGTTTGTGAGTTTGTGAATTTGTGAGTTTGTGAGGATGTTTGTTACTCAATCACGCAAAATCTACTGGACGGATTTCGATGAAATTTGGTACAGAGGTAGATAATGACCTGGAATAGCACATAGGCTACTTTTTATCCCGGGAAAAAACACTGTTCCCGTGGGAAATTCACGCTGGGCAGAAGCCGCGAGGGCAAAAACTAGTAAACAATATGTTACAGATCGGAGCGTCGATCTCGCCTTATATCGGCGCCCACCAATTTCGCGCACTCTGTCCCACATGGGCCCCGGCGACGGCATTCCGTTCGCGAGCGGGCTGCTGGACCTGGCCCACCACGGTCGAGACTGCGGACGATACTCCGCAACAGGTAACTTAGGCCAGGAGCCCTATTTTTGAAAGTATGACATACCGCTGAAAACGAATAGCAGTAGACTATTATGTCGCCGTCGTCGTCGATTATGTCACTAAAAACATAAAAGTCGTATTTTTGAAATCACTCGTCTAGCAATGTTGCCAGTTGTATGAAAATAATGCGAGAAACAATTTCTGCTTCATTCTACGCAACGAAAACTAAATCGGTAACGAATCGTTAATGAAATGTTCGTAAATTTTCAATCAAAGAGAACTTAAGCGTTAAACGGAACGCAATAATGAAAATTCTAATAGACTCCATCTATATCCGTATCCGGTTGTCTATGTCATTCAAGATTTTGACGTAAAAATCGTTCGACGACCAAATCATATGAAAACGAGTGGTCTAGACCACTCGTTGCGAATTGTTCGACATAGAGAATTAAAAAATACGGAATAATCAATATCGAATAAAAAATCATTCGGCTCACGCTTTTTTGGTGAGTCACACTTTCAAAAATAGGGCCCCTGGACTGGTATCTATTGGAAACAAGCGGAAACTCTCTTGGGTTTTTTTTATAAAAAATGGGTTTGCTCTTGACCACAATCTTGTCCGAGGACAGAGATGAGGTCTACGATGTAGCGAGCTTACCCAGAAGCAGCCTATTCACTCTGGTTTTGAAGAGAGTCAGGTTGTATGTGCTCGGGAACACAGACGCAGATATATATTGAGATATTATTTGAGATATTCTCAAGAACGGAAAATTTCCTAAAAATCTGAGAGATTCCTGAGAATTTTCTGATATTTTCTAAGGAAGTTTTCGAGAATAGGGAATTTCTCAGCGGCACATCGTTATTAGTATACGGCTTAATTACAGATCAGAAAAAAGGCCGCACCCGCGTCAAATAAAAACAACATGCTTGTCACTTTCTATGTAAAGCAAGGGTATCAGAGGCGTTCCCGATTTACTATGGGTAAACCCGTACTAAATCGACGTTTTATGTTGCAAACTGAGGTCCGCTTAAAAAAGTATGACGTTCAACGCCACTACCGGCTCTTATTACCTCGCATTTAGGCTCATAATTCCATATATTAAATACGCGTGTTTTTTGCTTTACAATACCGCACTAGTGTTGTAATTTAATAAACCAATGAAATTTAATTTGTACAAGTTTGCAAAATGTGTGTGCACAAAGCATTTTCAATTTATCCACATAATACTAATAGGGTTAGCAATAGTCTTTTATAGCGTACCTGTACGCTTAAAGACCTATATGACGCAACAGATAATCTGTAGCGTCATATTGGTCATCACAAATTTGACCTGCCGAGTCGACACGCTAAGAAGAAGAAGTCTTTTGTTTTTGCCAAACACTTAAATGGACATTTTATGGATTTTTTACGTCATTTTTTTAAAATATAGATTTGTATAATATGAACTTGTATCTAGAGTTCATAGTATTTGCTTGTATTAACATGAACTATTGTTTAATTCCAGCAAATGTACAGCAGTCGAGAGAGCAGTAAACGGACGTCGCCGCTTACGATATCGCACGGCACCGGCTCTTATAATGGTAATTGAGGCAATTTTCTTGTTATAAAGATGTTTTATCTCACTCTTTCTGTATAAAATACTGGAGCCCGGGATTTGGTTCCCGTGAAAATTTCGGGAAATCCTCTCTTACATTCCCTCCGGTAATTTTTGAGGTAATTTTCTTGTTTACAAAGATGTTTTATCTCGCTCTTTCTATATAAAATACTAGCACGGGCCCGAGAATTGGTTTCCGTGGGAATTCTGGGAAATCTTCTCTTAGTGCTCCCCTACACTCCCTAAGGAACCTACATGCCAAATTTCAGCTTCCTACGTCCTGTAGTTTTGGCTGTGCGTTGTTTGTTCGGAAGAATCACATTAAATAAAGAGTAGTGTTTGTGAGTTTGTTTATAGGGAATAATCTTCGGAACTACTGAACCGATTTCAAAAATTCTTTCACCAATAGAAAGCTACTTTATGCCTGAATGACATAGGCTACAAATTATGTATGTACCTCCCGTGCGAAGCCGGGGCTGGGCGCTAGTGTTAACTTCCGTTGTACTACAGGGTCGTGGCGCGCGCGCAGCCGAGACGCCCGCGAGGACGCTCCATCGTCGCCGCACCACCACCGCCCTATGGAGAGGTAATATAATATCTCTACATATATATTTTTATAGCTATTGCTACGGGAAAACCCCAGCAATAAAAATAAATAAATAATAAAATGACTATGTCGGAAAAATAAAACAAATAAAACAAAAAGAATAAAATTATAACAATTTATTCCAAATAAAAAAAGAATAATTAAAGTTTCCGACATAAAACAAATTACATAAAATAAAATACAGGGCGAGGTTCGTTCGCCTACTCTAGTAGATTGTCTCACAACGTTTACAACAACCCAAAAAGAATAACCCGTAGTCGGTGAGGGAAACTTATCTCGATGAGTAAAATGGGGACTTCAAACGGGGCGGACGTCGGTCGACCAAAATTCAAAAAAAAGGCTGCGAAGTGGCGACGCTCGGCTGGCTTCCGGCTTCTAAAATGCCACGTCACTCGCTGCTCTCAGATCTCAGATCCGATCAGGAATCTCCAAATGTAACAGTGTTCCTGGAATCCACATACATTCCAGAGTAAGCCCCTTGTCCGTGGAAAAAGTTCCCCACCGACCAATAAATACAAGGGCCCTAAGGTCGGGGACTTCTTTCACAAACAAAGGAACAAATTATAAGAAATAAATTTTATCTCCAGCAAAATAAAAAAATATCTGATAAAATCGAGATAAAACAAAATTATCATTTGGAGATAAAATAAAAAATAAATAAAATGAAACCAACTGAAAACTGAACTGAAAATATTTAAAAAGAAAGGGTTAATTTTGAAAATTGAATTTGAACATTTTTTAATCTGACAGATACCCACTGCCAACGGAAATTTTGAAAAATGCTTTACAATTTGATATTATTTGAACAATATACAATCAGATTCAGAAAATATATCAAATTACAACTAGACATACTGAAATAAATTAATGGATTAAGTGTATGTATCACTCATCTGATGAATTTGAACAAGAATTTCATATCATCTGAACTAAAATACAAAAATGTAATAATTTACATAAAATAAACAAGACAAATATAACCAAATTCACCTTTCATAATACATACATGATTCAGACAATGAAATAAGTCTTCCAGGAAACACAAAGAAGACTAAAATATCAAAAAGTAAATTTTAGGTTATAACATTTGAAATTCTATATTAATAAGATAAAACCACAGTTAAACATTTGAAATGAATTTAGAAAGTGAAAATATGAAAAGATATCATTAGGTATGACTCAACAAAATTCGAATTTCGAACGTTGGAAATTTTCGAAAATCTACTATTAAGGAATTCGATATTCAAACAAAACAAAAATTCTCACACACAGAGATTTTTAAACACACAAAAATCACTCACCTCGATAAACCGAGGAACTAAACTTGAAAAACAGGAATTTCCAAAAATATATTAGGAGCAAATATTGTCACGACAATCTCCAAAGACGAAATGAATCGAAAACTAAATGGTCGACGGAAATAACTCTTTTTTTTTTAATAAAAGAAAGACAATTTAAAAAATAAACATTCTCTATGGCAACTAGCCAGAACAGAACACGGCATAGATAACGCACGTCATAATCCAACCGCGAGCAGATAAATCCAATAAAGAAAAAAAAAAACTAACATTATAAAAGTCAAACGTCATTGTCAAAGGAATTGACATGAACGATAACTGACACAACAATAGGTTGTCCAAAACAAAGTAATGCTGGAATGATTTTTATCAGAATAATTTATATACATAATACAAGCTAATTATTAAAAATAAAAAACACGACTGACAAGTTTTTACACAAAAAAAGTACATACAAACATATAAGTTATATATATTTTTGAAATCGCCTTTTAAAGCCCTTCAATTTGATACCCCACACGATAAGATTGATCAAATTTAATTTTTTGGTCTGCTATTTATCGCATATATAATCCGCCATTTTGTTTTTATGATGATGTTATATAGCCTATGTCACTCGGAGGAATGCAAGGAATCTAAAAATACCTCTCACATCAAAATCTCTTAAGCCGTTCAGGACTTATGGTGGAATAAAGAAACTTACATACATACATACATACATGAACCCTGAAAACATAACACTTAACACTCCTTTTTTGGTCAGTCGTGTAAAAATACCAGAATTAATAAAAGAATAGATGAAACAACCGTAAGTACACAACACAACGTAACACTATAACGTGTCCAAAAAGCCTCCCCGTTCTATTTCCATGTGTTCCTATCTCTGGTCTTTTCTATCCAAAAATAATCCTCTACATATTACAGAGCTGAAAAAGGCCGCGCCCGTGTGTTGCAAAATTGTATGATACAGCTCAAATTCATGAATACTTTCACCAATTTATACAATTTATTAATCTCTAGAGGCCTCAAGGGAGTCAATAGGCGTTCCCGATTTAGTATGGGTTTAGTCGTAGTTTTTGTGTTCCCAAACTGACGTCTGCTTGAAAAGTGTGGCGTTCGACGCCACTGCGTGAACACGGCTATTATTACAGTACTCTCATATAGAAATAAGATATGGTGAAAAATTGCGAACAAGACTTGAACCCGCGACCAGTTTCGATGTGCAGGTTGGAAGAGCAAGGTCGTATAAAGACCGGTCGCGGGTTCAAGTCCTGCTCGCATGGAATTTTTTCACCTTATCTAATTTCTATTTGAGAGTACAGTACTTACTGCATCTGAGGTGCACAAAAAAAACGGCTATTATTATTACTTTAATTAAAGCTTTTTCTGCTCCGTGGTACTTTAAATAACACTCGTGCGAGCCAGTTTGCAGCCCGTACTGTTAAGTTACTGTTACGTTAATTGATTGTTTTAATTTTTTCGTAACTAGGTCCATTGGCGGAGGGTCGCAAGGTAGTGGGTCGTTGCTGGAGAGGTCCATAACTCCACTCAGTCTTGGCAGTATGAGCTCGCTGACCCACGATGTACTCAAGGTAACTTATGTAAGGACCGAATTATACTTGCAAGTTATTTTATTTTTATTTTAAGTATATACTTAAGTATCCTTCCATGCTGGTCTGGGAGCGAATAATAAGAAAAAACATAGAATGTGCCAGCTGCTTCTCGCGCAGATTGTAAAAGTCTATCGAGGGAAAGGGCTGTAAACTGGGGATTCCTCCACTCATAGGCGATGGGCCATTCCAACAGAGAGAGCCCACCATTCATTTAAGCGTGGCCTTCGAGTCTCACGACTCTTGGCTCTGTCTACTCCCGTAAGGGATAAAGACGTGATTCTATGTACTTAAGTATGTGTTTTTTATACAAAATTTGATCCCCCATTTTAGCCCCTTGGGTGTTGATTTTTATTTTAAAGTAGCCTAATGGTAAAACGAATTGGGATCAATGACCATCTCTTCTTATCGAGTGTGTTATTACTAACACTGGTGTCAGATTTTATTTAAGTCGCCTAAAGGCATCTGATATTTTTTATAATCTAATTTTATTTACACCTCTGCCCTCGGGCAAGATTGAGGTCAAGAGCAAACCCATCTTTTGTAAAAAAAAATAGTCTTAAAAGTAGTATGAACAACATTATTCTCAGCACAGATTATATATTTTTTTCTTTATTGAGTGTCACTATAAAAGCCCATTTAGATGATGCAAGTATCTTACTGGTTGCATACAATTAAATTGAAGCAAGTAAATACTTGCATGGTCTAAACGACAGTTGCTTGCAATTATTCATAGTCAATTGTTGCACTACAATTATTGAATGCCATTATTGTTCTTGTATGTACAAGAAACTTGCACCGTGTAAACTCCGTTTTTTATTATTTGTCCTATTATGTTAAGTCAAAGTCAAATATTTTTATTCATGTTGGCTTAAAAATAGCACTTATAAATCGTCACTTTCTTGTTTTTTAGTTAGTTGACGTCAAAAAATTACTTAAAGCTAAGTTTACCACCGCCTCCAAAGCGCAAGTGGAGAAGAGGCGGCGCAACAAACTCCACTGCTGCATTTTCTCCAAAGACGTCACTTTACAACATATGTCTTAAATCTATATATCTAAACAATCTTCACAGTACTTTTTATTGAATTTTGTTAATAATAAATCAAATATTAGTTCAAACCTAAACATTCTAAAGTAAAACATTTATTAACCACGAAAGTAAATTAAAAAGTCTATTTTGTTGTTAAATCATAAAAAGACATGGTAAGATTTTTTACATAATAGGACAATTAGGAAAAAACTGACTTTGAATGGGCCTTACACTGGTGTCAGATTTATCTTACGTCACCTAAAGGCATGACAAGTGCCGCCATCTGACGGCAGATGTCACAAATGAATGTCCCCGCAGGTGGGCACAGAGTTGGGCGAGGGTCTACACAGCGAGGACAGCAGCTGCGGGGCCTCGCCGCCGCATCCGCTGGACCCCTGATGGTGAGGACACATATATACTTCCCTTTAGGCGCGATTGGTCCAATTCGCATTTTGTCCAATTCACCAATTCGCGATTGGTCCAATAAAACTAACTTATTTTCTGCTCTCAAGACTTTCCGGGTGGTCGTCAAAAAAAAAACCTGAACCTAACTTCTTTTCCGCCCTCAAAGTTTTTCTGGGCGGTCAAAAAAAAATAACCTAAACCTAACTACTACTATATTATCTTAGCTTCTCAATATACAAATTAAACAAAAAAAAATTACAATTTCGGAAATATTGTTTACTAGTTTTTGCCCGCGGCTTCGCCCGCGTGAATTTCCCACGGGAACAGTGCTTTTTCCCGGGATAAAAAGTAGCCTATGTGCTATTCCAGGTCATTATCTACCTCTGTACCAAATTTCATCGAAATCCGTCCAGTAGATTTTGCGTGATTGAGTAACAAACATCCTCACAAACTCACAAATTCACAAACTCACATCCAAACATTCGCATTTATAATATTAGTATGGATTATTAGACCAACCGCGACTTGGACCAATCGCGAATTGGACCAATCGCAAATTGAACCAACCGCGAGTTGGATCAACCGCGAGTTGGACCAACCGCGAATTTGACCAACCGCGAAATTTACCTATTTTGGAACTTTGGACCTATCGCGCCTAAACCCGAACAAGAACAAGAAGTTACAGTTTAATAGAAGAAGTATACTTCTACTTCTTTATCTGTAGTTCTGTACATAAGAGATTGTGGGCGTAAAACATTCATCCGCGCCGCCTATTATTGTTTGACTCTTCTTCAAGTCTAGAACTTTATTAAGATATTTAAAATAACATTTGCATTTCAAATAACGACCTGTTCGACCCTGTAAGTTACAGCCAGTTAGCTCTACTTGACGCTCCACCGTACTAACTATTTAATCACAATTTATCCTCAAGGCTGTTAAACAGTGAATATCTCCTAATCCCTCGCTGATCGCAGTCACTTATAATCACACAACCAACACTACTCTTTATTATAAATTACTTTATTTCGACATTGTAAAATATATCTACAGTACATAGCTACACAGCTCGAATTTCAATGAATATTTTAATATAATGGTTGGACTAAATAAGTAGTAATGATCTTAATATAACTTTTATTTCAGAAATCAACTGAACACATATTGGACACTCGACATGTCCCGTTTCTACGCTTGCTTCTGTTGATTTGCTCCGCGGCTCTCGGCCTTATCGCCGGGGGATAAGGGCCAAAGTCGCGCGACACGCATAATACAACTTGGTTCCTACGAAATTATTTGCAATGTTATCGAGAACAGTACCTTCCAAGCGATAATAACGGTAGAAAGGTAACCGATGTGACTTTTAGGTCAATTAGAAGATTGCATTGGTCGGTATTGCTGAGAAACTTGTTTGAAAAATGTTTTTGAGGCTAAATTTATTTGAATGATGAGTATTACTAGGCCAAAAAATCACGAATATTGAGCCGAAGCGGTTTGATATGAATGTAATGAAATTTGCTTAACAGATATAGATACAATATCTACGTCTTTATCCCTTACGGGGTAGACAGGGTCAAGGGTAGTGAGACGCGAAGGCCACGCTTAGCTGGATAGTGGGGTTTTTGTGGGCATCTTGTGCAAAATTGTTCAATTGAACGTGAAATTTTTTTAGTTGGTCGCTTTAGACGCAAATATGGGTAAAGAAACAGAAATTTTGCAGGAGTTTTCAAAAACATCAAAATTTTGCCGAGATGTTCTTTATATAGCCCAAGTGAGCACTAAGAAAGGGGGTCAAATAGGATCAAATTAAATCATAACAACAAATATATTTGATTTGATTTAAAACGAAAATCACGCGGGCGTAGTCGAGGGCAAAAGCTACTTAAAAATAATTATTAAAGAGGCTAATGTCATATACAAAATTTTTAAAGAGTCAAAAAGTAGTTATTGTTTTTACTTATCGAGAAACCAGTTTCTCAGCAACACCGACTGTATAAAATAACAAAATATAAATATAATAGCTGTAGTTTATTAACCAAATTTGTATTTATTTCGCTTTAAATATTTAGCACTGATCGGGCGGCCATGCTAATGTCATGTATCATATTATATTATTGTGTTTCGTATGTAAAGTGGCGCCCTCTCGTTGTGAGATTATGTAAACTTTGACTGAAGAGAGGTTATACCACGAAATTATTTCGAATCACCGTATCTTGTTTTTTAACTAGCTTTTGCCCGCAGCTTCGTCCGTGTAAATGCATCAAAACCTTTCATGACCCTGTCATTCTCGTAATATCTCCTCAGACGTAAATTTCTTGGGAAAGGTACAATGGGGCTGACATACCTCAAACGATAAAAGCCCAAAAAAATAAAAAATACAGAGAGAAATTAATAGTAAATTAAAAAAAAAATAACCTTTTTTGGGTACTCTCAACAAACCCTTTCATTTGATACCCATATTGTAGAAATGCATTACAAATAACTATTCCGCCATCTTGGATGGTCCGCCATATTGGATTTAGAATGACGTCACATACCATATCATGCATTGTCATCCAAACTAAACGTGTGTACAAAATTTCAGCTCAATCGGTTGAAGATATCTATTTCAAAATTGAGTTCTAAGATTCCACCCGCCGAACGAACATACATACATGGCAAGTTAAATAAAAGCTTTTAAAAAAAGACCCACCCAGTCCTTTGGTGAATACCACATGGAAATCTGTTCATTAGCTTTTAAGTAAACAGACGCGGCGCGGCGTACTTTTATTGCTTACCAGTAAAGCCGTAATTAAGTCCACTATTGGACATCCCTCCCATATATTTCTTTGCTTTAGCAATTTAAAAACAAGAAAAACTATGGGTCCACTTTTAAAATAGTTTTCAAACAGTCCTTACCAAGTAGTATTTTGTGGTAAAACCTCTATTTAATTCGTATTTGTACGAATACTGCCCTGCTAGCGTGAACATTAAAAGTCCTCCCTAACACTGCCATAATATTAATGTCATAATACGAATTTTGATAGCAAAAACGAGAGACATTTATTGTTAAAAAATTGCCGAATTTTCACATGTGTTGTGATGGTAATTCCAAAGACCAAAAAAGTAAAAAAGATGCAATATCGTAAATTTGACCTTAATCCAACCAAGATAAGGTTCCATACCCCTAACAAGTAATGTCGCTGAAAATAAAGTTACAATTTCATCGTTCCTAGAATTTTTGACTGAAATAAATAGCCTTTGTTCTCACAGATTTGCTAGATAATATTTAATGTTTACGCTAGATGTAGATAATCTGTTAACACGTTTGATAAATTAACAAAAAAAATACCAACTATAAAAATACACAGAAATCGAATATATTATTTCTATTTCTGTGATGAAATTGTATACGGAGTATTAACCAATCTAACTTATCAGGCTAACTTATATGAGGTTTGCACAGCGTTATATTAATTCTTATCCCTTTGTAAGGTGTTCAAAAATCAATTTGAATCTTATCACCGATACTTTAAGGTTCAAAAGTTTATGGGAATATACTACTGCCTTATAAAGGCGTAAGACACTGTGTTCAATACCTTTTCTCGAGCAAGATTAACATATACATACACTTGTCGGTTCACTACTTATGTATGTTTTTTATGCAATTTGTAAGATGATTTGCCGCGTTTTCGGCAATGAAGTTTTCGGTATGATATGAATTCGAACTTTGATTGGATTATGCATCGCAATTTGAATTTATATAATGTTTTTTTTTTCTCACGATGAGAGTTAAAGATTGTATGGACATAATAGCATAATTAGCTACCGAAATTAATAGTTATTTACCAATTATTTAATACATATTTAATAACTTACGCTGTTTGTAAGTCAGGTCAGTGACATTGTTTTTTTTAACAATAAATGAACCGACTTCTAAAGTTCTTTGCCATTTGATTACACATCGAGAAAATGAAGCAATTTGTATAGCGTTGTCTCTTTCACGCACTATTTCTGTCCTTTTTCTCGTACCATCCCGATGTGCAATACAAATGTCCGGTTACTGTAAAGGGCTATAAAAACTGAGATAAACCACGAGCCATTGAAATTTACCAGATAAAGATAAATTTATTTGCAAAAACATGAGTTTCCGACATACGTCGCTTTAAATAGTATACTATTACTTCGTTACCCTCCTTTTGTTAAAACTGGTCAACTGTTTTTACCAACCTTGACATTGCCAAAATCAAAGTTTGGCTGAACGACGGAGGCTTACAATTAAAAAAGTGAGTGTGATAACCACAGAAATACAGTGCGACAAGGCTTATAATGAACGTGGCGAAAAAAGGAACTAACGCCGTCATCTTGATGAACGTCATTTTTAACAACTTTGACAAGTGTTCTCCCATGTGTGGTGTCTCCAAAAGTGATGATTACCATGACGACATGAACCATGTCAATTTCATGTCTTTTTTTTAACTATTTACCTAACCTAGAACTTGATTTTTATCATAGATTTTCATTCTTATTATTCAGTCATGATTCTATGTTTGATTATTATAAGATACGCGAAAAAAACTTAAGCTTCTCTTAGTGGTGTTTTTAGGGTCGCTGGTGTTTATGGACTGCGGTGATTGCTTACCATCAGGCAACCCGCATGCTCGTTTGCCTACTATTCTATAATAAAAAAAAAAACTTTTTATTTCTTTTTTTACACTGCTATTTAAGGAGATTTTATTTCAATGGCAACACTGAAGTCACTGCGGCGCCCCTGACACATTCATTTAGAGCCTTGTCGCACTGTAGATCAAGATAGAACGGCGATACGAGTGCGTTGCCAAGGAATCGCCCGTGTCAATTTTTGCACAAGCCACGCCCCCAATCTTACGCCATTACTAATGAAATAGTCGATCTGTTTCTATGGTTATATACTCATTAATAATAATAAATTCCACAACCTATCAGAATTTTAATGTTTGGCCTCGTCTAAATGGTCCTCAATATCTCATTTTGTATGTGATTATATTATTTTAACGATATAAGAAAGTTAAGTGTAATTATTATTTTTAACAATCTAGTCTTTTTGTTTATATTATAGCGATGTATTACGTATAGTTTTATTCTTCATTATTATATTAGTTAGGCTTATATTAGTTTCGTGTATGTGAATAAAAAAACTGAGATTTTTAGATTTTAATGATTGAAGTATTTTTATGTGCAGTTTGGAATTATTTTATAGTAATATTTTGTAATGATATTTTATCTGGCTAGCTTGAAATGAAGTTTTTATTATATTAAAACGCGGCATTGTAGTCATATACATTTATTTGTATGAAATTGCTTCCCAACGCCAAAAAATCTCAAAGATTTTTTTCTTATAGATCTATGCTTGAATATCCAAAGAATTGAGAACAAATTCATTGAGACGACTGAAATAATAGATAAGTAAGGGTTTATCTATGAAAGTAGTCGATGAATCCATTCGTTTTGGCTGTTGTGACTTTTTTTAATATTAAAAACGTCAAGTCTACTCTTGTAATTTCGACCATATACAACTGCCAATAGTCCCATTTCACTATCATTCACTAAGCAAAGTTCGACGCAGATGGCGACACCAGTATATGCAGTAAACAAACCACTGAATATTATAAATATGTACCATGGTTCTTTGTAACAGGACCGTAACGTATGAAAAATTAAAAAGGTGCGTGAGCGTTTATTACCTGTTTATTTACATTTAATCATATGATTATGAATATTGTTGAATAAATTGACTCTAATAAACAGTTAAGAAACTGTGAAGTATTCTTAGCAGTTACTCTACCAACTGTGTAAATTTATATAAAACAGAAATACATTCCTCAAAATCAAATGGTACCAACACAAACATTTATAATATTTTTTACGATATTTTCTTTTCAAACCGTTTTTAATTTTTGTAAAATTTATCATTTCGTCCATTGTTAAATAAAAATAAAGATTTTCTTTTATGTATATTTTAAATACTTTATATGAGCATAAATGTACTGCGTTCCTCAGATTTATTTAATTTACTTTGAAAAATAGTATATTTTACTTTAAAAAAAAAATGAGACAATATACTAAAACTTTTCGGGTCATACATTAATATAATGTCAATTGGTATAGAACCGTGTATAGAATTAACTATCATATGTCTAAGGAAATATTTGCTTTATCAAAAACTGTTCATTGCAAAATAATCTTTAATTGTAACGACGTTGAGTATGATTTAGCTAGACATATGCTATTGCGAATGATTCCTTAGATATAAATATATTACTAAATTGGCTGATCTTATTATAATACTTGTAAAATTGTTGAATCAATTCTCCTAGTATAGGATTGTATTGTTAAAATTGTAATTTGGAATCCAACGGATATATCGTAAAGGATTAGACGTAGATTTTGCTAAAATTGATACATGTAAAGGTTTTTGCATTTTATATATCAAAAAGAAGATATCAACTAAGTACATTGTATGTCATACTTCTATTAATAACTCTAGTTAATTTTGAAGAGTGATTCAAGAGTAGAAAACGAATTAAAACACTACTGAATATTCTCCAAAAAGTATTCGCCACGGCGAATTTTTTATGGTAAATAACCATTATAAGGGTAAATTACCATTTAAAAAATTCGCCACGAAAGTTACGCGGAGAATATTTTTTTGAATTGAATGAAGGTAATTTACTAGAAAAAAATAGCCACGAAAGCTACGCATAGAATCATCATTACCGAATATCATTGACCAATCAAAAGCATTATTTTTATGTACGAGACTAGCTGTGATACTGGGCTACGCTTCCGTGGGAATTTCAGGATTCTGAATAGCTGAAAATGAATGTGTCTAACACACATAAAATAATTTATCAAAATGGACGCTAATCTTTGGAACTAGGTACTCACCTAGTTCCAAAGATTAGCGTTATAATTCAATTTGTATCAATTTTCAATGAAAATTTGCAACACACGAAATCTGCCACATATTCGAAATATGGTTATGGTTAAAATAAAAATAAAAATGTTTTAATAATTTGTTTTCTACTCTGTATTCACTTGTAAGTATATGATTATATCTATCACTTCACTATCCTATAAGCCGCCGATTAATCAAATTTGACATCAGAAAATTAGTTGAAGATATATATTATATACGTTAATTTCTCGCTTAGTAAATGGAACACTAGTTGTTATCAAATATTTATTTTGAAGAAACAAATTATTTATTAGCTGTAAACTCCAAAAATGGAGTCAACTTCTCACCATATTGCTTATAGTAAGCGTATTGAATTTTAAATAAATTTATTCGTATACATTACAATATTATATTAACTGACAAATAAGAGATCAATAGAGAATATTTTCTGTCGCTGACACACATTTCATTATAGTTTTTGTCCTTCTATAAATATTTCCTACCATGATTCTTTTACTGTACTATAATAAGCATTGTATAAAAATGAATCTGAAACTTATTCATTACTTATTCATTTATGGGTAAACCGACGACAGTCTAACAACTAGATTCTGTCGTTGAAACACCCATAAATGAATCGTACTGTCGGCGAAACGTTTGTAGTTGTTAGGTTCTGTCGTTGAACAATTAGGCAGGGAAACGTTTGTCGGATATAAGTTTCAGAATCTATAAAAATATGGTGTCAACAGATCGCCCCTAATACAATGAGTGCGAGCGAAAGATATAGACTTATGTTACTTTATTTGTCTTTTAGTATATACCAAGCTTTGGCAGTATAAGTGCCATCAGAATAGCCAGAATGTAAATCGCATGCTTTGTTGACTAATTTAAACCCTTAATGCAACCGAATGTTGAACCGTGTTTCTCAGTAATAAGGTTGAGAATAAAAATTGCAATTGAAAAGAACCTTTAAAACAAATTGCTGTATACGAGGGTAGATCACTTTTTTTTATATTTTACAAAATATGAAATGTATCACAATTTTCTTCTAATGTATTCAAATAAAAAAATGCCATAATTATATTAACGTTTTTGAACCTATACTTCGTTTCAGAACCATGCAGAAAACGGACAATGACCCGAATAGCTTTCTCTCTGTCACTCCTTAAAATATTGTTGTTGCCGTCGCGTTCAAAGAATGCTGTGGGAGCGTGATGGCAATATATTCGCATAAAAACGTAATTTAAGGGTGCCACTACAATTGCGCCTAGCCGGTACGAATGACGTCACTGCATTCGATTAGCATCCTTATTCCGTTGATATAAGAGTTAGGCTAAAGCAGATTCCGCCTTGACAGTTTGGTTGCACCCTTACCATTACCCGATATTCCGCCCGGCTCTGAAACAAAATATAATGAAAAATCAGCGCCTTTAGTTTATTCATATCATCCAAAAAAACGTTGATTTTCTTTTTTTATTTGAATAATCTATTGTTTTGAATAGTACAGTATCTTGAAGCGTAGCGTAAGTGGCTGCATGGACTTTGAACAGCAAAAAACCGACCTCGAACCTTCCTTGTATCTAATGATATGACTACTAAGTATATAATTTGTATCTAAATCTAAATTATTGACTAATATTAAATTGCAATTACGTGAAATCTCATCTCAACTTATTTTATGTAAATACCTAAATAAAGAAACATTTGAATGACGTTTTTGTTTTATTTATAGCTTTTGTCGTTATGTATAAGCGGTGGCGTAGCTACTGAGGGATATTTGGGCCGTGCACTGGGGCCCCCAAATTGAGAGGGCCCCGATCAGTTACACTTTTTATCAGTCGTCACACATCGTCTTCTATCCTTAATTCAGTTTATATAAAATTTGACTCTGTCAGAATGATTGGTATATACAGGGTGTTTGGGTAAACACCTGCAACCTCTAGGGGTGAAAGTACTCATGAATAAAAAAAAATCTGCTGTGCCATAATATACATCTTGGGTGAATTGTAAAATGTATGGAACAGATAATTTTTTTTTGAGATTTCAGAGTCGGTCCCATACAAAAAGTTGCTCATATTCAAGAGTACTTTCACCCCTAGAGAGGTTGCTGGTGTTTACCCAAACACCCTGTATAAAAGCAGAGACGAAACCGATGAACGTAGAAACTTGAAATTTTGCAGAGGTTTTTAATGTAAGTAGTAGCTTTTCATTACATAAGTTAAATGACGGAAATCATTTATTTAAGAAACAAAAAAGTACTTAGTAGCTTTAATAAAGGAATTTTGGAACCTACGTAATTCGATGTTTTCACGACACACTAGGCACATTTTCAGTGAACGTGCTAAAAACAACAGTATCTAATTGTTGCGTAACAATGCAGTTTCAGGGTTGCACGCTGTATAATATATCTAATTGGTTTTTTTATTAACCGAGGTCGCTATTTAGCGCGGAAACTGGGTTTGTTTCGCAGGATCCAATTGCGGATGTTTGCTATGTGGCAACGCGATCGGTGTAATACTAATATGATATGGAAATGAAAGGTACTGTCCTTGACTGGAGAGGACGAGGCACATATAGTTTCAAATAAATATACTTATATGGACAAATCACACAGATTGAGTTAGCCCCAAACTAAGTTCGAGACTTGTGTTATGGGATACTAACTCAACGATACTATAATTTATAACAAATATATAAATAAACATCTAAGACACTCGTAAAAAGATATTTTTTTATCTTGACCCGATCGGGGATCGAACCCGGGACCTCAGGGTATGACATGATTGACCCATTGGGCCACAGGGTTAGGTGCATACCAGTGGCGTAGGGTGAATAAAAATAAAGGTAAAGCCGGGTCATATCTATTTTAATTTGTAACGTGTAAAAAAACATGCAATAAATTACATACCTACCATAAATTAAGTGTGTAGGTAGACTATAACCTATTTGTAATAATGCCGCAATTTCTCACCTAACAGCCTACGTGACGACAAGAATCAAACAAACACTAAACAATATAGGTAATATACCACAATCAAGCTAATCACTTATCACAACTATGTTATAATTATAAATTAGGATACGAATGCGCGCGAAACGATAGCAAGGTAGGGTGACCTGACAGAGGCAATCGGCAGCGCGAATAAATTGCTCTGATTGGACGAAAACTTTTGGTAAGCTATCTGAGATCGGCTTAAAATCGCTGACATATCGACGTGTGGTTGTATGTAGTAGTAATGTGTATGTGTGCGTGAATTGCATACATTTTTAAAATTCGAATTCCCAATATTATGAGCGGGTTCCCTAGCCGCGCGCGATACCGCGGCATTGCGTCCTACGATAGTGAAATCGTGTATGTGTGCGTTTGCGGGGTTTCAAATACATTGCGTATTTTGTGTCCAGCATATTGAATAATATATTTTCAAAGCGCGCAATGTAATTATGTGCGCTTAATTAATCACGCTCTCATATAAAATTACCTTAATTAGTCGGGGCTGTGAATTTTCAGTTGTATGGAGGTGGTTACATTAAATCCTACGATGGTGATTTTTATAAACTACATAGATTATGATATTACAACTGCAAATTTAAGTGTAAAAAAAAAATCACCACCGCCGTTTTTTTTTTAAACGCTATTATAAGACTCATATTGTTATAACTCTCAAACAAAAAATCCTACTGTGGCGTACAGCGGAGCGTCATGTTCCCCGCTACCCGCATTGAGCTGTGACTCATTATATTCAGATACGTCTCGGTGTGCGGACGGTTGCCCGAGTGCACAGGCTGTTATCATTCTCAGTGACTATCTAGTCGCTCTGTACCAACTTATACCAATAGTCAGGATACGGTGGAGCCCCAGTTAACTGACCCGGTTAAGCCCCGGGTCAGGTTGTGCTGTGGGGCACATAACGTGCGGGGCGGGGCACGTTACTATGCCGTATAATATTAGTGTCACAACGGCACACCTACCAGGGTGATTTTTTGTTACATGTTTCCTTACGAATAATAAAAGCTTGATTTAAAAAATCACCAATAAATAACAATCAGAAATGGATTTTTTAATGAGTTGTAATTTTTATACTTTAAAAACATCCTGTACAAAAACAAAAAATCCAGCAATGGTGACTTTTATATATTATTCGTATACTATTGTAATGAACCATATCCTCAATTTTTATAAGGGTGACTACAACAGTTTTTTTTTATTAACTTTTAATTTTTTTTTTTAATTCTACAGTCGAGAAAATTGTATATTCGTACGTAATGTAAATTATTCAATCTTAATTTTAAAAAACGACTCATGTTTATGAACCCGATTTCCTGTAATTAAATAAAAATCATATTGACATTTATAACGTTAAAAATACATTTTATGATTAGAAAGCCTTATTATAAACCGGCCAACTTTTATTTACAGGTAAATGAAGTCTTATTAATTAATTGTGAACAGTAATCTCTATTGTAAACTTTTCTGTTTACGAGCAATTCAGTATAGTTTATTTACCCCTCCCATTTCATATCGGATCATCAAAATTCTTTTTTTTTTATATAAGGATGTCTAAAAACATAAAAATAATATTAAGTATAAGAATCATGGCTACAACCATGATTCTTATACTTAATATTATTTTGATGAATTTGTCGGTAAAAAAAAATTAAATGCCCCGCCTAAATGTGTAATGCCGGCGATCCTCGGCTTATAGTAAGACAGTGTCATATGGGTATAGATTTTTGTGCAAGAGTAAAAATAATATTTGTACATATATTTGAATCTGCTAAGGGAAGCCGGTAGGAATCGTGTTCTAAGGAGGCTTCGCCACTGGTGCATACAAAGTTTATGTCCTTTGCTTGAGACTGTCTTCTTTTTTTATATCGCGAGCTTGGCTTCCATCGTTCGCCAAAACGTTACCTTTGCTAATTGTAATTTAATGTAGAGCCTAATGTAGTCTTCTTTGCGTGTCGATGCCATTCCAACGATTCAAATTGTACCCGAAAAGTGTTCCGCCACTTTTATGGCCTCTTCGGTGGCGGCCATCAGGTCATCCCGAGTGTAGGTGTTAGGGCACAGGGAAGGGGCACAGCCTAATGTAGTAAATAACTGCAGAGTAAAGCCCTTGAAATACTAAGGGATTTCACTGGTTTGTTTGTTTGTAAACTCTTTATTGCACATAAGTACACATAAGAAAAATAGGTAAACAAAAAGAGAGGCGTACAATGGCGGACTTATCCCAGAAAGGGATTTCTTCCACTCAACCAAGTATTTGAAAGGAAAATTAAAATAAAATAACTCGAGGGTAGCGTAGGGCAAAATATAGGATACTGGTATTCAAAATTTGTTTACGT
This sequence comes from Ephestia elutella, assembly GCA_018467065.1. Taxonomy (NCBI): domain Eukaryota; kingdom Metazoa; phylum Arthropoda; class Insecta; order Lepidoptera; family Pyralidae; genus Ephestia; species Ephestia elutella. The sequence goes on from CM031594.1 coordinate 9,562,255, forward strand.
ACCTTCCTGACCTAGGTACATTTTGAGTAGTCCAAAAAGGCTAAAAGGTCTGAAGTGCTTCCGTGGCTTCGGACTTCATGATGATAATAAAGTCAATTATTTTTATTCATATTGGCTTAAAAATAGCACTTATAAATCGTCATTTTCTTGTTTTTTAGTTAGTTGACGTCATAAAATTACTTAAAGCTAAGTTTACCACCGCCTCCAAAGCGCAAGTGGAGAAGAGGCGGCGCAACAAACTCCACTGCTGCATTTTCTCCAAAGACGTCACTTTACAACATATGTCTTACAATTAAATAACTGTATATGTGGACGAATATACATTGAATATATATATCAAATGTCAAATTTATAAATTAATAAAATGTCATTGAAAAAGTAAAAGTACACAATGTACCTAGAGAGTAATATGACAGTCTTAGGAGGTCACTGTACCAGGGTCGGGCCACGCATTTTTGTCATTTACATAATCATCCGTCGTATAATATGCCTTCTTACAAAGTGTCTCCTTAATATAATGTTTAAATTTCTTGTCAGGCATATCAAGGACAGATTTTGGTATTTTATTATAATAGCGTATACAGTTTCCCACAAATGATTTCCTAACCCTAGCCAGTCTGTGCCCTGGAACGTACAAGTTATGTTTGTTTCGCAGGGATATATCTGTGACATACAAACATTTTTGAAAGACGAAATATTTTTCCTAACATGCATAATGTTATCAAAAATATATTGGGATGGTAAGGTTAAAATATCTATATCTTTGAAGAAATCTCTGAGTGAATCTTCTGTAAATAAAACGAATCGCTCTTTTTTGAAGTATACCTAATACTAGATGCTAAAATGTATTTATTATGTTTTTAAATGAGTAATACTATACAATATTTTCTAGGTACCTACTTATTTATCTCTCTCTTTAGTCGTATTCCTCATGACTGGGGGTCGTGGTCATTATATAGAATGAAACACAAAAGGCTATCTTGGCAATGTTAATGGAGTGGTTTGCTATTGCTTTCTCCATTTCACACACTAGATAGTCATCACCTGGAGTGCCAGTTTCCTCACGATGTTTTACTTCACCGGAAGCAAGTGGTGGTCGATGATAACTAACATAGGTACCTACACGAGTCAGATTGGTACCTACACAAACTCATATAGCACGGCCAGGATTCTAACCTGGGACCTTTGCGGCCACAGACCCTACCACTCGGCCACCACCGCACATTTATAAATAGGTATTAATTACTGGAAATGTGGACGTCAAATAGAAATGACATAGCCAAGCCACAATATAAATTGATGGCTAGAATATTAGAAATGACAACATGCCGTTACCACAGACGTTATAAAATTACACCTATTACTAATAAAACTAAGAACCTACGTTTCCGAGATGCAATACTTGGAATAAATGCATTTGATGTCACTTCATTGCAATATTATTTTTAGAAATGCATCAAAAGGAAAATTGCTGTTGAACCAAAGCTGGTTGTTTCAAGTAAGTACATATTTATAATGTGTAAGGATTTGAAATACCTCACCAAAGTAGTGACTTTGGCTAGGTAGGAATTTCAAATCTTTACACATTATTAAGTCCCTGTCTGTCTGTTCGCGATAAACTTATCAAAGACACGTATATCACCAGATCTGGTAGAGTGAGAAAACGCACGGTTAGATTTAATAGTTAGGCACAACTAGTGTGAAACTATTTTTTTTATTTTATTTTTTTAAGGGAAGAGTACTGTGCCGTATCTCATCTCCACAGTACGCACAATATCGAGACGTGAGCGATTAGTACTTAAGATAACTCACGGATTGTTTAATTGTAGATAGTGTGCTAGATAAATGTAAAAGATAAGGATATGGTATATAAGATAGAATAATCTATACATATAATAAAACAGTAAAAATATTTTGTCTGTACATTTAGTATTTTTGACTGAAATGGATAGAGGGACACAAAGAATAATAGAAAGCAAAAAAATTTTTTTGGAATTTCTTGTCTGTCTGTCTGTCTGTATGTATGTACGCGTTTCACGCAAAAACTACTGGACGGATTTGAATGAAACTTTTTTTGTTGTATAGCTATTAAGCCTGGGCAACATATAGGCTATAATTGATTTTGAAAACTGGAACACCTGATGAAGAACCATAACAGAACAGCTAAACTATAAGAAATATGGAAATGGTACCTTAGCAAAAGTTTATCAATCAGACGAGCATTTTCTGTTGACGTATAAAAATCGAAGATCAGGATCATCTGATGAAGAACTCCTAAAAATCAGCTACACTATTACATATATGGAAATGGCGCCTTAGCAAAAGTTGTTCAACCTGATAAGCATTTTGTACTGACGTATCGTTCGTTCGTATACGTTCATCAACATATATTCCCGCGGGACACGGGATAACGGCTGAAATTTTGAGTACTGGAGTTTAGGTTACTATGAAGCGAAACACACGCGGGCGAAGCCGCGGGCGACAGCTAGTGTAAAATAAAGTTAGACATCTACCAACTTTGTGTCTCATTGTATATCCCGCAACAAACTCAAAAACTATTAAACGGATTTTCAAGCGGTTTACACCAAATGGCAGGGTGGGTCTTGAGGAAGGTTCTGGTGTAGAATATACGGCGAAGCCGCGGAAAAAGCTATGTGATGATCAGCAAACTCCTTTGACTGTTTGTGTTCCTCTGTCACTATTATTATCCATTTATTTTGTCGAATAAAGCCATATTTCTCCAAGCAAATGGTTATTCTTACAAGCTAGTATCATCTAAATAAACTTATTTTTTTTTTGTAGTAAAAAAAACTGTCTTGAGGTGATCATTAGATTTTTTTTACAGTATTTTTGTATTAGGTATTAAATAGTTTATCTATATTTCATTAATTTATGTAAGGTCTTTATCATTATTCATTTTTATCTTAAGGGGTCCAAAATGAATGCAACAATTTCAGTTTTTTTTTTCATAAAATACATAAATGTGTATAATTTATTTACCGCCATTAAAGTTACTGACAGCTATGTTTTATCTCAGTGATGTTATTTTTCTTTGGTGATTCTGCATTCCACAAGTATCGGATAGAATAATCTAGAAGATAAACTCTAAGAATATTGTACAGATTTATCTGCCTGATTAAATCAAATGTTTCATTAGCAAGCGCTGAAATTGCTTCTTAAGGCGGTGCATTGGTCCCAGAATGCATATAAAATCCATTTATTCTTACCATCCTATCATGTAAACAATCTTCACAGTACTTTTTGTTGAATTTTGTTGAAAATAAATCAAATATTAGTTCAAACCTAAACATTCTAAAGTAAAACATTTATTAACCACGAAAGTAATTTCCTAAAAAGGCTATTTTAATCTATATTGTTGTAAAATCATAAAAAGACATGGTAAGATTGTTTACATGGTAGGACTGGTAAGAATAAATGGAGTTTTTTTTTTACATACATATACACATAGATTAGATATCTTTAATTCTTTCTATAAGTACTTAATATCCAGTAATGGATCGACCCACCGCGTGGCTACGGTTATCGGGACTAGGATCACTGCGAAATCCTGTCTTTCATTAGGCTTTCACAGCTTAATCGCTGATCCGATTTTGATGAAATTTAATATGGAGATGGGTCGAGACCCAAGGACAAATACAGCCTACGTAAAAGCAATAATCAGTCCCCAAAAAGAGGCAGAAATAGAGAGTAAAATTTTATATGAAAAACACTTAATGGTCTTTGCCCGAAGTTTCAAGGATTTTTCTAAAGAAACAAGCTTTTATTTAGGTAACTTGCACGGACATGAATTCGATCAAAAAACTTATTTAAACTCACGGGTTCGCTGTATCGCCTTAAGTTAACCAAATGTCGCGTCCGTGATTAAGAAAATACCTGGGCCTTGCTTATAGCCGGTTACTATCGAATGCCTACCTCTTAAGTCTAAACTTACTTATACTTTAACTTAGCACTAAATCAATTCAATCTAGGTTTTAATATCTGTCGATTAAAACATTTTGAAGTCTAAACTAGTATAAATAAAGTCCACTTTCGTCTCGCTTAGCATAGGAGCTTAAAGCTCAAGGTGCAGCGGTGTGCGTGGAAGGTTTACGTGAACGCGTTTGTGTAGTGATGTGACACGATTTCGTTTATCGATAATGTCGATGTTGTTTCTTTTTATTATTTCCAGCATGTTAATTTGACACTATTACTATTAAAATGCAAATGCGCTGGACGGATGATGTTAAAAGAACAGCAGGTGTGAAATGAATAGAACTTGCCCAAGACCGGAAGAAGTGGCATACGATGAAGGAGGCCTACACCCATATGGTTGAAAAACGCTGAAGAGAGAGAGAGAGACTGTCAAAATGTAGGTTAGATATTAATATTTAATCGTATTTTTTTTTATTACGTGTATAAACTGTTCATGTACCTACTTAGAGAATTAACTTCTATTGCTTAGATATGTACCATTTCATTATCACTTTCTCTTCAGTTAATTATCCTTCCCTTGGACTTACTGGAACAAATTTCATCTGAAATAAACATCTTTGTTGATTTTCCTGTTGATTTTAATTATTCACAGATTATAAAAATTTAAAAAAATAAGTGTAAGTAAGTATACATTATTCCTTATAAATTAAAGTTTTTTTAAAATATTTTTTTTAATATAAATAAACTCAATCATATATAATTTGAGTTGCCTCAGGTTACATTATAGCGACTCAAGAAATATTGCGGTGCGTTACCAGGCAACAATCATCTGATTTAATTCAGGCCAAAGGAAAAAAGACAAAAACTAAGAATTTTTGCCTCAGTCGATAAGAAGAGCAGCGAAAATATCGATAGTTGTTCACCGTCCATCCCTACGCACACCACGCACACACGCGCGCGCAGATGCTGTCCGTGTGCGCTCGTGCATCTTTCGAAAAGCGTTCGGAAAATAAACCGCCTCAGTAGAGTTAGCGATCGCGGTAAGGGAGTCGCGTCAACGGCCGCCGGTACGTCCTAAATTCGAAACTTAAAAAAAATCGGATTCCGTTCTAATATTTTTATCTTCAGTGATTTAAAATGATTTTCTTTTTTAAAATTGTGCAATGTGATTGGAGAATTGGGAAAGTGCCTTGCTGTGCATTTTGTGTTTTCGCCGCCTGAAGATGGAATGGAGGGTTATTTATAGTATTTTCTGTGGGCAAATTGTTTTATATGTTTTGTGTCTGAGATATTTTATAGCAATAGTGAATATGACTCGCTGGTCGCAACGAATTTATTTTAGGGCTGGCCGGCTGCAGTCAGCGCCGAAAATAATTTACTGCATAAAATTACCGTTTCCCGCTCAACGTTAACTTTTCGACAGTACACGTAACTAATTTCGAAACATTTGAATTAATAGGTACTTTACATGGTCTAGTTGTTTATTTTTTTTTCTACAGGGTTTTAATTTGTTCTTTTTTTGTATTTTCGGCTAGTATTAAAATTGATTTAAATATATTAAGGTAGGTAATGGTAAGATAAATTTATATAGAGTTAACAAATATTTGGAGAATTTATTTATAAATTTCTTAACTATCTAACTAGATTTACTTAGCCGCAGAAAGTTAACAACTTTTGGGCTCTATTCAGAGGTGTAACCAGGTAAATACTTATCTCATAGAAAGACTCTATATACTTAAATATATCGCAACCATGTAACAAACATGTGAATAGCTAAGTAGAGACCTTAAAATTAGATACTGAAGAATGAAATGTTTTAGACTATCAAACAACAGTAGGTACCAATTGCATTTTTACTAGCTAACAAACACAGAGCCTAATATTATAGAGTTAGCTCTATAATATTAGGCTCTGTGTTTGTTAGCTAGTTTTAAATATTATTATAGTACAGAAACAGAAAAATACTCCAATGATTTTTGACTTAAGCCTGCAATACTACTAGGACCATAAACTCTACTCGTGAGGTAGAGTAAACGTTTCTAGTAGTACAACTTGCGCTTTAGATTCTGTAGTTAACTTATCTACTTAAAGTAATTTTTTGTCGTAAACTAGTCTAGTTTAATAAGTGTATGACGATTTAAAAGTGCTATTTATAATTTACTATTTATATTTGAATAAAAAAATGGACTTTTGGACTAACTTCCATGCTGACATATGTCCATGTAAGTATTGGTAGAGATTCATACTCTACTCGGTTCACTCTAACTTGGTTGTCCCGTGTAGCGATGTGCAGCCGAGAAATTTTTTTCTTTAAAAATTTCTAAAAATTCTCTGAAATTTCTCGGGTGTTTATGAAATTTTCCGTTCTAGAGAATATTTCTGTGAAATTTCCAAGAAACTTTCCGATGTTTTTTTGAAAATTTCGGGAACGGCACATGTCTAGCTCAACTAACGATAGCGAAGAAATGTAGCGAATAGAACAAAGCAATAAAAATCGCGATAACTTTTATTGCTTCGACTAGAAATCGCCATCGGCTTGTTATCACCTTGACATTCGTATGTTCGGTTACCGGTCTACTGACTACTTTCAGTATTTTTGATGTAAAACATTTATTGGCGCGTCTTAGCAGTAAAATCGACTTAAAAGTAGTAAACATAAGTTTTACTAATTTACCTATTTTCCAGTATAGAAATTACTCAATTTTCAAATTACTCTTATCTCGTGACTATAAATGACATAAAAAATATACTGTATTTTTGCAAATCAATATTGATTGATTGCTAAAGGACCCGCCACAAGAGCGTAGAATATAAGTACATCATGATCTTTTCTATGCCTTCCTGGCGGCTACTATAGGTAGGAAAAAATGTATCTACCTATTACTTACATGAGTACCAAGTAAGAAAGATGCGAATTCTTATTGGGTGTATAAAATCGATAAACTTTAACATCAAGTATCTGCCTACTGGCACAAGTATACTATAACTTAGTAGGCTTCAACACCTGTAGTTTTATGTAAAACAATTTACCTTAATAAATTATTTTAAATTTTAAATTTAAGTGTGAAAAACATATACCTACTTATTTTCTAGGGTTTTTTGGCGGGATTATAATTAACTTATTTTTTGGTCATATCTATTCACGTGACAAATAAATGTATTAGGAAATGCCTAGCTACTTATTTTTACCTTGACATTCGAAGCCGGTCTAGTAGCTGTTGCATAATTTTACACTTATCATTTAAGCAATGTCTAATCAATGTCATGCATACAATGGAAATTTCATGCCTATTAGCAAGTTTTGTTATTGATGTTGTTAGAAAAAAAAATACGAAAAATATCTTTAAATATATTTTTTTTAATACATTTTGTAATAGAAATAAGCATGAATAATTTCTCGATATAGGTATGTTTTATTTTAAGTTTTTGTCTAAAACATTGGACAGGCCTTGAATTTTTTTTTTTAATAAGTGTGTTTCTTTTTCACTTTTGACTACCTACTCGTTTAATTTATTTTCGCGTTGGTTTTAAAATTTTATCGATATAACTTGGTAGCTGATAAAGTCGTTTCGCAACACTAATCGTTAACGTCATTTTATCAAAAGGTTGTCATTTCAAGATTTAAAACTAATTTATTTTAAGACATAATTACTTTAAAAACTGTCGATATATTGTATTTTTTTTAAATTATCTTCTAGATTATTGACAGATGCTTTCGTTGGCAGTTCAATAAATTTATTCCTAAAATTAATATAATTTAAATACCCACAAAAACTTCATATTCCATTAGGGAGAGTCGCAATTACAATATTTCACATCCATCTCATTCTTAAATCTGGCGATGATCCCATTAGTGTATGACTAAACACCCTTTCATTCATTCAAATTCAAATTATCACACAAAACAAGTGTCCGTATTCATAGAATAATAAATTCACACCTAAGATTCAACCCCTCATTTTCAATGTTTGCTAAATGGCTTTGGTATCAAATTTCAAGGTAAGGTTACTGCTAAATCCCACGGAAAGTCACCTGGCTTTAAAAGGATCTATAGGGGAATTACGGGACTTCCCCTATTACTGAGTGATCTATGAATTTATCTTTCAAGCCCCTTCTATTAGCTAACATTTCGCGATGGGATAAAAAACCAATTTGATAATGACGCGGGATTTTTTTTGCCACTTTTTTTTTGTATTCATGAATGTGGAAGTTAGGGTTTTTTCTTTACTGGATATATTTTATGAATCATTTAGAAGGACACCTGGCATATGGTCTTTTAGACCAGTTCTAAAAGAGACTTATATATTTAGTTTGTGAATTCATTGATAAATCTCATAATAGTTTACCATCCCTGGCTCTATTGTTGAACTAATCAAGCCAATATACATTGTTGTCTGTACATACATTTGTTACTTATATATTTAGTCCAATACAAAAACCGATATCAAAGCTGTCTAGGAATGAGTAGGCATCAAAAATATGGGGTACTGTAAGTTTGCCATCAAAGTCAATTTGCCATCAAAAAAGTGTAAGTAAATTGATATCAGGGGTAAATCTATATTATGTGAAAGACGCTAATTGAGTGTTATATTTTAACGGTGACGCAAAACCACTTAACGTTGAAACTTGAAATAGAAATTTTGCAGAGAGATTCTTTATATAGCGTAAGTCAAAGTCAATTGTTTTTATTTAAATAGGCAATAGCACTTTTAAATCGTCATATTCTTTTTTTTTTAGTTAGTTGACGTCATAAAATTACTTAAAGCTAAAGTTACCATCGCCTCCAAAGCGCAAGTGGAGAAGAGGCGGCGCAACAAACTCCACTGTACATCTCTCTTTAGTCGTATTTCCTCATGACTGAGGGTCGTGGTCATTATTTGGAATGAAACACACACAACGAATATACATTGAATTTTTATATGAAATGACAGAAGTGAGCACTTTGTACCAAGAATTTTGAAAACTCTGCCCCTAAGGGATAAAAACGCCATTCACGCGGGCGAATCCACTAACAGAATCTAGTAATTACAACAATATTGTACATCACACATACGTAAATCCCTAGGTAGTAAAACAATATTAACATATATTCCGACAAACGGACTGACAAACAGACATCTGCTATATAAGAGCAACTTGACACCGCCACACCAGTCTGTCTGTTTGTCCTACATTCTCTATTCTATTTCCGGATATTCGATCATGTATCTGCACAAAATAATAATGTGATTATTAGGTATATATTATTATAATAGCAAGGGCCCGGGTCTTTGTTTCAGTGGGAATTTTGGGAAATCATCTCTTAGTGCTCTCTTGCCTGTACTTGCAAAACATGCCAAATTTCAGCTTCCCACGCCCAATAGTTTTGGCTGTACGTAGTTTGTCTGTCAGTCAGTAACGGAAGAAATTTTTATGTATTGATTTTATTTGTGGTATTATTAAATACCACTTTTTTGTATTACTAAATTTTTCTCAAATTGTAATAAATATCTTTCAAATGTAACTCTGTAGAAAGAAATAATTTAAATACCAATTAAAATTTGTTTCTTTCTATTACAGTATAAGTAAATTGTACTATTTCATTAATAGTTGTAATAGATTGCCCGCGGCTTCGCACGCTTTAATTGAATAGTAGAAATATTTTTCCGGGTTAAAGCAATTTTCATGTTTTTCATTTTTTCATGACGACCTCCGTGGCCCAACGGTCATCACGCCAGACTGTCACACCGGAGGAGGTCCCGGGTTCGATCCCCGGTCGGGTCAAGATGGAAAATGATCTTTTTCAGATTGACCCGGGTCTTGGATGTTTATCTATATATGTATTTGTTATAAAATATAGTATCGTTGAGTCAGTATCCCATAACACAAGTCTGGAACTTACTTTGGGGCTAACTCAGTCTGTGTGATTTGTCCGTATATATTTATTTTATTTTTTTTTTTATTCATCAATTTACCTATTTTTATTGAGCGTTTTGTCGTGTAGGAGTTAAAACTTGGTAAGCATAGTCGAACGGCAACCATATTAGTCTTCCCTTCACCTGCGCCCGCGCCAGTTCAAAGAAACCATAAACCTCATTCAAGCAGTTCTTACTAATGTACCTAATTCATTTTCATTCATTCAATGCATAAATCAATGGTGGTGATTTCTCGTAGAAGGCAAATGTTTTAATTTAGTGAATAAGTTCTATACTTAAATAACTTTGTTGACTGCGACAAAACGTCCAATAGACAATATCATTGACGAAAGAAAAAAAATCTGTTTTAAAAGCATAAAGCATAACTCTATGTTTTTAAGAATATCGATAAATTTGTGTGACTTTGATAGAGTTTCATAGTTCGGAAATGCTACTTTATTGAGATCTCCAGTGTTTTTTTTCTCTCTGGAGGTTTCTGAAGGTCTCTGTAGATTCTTCAATAAAAAATACGTATGTATATTAGCCAGTCGCAATTTTTTAAATTAAATTTGAATGAATATTTCGTAAGTTTTTAAGGAAATTATGTTACGAGCAAAAACACATAAAACTTTGAGAAACAAGTACTTAGCTCAACTTTGCGGCTTTGGTAAAAAAAAAACTATTGAGAACTTTATTTTCTAAATAGAAAATAGAACACGCTAAAATAGAAGTTTCTCGAATTTTTTTATCGCACCTGTATGAGAAAAGAAATTTTCAATTTGCTTAATAATTTCTGACGTTTTATTGCATTTCTTTTAAATTCACTACTCATCGGATGGAAAAATTTATTTTTATCTTCTACGCCGACATAAAAGACAAATTAACTTGCAATTACGAAATACTTATACGCCGATTATTTGCGAAAGGAAATGTACAAATTGTTGATTGCTATGGGAACGTTTACGACCAGGGCGGCAATTCTAGTAATTGCATACGTAGTACGTAGGTACCATATTGTGCCCCGATTGTGGACTCTAGACCATCTCTTAGGATTTCGAGACACATGTGAGCTACGATATGGTACGTTTGTAGTATGTAGATCTGTCGCCCCGGGAAAAGGTCTGGCCAAAATTGGACTCCATTCGATCAGAGAGCCCACTATTCAGCTAAGCGTGGCCTTCGAGTCTCACGACTCTATGTATTATGTGATTCTATATTACGTATGTATGTAAAATTGAATTGGACTGTATCAACACGTCTAGTTTCAGTCAAATTTACACTATTCGAAGGGGTAATTTTTCGTTCGACCCACCGATTTTCATTCCACATTAAAAGTCCCAAACATTATGCTTACTTCATCTCAAAATATTATTAGAAATGCGCCAGACTGCTACGGTGCGATGTGCCGCCGAGAAATTTCCAGTTCCTGAAAATTTCGTCCCTTGAAAATTTCCGAAAATTCTCAGAAATTTCTCGGGTATTTGGGAAAATTTTCCGTTCTCGAGAATATTTCCGAGAAATTTCCAAGAAACTCTCCGCTCTTTCTTTGAAAATTTCGGGAACGGCACATCGCTAGCTATAACATACTTGAAAAGAATAATAACAAAATAATAAACAAAAAGTTTTAAGTTTAGTTTTTTAGTGTATATACTAAAATAAGACGTTTTGTAAACTTTCAGTTTTGGTCAATGCCCATTTCACTTTACAACTGATTCCCGTATTTTATCCGAGTTTTGAGAACCACTTTGAGAAGTTATATGTGTGACTAATTGGGATTGATTGGAAACAATAGTCTTGGATTGTTGGGGCGATGGTTCATGCGGACTCCTAATGTTTTATTTTATTTTTTAGTTAGGGCGTGGCTGATAAAGATCTTTCTCGAGCGTTTATATTCGAGTATTTATATTAGTATAATTATTTAATTCGTAATTAAATTATTTTACTTATTTTTCCAACCTTTACCTTGACATACATAAAGTATTTATTACATAAAGTGACTAAAGTGTAAAGTATAGTCAACTTATGAGTCTTCTTAGGACGAACCGATGTCACCGCTTTGTACTCATATTAAGTACTAGCTTTTGCCCGCGGCTTCGCCCGCTTGAATTTCCCACGGGAACAGTGCTTTTTCCCGGGATAAAAAGTAGCCTATGTGCTATTCCAGGTCATTATCTACCTCTGTACCAAATTTCATCGAAATCCGTCCAGTAGATTTTGCGTGATTGAGTAACAAACATCCTCACAAACTCACAAACTCACATCCAAACTTTCGCATTTATAATATTAGTATGGATGCTAAACACAGTCCATCCATCTTTTCTTGGCCTTCATCTCTCATGCCTCCCTTGATCGTCCTCATAAAACCATCGTAATTACAAGCTGAGCGACACATAACCATTCCAGTTATGATAATATTATTCACTGTATTAAGTGTGTAGGGAGATTAATATCAGGGCCAGTTCACACTAGAACAATCGCAGGTTTAAAAAAACAAAAAAAAAACCGCCAACCTCCTCTTCTTTTTCTTGAAGTTTGTTAAAACTTTAAAAAAAGAACATAATACAAAATTGTGATTTGAAATTAAAAAAAAAACTATCTTTCAAGGAAACCAGTGTTTTATTTTTTTTTAAACTGGTTTCCATATTAAAAACAAATAGTATAAAGGAATTAATACATTTTGTTGAGATATCAATTTTATTTATAGCGACAAAATATTTTGTTTCAATGATCACAATCAATTTCTATTATCTGTGCAATTTTAAAAATTAAAAGTATACTTTCACTTCATTCCACCTTTTGTGGGATCGTTACAGCATGTTAGTTTTATTTTAATTTTCACCCAAAATTGTTTCTTTCCATCCAACATTTCTTTGACCTTCTCCTTTCTAATATTGAAGTAAAACTTAGTATCATTGTCGTTAACTGTGACTTCATCTCAATCTATATAATTAAAACAAATAAGTTTGTATACATATAGTATCGTATAAATACTAGAGCTAGGTCAATGTGTAATTTGTCTTTACATATTTATTGCTACTAAACTGCCGCTGTAGTATGATAAAATATGTCTTTACATATAAAGTTCAGCCTTCAATAAAGTTGATTTATATACCAGTAACCTGAATTTTGATTTAATGATATAACGGCATCGCGGTAGAATAATGAATGGTGCCAAGTCACCGAGGGCAGTCCCATCAATACTTTATGTGTCATCGCCTTATCTTTTTGATAACTTGTGTTACAAGAATTTCGTAATAGGAATATAGGTTATTTTTTCTTGATTATTACATCTTATTTCATTGTAGCTTTCGTTCCTACCTACTGAGTAATTAGAAACTTGCTTATCATTGTTTTTTATGTAGGTTTTTAAAGAGAGAGAGACAATATTTTTCGGAATTCTTTTTATAAATGCGACTAATATTATAAATGCGAATGTTTGGATGTGAGTTTGTGAATTTGTGAGTTTGTGAGGATGTTTGTTACTCAATCACGCAAAATCTACTGGACGGATTTCGATGAAATTTGGCACAGAGGTAGAAAATGACCTGGAATAGCACATAGGCTACTTTTTATCCCGGGAAAAAGCACTGTTCCCGTGGGAAATTCACGCGGGCGAAGCCGCGGGCAAAAGCTAGTTTAATATAATAAAGTGTCTTTTGCCCGCGGCTTCTCCCGCGTGCATTTCCCACAGAAACAGTTCTTTTTCCTGGGATGAAAGGTACCCTAGTCATTTTCAGTACTGCGAACTATGTGTATGCGAAATTTCAGGAAAATTGGTTCATTAGCTAAAGGTAACAAACAAACAAACTCACTTTCGCATTTACAATATTAGTTAGGATTACTTCAATGTTAGTTTCTGATTATTATTGATTTTTAACTATTTCTGTCTAGATTCTAGTTCAATTTCTAACATCATCAAGCTAGCCTTAGACCTCCCACATCGCAAACCGTCATCACAGCATAGCATATTCATTGTACAGCCAACCGCTAGTATGTTACCCTGTTTAGACCCCTATGCGGTGGCAATATGGGCGATTTTTTAATGAATTGTGGAGGTTGATGTGCTGGTGAGTGTATACTGGACTATTGACAATCGACTATCGACGGATTTGCGTAGTTCACCCACGCCGAGGTGCGATAAAGAATCGAGATACGATGACATGTATGTCGAATGTCGATAAACTTAATACTTGCGTGTTGTGATCATAGACAAACTATTTTTTCCATGAGATAAATGTAGTGACTGGGGTGGGGGAGGGTCGGCCGAAAGTCAGCAAGGATTTTGCATTTTTTATAGTCATAGCGTCCCAATCCGCAAAAGAACGGGGAAGAAGTGCGGAGGGTGCTGGGGCATATTGCGGGAGGGACAGGTAGTTTCCTTTCAGTACGTAGTACTTATATTAATTCTGTGACTATAGTCTGCAACAGCGTAGAAGCGGTGGTGCCCGTTTTTTTTTTAGTTCCCAGGTTTGAATCCTGCCCGTGCTACATGAGTTTATATACCAATCTGACTCATGTACCTATGTTAGTTTTCATCGACCACCACTTGCTTCCGGTGAAGGAAAACATCGTGAGGAAACCTGCACTCTGGTTGATGATTATCAGCTAGTGTGTGAAATGGAGAAGGCAATGGCAAACCACTCCATTAACATTGCCAAGAGAGTCGCTGTGTGTGTTTCATTCCATATAATGACCACGACCCTCAGTCATGAGGAAATACGATTAAAGAGAGAGAGTCTGCAACTCCCGATCTTTCGTGAGTGACCCGTTTATTTTAACTAGAAGATCTTTCATAAGTCGATAAACAACCGGCTCCTTTAATTTAGAGATAAAAACAAGAAAATCTATGCCAATAACTGACGGACGTCGTACCTTGTTGGACACAGGGTCTGTTGATAACGTCCCATAAATCTTGGAGAGAGTTATCTTGCTCCAATGACCCTACGGCCCAGCATTTCATAATTACGAACGACGACCACTTATTATTATGAAGTATGGTTAGCTACTTGGACTAATTGAATTCTAGACATATGTAAAACTAGTATGAGCCCAGGACTTTGTTTCTGTGGGTATTTCAGGAAATCCTCTCTTAGTGCTCCCCTACACTCCCTAAGGAACCTACATGCCAAAGGGGTTGTTGCACAAATGTATGGGGAGCTGGCTATATCATGAGCACCTATCTGAACTTTTCATTTTTGGGTCAGTATCAATGCCTTATAAGTAAATCCGATAAATTCGTAGCCTTTCTATGGTACATTTAATCAACAAAATCGTAATGAAGGTTAGGCGAGTTCCGCCAAAATGGCCGACACCCATTATGATTTGACGTTGACGCGCTTCATTTGACAGTTCCGATTTCTGGTACGTTTAAAAATGTACTTTTATTACATACGTGCCCGCGGGAGTTCATTTTATTTATTATTCATCTATTTATGTGAAATACACATATGTTTTTGTGATAGTGCATGTTACATGTTTTAGGAACATTTACTTTAATTAATTTTCTAAAATATAATGAAAATATCGAGCATTGTATCTGATTTTCTGTATAATAATTTCTGAACGTACGGGAGCCATGTCAGTATCGCCATTATACGATATTAAGCAATATTAAATGTATTTTTGTACCATAACAAGATGACGAAAAAACAAATATATGATTGTTTTAATCGGTTTTTGATATTATTTCTGATTTTTGGGGAACTGCTCATGATATAGCCCGCTATGCAACATGCCCTTTCAGCTTAGTTTTAGCAGTGCGTTGTCTGTCAGTCACTCAGGCAGTAACGATAGAATATGAATGCGAAAGTTTGGATGTGAGTTTGGGAATTTGTGAGTATGTGAGGATGTATGTTACTCAATCATGCAAAATCTACTGGACGGATCTCTACAAAATTAAGCACACGGGTAGAAAAATATGGAGAATAGTACATAGGGTAATTTTTATCTCCAAATTCCCATGGAAGCGAAGCCCCGGTGCGTGGCTAGTTATACATACTTCTCGTCTCTTTCGTGGGGTCTATTAATGAGGTAAAAAGTACGAAAGACGGTTTAAGAAGCCATCGATTCAATACAAAATCGACATCCTGTAGAGCCTTGACGAGGTCACGATATTTACTTTTCGCGTTCTTCTGTGATATCCTGTCCCTTTCTCGCACTATAGAAAGAGAATGTGACAGCGATATGTTTGTTCATCTGGTCGTCACATGGTATATAAATCCACTGACCTATATTTACTTTAGTTATTTACATGTTTCGTGTTGGTTTTCTGTCAAGTCTCGCATTTGTTAGTTAAGTCTTGACTAGATTTAGGGTTCTACCGTGATCGCGTCTCAATGGTTTTTCAATAGTAGTGCTTAAAAATTGACTCCCAGATTCACCAAATTGTAGGAAAGTTCTACTAAGGTACTCTGTTATCAAATTATGTTTGTGAAATAAGATTAAATCGTTCATTCAACTCTAGTACTCTCCTACCAATTTATGTTTGTGAGTTTGCCTGTGTCTTCCGTTTTTTTTAATAAATAAACAAATAACAACATCTTCTCTATTACAATTTTAAAGGAGTAAATTTAAAGCTAGATTCTTTTGAGATGCTGTGTAAAATATACAAGTTTCATTTCAATTATATTTTTCTTCCACAATAAAATTAACAACCAATAAATTCGCCGACAAATAATAATATGATCGGAATAACACTTAAGATAGTATATTTATCGAATTATTTACATGGTTGATAATTTTAATGATTGTGTAAGTACTTGGCAACTTGTAATTTGTTCAGTTTGATATCACAAACCATTCTGTTAGTTCGATGAACGGTTGGTTTTCTTTTTAAGTGTTTAAAAAATATGTGCTGGAAGAATTTATAAGTGTCATATCTGGATGTGTTTTTTTTAAATAAACGCGGGATATACACTTATACTGTAAAAAAATAGGTACGATCTGATTTTCTTCATATATGTATATTTTTTGATTAATTCCAAAACGGGTGCCCATTGTTCCGTTGCGTTGCGTTGCATCGTGACAGCGTCGACGCTGCGACGTTTTTCATGTATTTTGTTGTGACTTGCCCCATCAATGCATTGCGTCGTCGGACGCGACGTTTCAACGGATCGACGGAGAAGGGTGTCGTTCTGCACTGTCAACAGTGTTCCCCTGCTTGAGGCAGTAATGCCAGAATATAAATATTTTTATTGGGAAGTTATATTAGGCCTAAAGATACTATGCTAATGAATAGAGAACCATTTCCGAAGACAATAAAAAAAAAACATTAAAACAAAAAAAAAATCGAACTTGTGCTGTATGGCTGTTTACCCTAGATTATTGAATCGCTTCTTAGTATAGATCAAGCCTATAATTCGCAAATCGTGACACGTCGGTGCATCGCGTGGTGCATCTTTTGACAGTTAAATTCGATAGTCATGAGACATGTAAACTTTTCAATCATTAATCATGTTGTTTTTTAAAGTATTTAATTTCGATTATAATAAAATAGAAGATAAATAAAATATTTGAGGCCTGTTTGCATTTTGTTTTTGTGTTATGTACTTTATACATTACTTTAAACTATTTACATGTAACAAATGAACTCCATAATTAAATGAATCTATTGATTATGATATATTTATGTGCGAGTATCGGCTGTACCAATCACTAATACATCTATCTTGTCATTTGTTTCTATCTTGTTTATGAATTTTTTGTTCACGCAGAAAACAATAGGATTTGGCTTAAACAATTACTCTAGTAGTAAAGGAATAAATTCGAAACTCAATGCTGTTTACTATTTATTTTGCCGTTCCAAAATAGAAAATTTTCTACGACGCGACGCAACGCAACGCAACGGAGCAATGGGGCTTCGCCCTAATTTTTAGTTTCTTCTATTTTCGTTTGCGATGTAATCAGTGAGTTTGTTTGTTAATTCATGCTTTATCTACTGAACCAATCTTCCTGAAATTTCGCATACACATAGTTAGAAGTACTGAGAAATAGGGGAACCAACCAGCTGGAAGCGAGGCCGAAGGCCGAGCTTCCAGCTGGTTGGTTCCCCTATATATATATAGCTGCATTACCACTCACTCACTCATTGACATAATTAGTTTGTTCTACGGAACTCGGAACTGGGAAAAAGTAATGATGAGGAAGTGTGGAGTGAAGTAATGAGGCACCGGGAAAAATACGAAAGTGGAACTTGGAGCAGTTCCGGACTGATAGGGGGTACTGCCCGCGGAAATCATAATAGATAGGTGGGGGGTGCTCGACCAAATGTCATAGAGGACCCTGGGCAACGACCACAGCCGGCGGTAGTCTACGGACTCGTAGACTTTTACCGTCATAGACAATTTTTTATGTTGAGACCGTGGGAAATTTTTTTCGAAGAGTTTTGTATGGGCCAGCCAAGTCACCAGCCGGGGAGCCGAGGCCGAAGGCCGAGGCTCCGCGGCAAGCGAGGCCGGAGGCCGAGCTGCGTTTAAATCGAGGGCTGGGGGGGGGCAGGAGCGAGGCCGAAGGCCGAGCTCCCACCCCCCAGCGCCTGCGAGGCCGCAGGCCGAGCTGCGTCCAGGCGAGGCCGAAGGCCGAGCTCCGTCTCGTGCGAAAAGAATTGGGCGAGGCCGAAGGCCGAGCCATTCATGGATGACGTGATGACGACAACCCATAACTCAAGTCACCAGCCGGGGAGCCGAGGCCGAAAGCCGAGGCTCCGCGGCAAGCGAGGCCGCAGGCCGAGCTGCGTATATGAATCCGAGAGGCGAGGCGAGGCCGGAGGCCGAGCCCCTCCTCCAGCCGGGGCAAGCGAGGCCGAAGGCCGAGCTTGCGCCGCCAGCGAGGCCGTAGGCCGAGCTGCGTTTTAACAGCAAAGAGCATAAGGCAAAGTACTCTTTCGGCTCTTCACCTAATCCCAACCGACAACATTTCTTTGTAGATGACTTTTTCATAATTTCCCTAAAATTTTTCGGGCAATCGCAACTGCACGGTTTTAATGCCCCTGCACTGCACGCGAGGTGCTTGCACCTCGCGCAGCCACGCAAAACTATTACATCCTGGAAAAAAGCACTGTTCCCGTGGAAACTTTACGCGGGCGAAGCCGTGGGCAAAAGCTTCATATAAAATGCTAATATCAGTTGGGTTTGAAAAATTATTTCGGCCTCATTCTCGAGAGCTGTCCAGAATTCCCATACGTCCACGGGAGCAAAGCCATGGGGCATGACTAGTAACAGATAAAAACAAAGTCAAAGGTCGTAACGTCAAGGACTCGTCATCACTACAGTTACGAAGTTCATTGTTTCAAAGACAATGATCTGATGATGTCTATTGATGCGTGTGATATCTATGGTGACCTCCATAGCGTTTTGCATAATAATGTTGGTTTGATGGCCTTGCTCTTAATGTCTCAGTGAATTTAATGCTCTGGTAACTTGGTCGTAATCGTTAAAGGAGTTAATGTCAGTTTTGATAAATTTTCCGTCTTCCGATAGAATCTAGACTGCTTTTCACTGGTTGGTGATGAGTACGAAACTGCGAAGGAAGATATTTATTTATTTAAAACATTATTGGACCAAAATAATACAATGGTTTAAAAGGCTGACTTAACGCTAACAGCATTCTCTACCAGTCAACCTTCGGGATAAACAGAAATAAGTATAGCATGATATGATAGTCAATGAATTTTATGGACTGTTAATTTGCTCGTAGAAGAAAGCCAAAATTCGCCTTGTAGGTGCTTGGGGGGTGTAGGGGAACACTAAGAGAGGATCTCCTGAAATTCCTACGAAAACGATGAAAGTCTAGAGTATTGGTGCTCCCACAATGGCAGTTATAAAATGTTATTGCCGTCTCTTTTTTTCATTAACTTGTAACATAAGTGTAATAGAGACAACGGATGTTATAAAACATTTATAACTGCCAGTGTGGGAACACCAGAAGTCGTGGGTATAAACTAAATAAAATTGTGATTACTTTAAAAAAGTATTTCAGAAGATGCAGTTTAAATGCATGTTAGAAATGTAAGTAGGGAGATAATATCATAATTTTATAAATAAACTACAGTTATTTAGTGATCATTTTAACTTTGTTGACGTAACAAACGCCTTAAATGTTTTTCAACCGAAAGATAGTCACTTTTATCTAAGAACAAATTTATTAGAACAACATGGACACCATAACTCTCGAACTAATCTGCTTCTACAGATGTAATCGTATTAGTTTGTTGGCCATTGAACCTGTTTAGTCGATTTGTTTGATCCACAGAATTACTATTTAAGACATAGAAGTGTCAAACTTAAATTTTTAAAGAGGTGTCAATGAACGATTTAAATTTTTTGTACCTAAGTATTTTTAAACTTTCGTGTTGCATAAATTTGAAGTAAATAATTATACAGGTTTTAAACGCACACGTACCTTATTGTCTACGTTTCGGCACTGTTACAAGATGTCGTGGTTACGACTGACTGACTCAGTCGAAACGTTGACAACAATAAAGATACGGCCGCATTTAAAACCTGGACCTAGTTATTCTAAATTTTTCTGAAAATTATAGACTGTATTATGGAGATCAAGAAAACACTCAAAAATTAAAGAATATAATTTCGACTTGAATTTCAATAACGCATCTTTAGTTTGTTTTATTCTTTCGATGATCATTTACTCGTAAAAAGACACTCTAATTAAAAATATTCTACTTGACATTTTAATTCTGATTTCTGTGTTTCGATCTTATAGGAAATAGGAATGTTTTAAACCAAAACCGTTGTGGGAAAACTTATAGACATTCTGGTTTGGATGTTGCAATGCATATTTAACATGTTTATAATAATTTTTGTGAGAAAATGTTATCTTTTACGACTGTAGTAAATTATATATCGATTAGCATTTATTTTTGATATAAATAATGCAAGTAATATTAATTTTATTGACCGAAACATTATGAATTTTGTCGTATATTAGTGAAATTTTCAAACAACAACTTTATTACAAAACTAGCTATTGCACGCGACTTCGTCCACGCGGAATTTACTATTATTAATAACTCAGGTTCAAAGTGGAGTGGAGTGTAGATGAAACTTAAGCCAGATTTAAAGTTAGACCTTCAACAATATGTATATAACTGTGAAAACAGCATCAACAAGAAAACAGTTGATATTTAAACGGCTAAAAATATGTTATTAAAAATTTAAAAAATCAGGAATTAAATATAATTAAGTTTGTTCTGCTGCAACATACACATTTATTGACTATGGCAACATATACCTATTCATGTTTTCATTTTTTTTTAAATGTATCGTGTTTTTATCTTTGTATGTGTGTGTTTGTAGCATCAAATAAACGATTTATCTATCTTGAGTTTCTACTTCAAGAAATTAAGAATTACATAGAAATTATGTATGCTTAGCTTGATATATGTACGCACGCAGTTCCTAGCGAGATTAGAGAGAGAGCTACGATCTCAAGACAAAGAAAAAAAAATCTGCTCTCAAACAAGCTGTCGTAGTTGGAGCTACCCAAATCAAATAGACACACCAGGGGCCCTACTTTTGAAAGTATGACATACCGCCGAAAACGAATAGACTATTATGTCGCACTCGTACTACTATGTCACTTAAAACATAAAAGCCGTATTTTTGAAATCACTCGACTAGCAATGTTGCCAGTCACACGAAAATAATGCGAGAAATGATTTCTGCTCCATTATACGCTACGAAAACCGAACAAAATGTTCGTAAATTTTCAATCAAAGAGAACGTAAGCTTAGCAAAATTTTTTTGCTAAGCTTACGTTCTCTTTGATTACATTCTCTTTAACGCAAAAATGAAATTTTCATCTATATCCGTATCCGGTTGTCTATGTCATTCATGATTTTGACGTAAAAAACGTTCGACTACTAAATCATACGAAAACGAGTGGACTAGACCACTCGTTGCGAATTATTAGACATCTATAGACAATTCAAAAATACGGAATAATGGATATCGAATGAAAACTCATTCGGCTCACACTTTTTTGGTGAGTCACACTTTCAAAATAGGGCCCCAGATCCATAAAATGTTAAACTTATAACACCCCTCGTATACGGCGTGGGTTCATAACAAAACGCGTCTATAATGAGCAATCAGTTAGAACAAGACCGTATGTTACACCATGCCGACGGAAGACGGTGCTTAGGGTAAAAATAAACTTAGAATTTATCGAGGGAATGCCGAACTCCTTTGATCTGCTTGCCCGATTGAGTAACATCCAATGGGGAAGAAACATGGCATGTTTGGAATGGTTGAAAATGTTGTACAAAATTGTGTGGTTGAAAATTTCCATTATTATAAATAAACTGAAAGTTATATTTAAGACGTATGCGAAATGTAATTTTATTAATTTAGGTACTATTAATAGACCAAGACGTTAAAAATATGGTAAGATTTGAACTTAGTACGTCATCTCAATAGCAAGTTTATTAGTCTACTTAGTTTTGAGCGAAATTCAATAAAAATGGCTACAAATCCATCCATTGTACTTTTACAATTATGTATCTTGTGCAATAAATAAATAAATAAAATAGTCACTACAACAAAATTGACAAGATATGCACGATAGATCATGCATTTTCCGTCAGGCATTCGAGTCGATCTGACTGCCAAGCCGCGCCAATAAATAATTTTACCATTTCTTTTCTTCTTCACCAAATTAAACAATTACGAGATCAATCCAATACATTTCACCGTAAGTCTAACCATGCATAATTACCGTCGTCGTGTGAACTATAATCTAGCTAGTTTCTTCATCTGATGGAATGATTACAGACTATGTAACATGATTAGTTCCATCGGAGTCTTTCATTCCATTCGGACCGAGTGTTTTGACTTTTGACCCACTTTTCGAAAGCCCATCTTATGATATGACAGCAGATAAAAAACTACAAAAAAATTTAGAAAAAGCTGTACTTAATTGAGATTGATGTTGTAAGTTCATTTCAGAACGGTATGAACAAACCAATATATTGCGCTCGTCCAATGTGACATTACCGCTCCGCATGTCAACATTGCACACTTGTTTCATAATGTTCACTATTATTTGTTGTTTCCGTTACAGCTTGGCCAAAAATGCTTTGTTATGGCTGTGTGTATTCTCCTCTAGAGGTCGCATTTCTCAACCGAATCCCGTAAAATTTTGGAAGCAGGTTCGATAAACATATGAAAATCGATAGTCGAACCATTTTTTGGGAAATTTTTGAAAATGGCGGAGTTATCAACATTTTTATATTTCATGACAAACATATGGTGTGAAAAGTTCCTTCGATCTGAAATCTCTATAAGCTCGCGATGTCTACAGAGCTGTATAGTTAAAATGTTTTGAATTGAATGTTTTATACTTTGCTACTTTCTCACTATCGCGTTTTCAACTACAATTTCTTCGATCGGATTTAAAGTTATTTGCGTTTTGCTTATCGTTGCCTAGATTCGTTATCGCTATCTCGTCAGTCTCACAGTCGTCACTCCAAAACTAATATTTTTTATTTCTAATCGCACTTGCAAACGTGTAGAAAATCACGAATACAAAGTCTTGGTACTCTTTGGGGCTCGAATTTTCAAAATTTGTTCCTCTGTATAAAGTATAAAAATTTTGAAGGTTCTACGTTGGCGATTTGTCTATACCAATCAGTCAGCGTTCAATTTAGTGTGTCAAAATATGAAAAAATATTCTTACATATATTAGGTCGCTTAGTACTATTACTAAGCGACCTAAAAGGGAGTGGGTCAAAAGCTTAGAGACACGTATTAAAGATATGACACGTTTAAACCAACATAGTAACTAGTCAGTCAAGTGAAGGTTGAAGGAACGACTGAGAATATTGGTTTCAAAATACGCGGTCGTCATATCTACTGTGCGCAGAGCGAATCCGGACAAACGAAGCGGCGGGAAGAATTCTGTACCGGAACTTTACCGGGAAAAAATCTACCGGTAAAATTAAGTACCGGGAAAAAATCTCCACGCGACACCACGCTTGTCCGACTAGAATCTAACTTAAGCTATACGCAGTCTGCTACCACCGTAGCTTATGAAGGGAGCTACAGGGCCCTATATGATAACCTAACCTATAAATTAACTAGAATTGAACACTTACCAAACTAAATCTTCTTTCTCTTCGGATCCAAACTTGAGTGTCTTCGGGAAGGGGGAATTCCTAATTACCCTACCTAACCCTTGAGATCTCAATTCCCCATAACAACTAAATAGATTTCTTCCCGTAGTTTCACTCGGGAACAGCCAGATGTGAACAGCCAGCCACGTTTCACCTCTCACAAGAAAAAGTCACAATAACAGAGTTTTTCACAAACACAAATTCAATAGTTATTTAACAAACAGGAAATTCACAATTATCACTCAAACTAAACAACAAGCAAAAGACGCGAGCTTCGCTCCGCGTATTAAAATCAAACCGATATCGCCCTGGACAATGCAATGGCGGACACCACACGCGACGCCATCCACGCTAGCAGTGTGAAAACCCCGAACGCCCTCTGGCGGCAGCAATGCGAAACGCCTGCGTTTAGTTTTACCCAATATATTACAAACATCCCCCGTCCCGGTCTGAGAAGCAGACCGCTAGCTTACTCTACGGGAAGGCGGGCGAGAGAGGTCACACCTCTCCTTAAAATCGAACCGTCGACCAACACCTCAGCCACACGCGGAGTGCCATCTCCGCCAAGAATCAAACGTAATATGCGAGCTCGTCGCCAAAGCAATGAGGGCAAATTTGCCTCTTTTAACAATACTAAATCACCCTCCCTGGGAGGCTCAGTCCTGTCTGTCCACTTCACTCTTTGCTGCAGCAAATGCAAATATTCAAGCGACCAGCGACGCCAAAAGTCCTGGCTCATTTGCTGCAACATTTGAAAACGCGACAACCGATATACGCGTTCATCCTTCCACGGGTATTCGGGCAGGGCATTCAACGGCCCTCCCACCAAAAAATGACCAGGGGTGAGAGCTTCCAAGTCATTTGGATCTGGAGATAGCGGACAGAGAGGACGAGAGTTGAGGACCGCCTCAACTTTACAAAACACTGTGGCCAGCTCTTCAAAAGTTAGAGCCGTTTCTCCGATAATGCGGCGGAGGTGGGTCTTTGCGGATTTCACAGCCGCTTCAAAAATCCCTCCCCAATGGGGGCAACTTGGGGACTAAATTTCCAGGTTATTCCCCTTTGGGCAGCAATTTGACTTAAACTAGTACAATTTTTATCAATAAAACACGGAAACATCCTTAAGATAATTTACAGTTCCTTTATAGTTTGTGCCATTATCAGACCTAATAAGGGAAGGTAGACCTCGACGCGAAACAAAGCGATCCAACGCGGCGACGAAGGCCTCCGTAGTCAGAGCCGATACCACCTCCAAATGGACAGCCTTGGTGGCCAAAAACAAACAAATACACACAAATAGCCCTTCACAATACGGGCATTACGAAAGGGAGAAGCCTTGATCGAAAAGGGACCGGCAAAATCGGTTCCAACGCCGTCAAACGGCCTCGAAGGTCGAATTCGATCAACGGGCAAATCACCCATCTGTGGTTGCATCGTGGATGCCTTCAACCTATAACATGCAATACATCGAAACAGAACACTACGGATTGCTCTTCGGGCAGACAATATCCAAAATTCGCGTTGCAAAATAGCCAACAAAGCATTGCACCCAGCATGGGCGTTACGAATGTGTCGATCAGACACCAAAAGCTGCACCAAGGGTCCGCCCTTGGGCAACAACAGAGGATGGCGAGTCTCATATGGAAGATCCGCCTTCCGGAGCCTGCCTCCAACCCGAAGAAGCCCATCCGAGTCGATGTACGGGTTCAAACGAGCGACCGCGCCCTTTCAACTTAGCGCGTCCGTCGCGCAAAATACGAAGCTCTGACTCAAACCGTCCGGTCTGCACGACACGGACCCAATGCAACAATGCGCTCCGGCGCTCTTCTGCACCTGCAATCGGCTCCAACCGCTTTGCCTGTGGGTTTCTACAATTATGTATGAAACGCTTAATCCAACTGGTAACACCCAGAAGCTTATCCAAACTGCTATACCGAGCAAGTAGCCAATCCGGCTCCGACGTCGTCTCAGCGACTACAGCATGTACACGGAGCCCAGTCAAACTCAAAGAAGTAACATCTGTCTGACAGACAGGCCAAGAAGTTTCTGATCCCATCAGCCACTCTGGACCCCACCAGAGCGGGTGTGACACCAATTCTGGTGCCGTACAACCTCGGGAAGCACAGTCCGCTGGGTTAAGCTCTCCCGGCACATGTCTCCATGTTATATCAATTCCGATATTTTGAATTTGGGAAACCCTGTTTCCAACAAAAACCTCCAAGGTATGTGGGGCCGCGCGCAACCATGCAAGCGCGACCTGGCTATCCGACCAGGCGAAGATGTCTCGTATCTCGACCGTGGCCGCCAGCTCACTGGCAACGTGATGCAACAATTTAGAGAGAAGGTGAGCTCCACTCAACTCAAGCTTGGGAATAGTCAGCCTAGTCCTGATGGGGGCGACCTTGCTCTTCCCTAACAAAAGCGAGACATTGACCCGGCCATCGGCGTCAACTGTCCGCATATAGACTGACGCGGCGTAGCCTCGCTCCGACGCGTCACAAAAGCCATGCAGGCTGGCTCGATATTTCCCGGGGGGCAATATTCGACGAGGCAAGGCAATCCGATTGACTTCCTTAATCGATGAAAACAACTCGAGCCAGTCATCCAATGGAGAGCCAAACAGCGGCTCGTCCCACGAGACGCCCAAAGTCCAAAGTCTCTGAAGAAGACACTTTGCAGAGAATATCACTGGACTGATCCAACCGCTTGGATCAAACATACGGGCTATTACGGACAACACCGTTCTCTTAGTCCAGACTTTTGGTATTTCCAAGTCCACTTGGAATGTGAAAATATCGGTTAGCGGCTGGTACTGCATGCCCAGCACCGCTATCCTGTTGGGATCATCCACATCCTCAAACAGGTGAGGGTTCTGTTGGTGATCCTCCGGGATCCCTTCTAGAACTTTAGGCTCATTAGACAACCACTTACGTAGCTCGTAGCCACCTGTCTTCAATATTTCAATCAATTCATCCCGCAGTAGGAGTGGCCTCCTCAATACTTTTGGGCTCCGGTGCACACGTCATCAACATACAAGTCACGTGACAGCACGGAAGCCCCACGGGGAAAGCGGATCCGTTCCCGCTCTGCCAATTCAAGCAATGATCTGATGGCGATATAGGGACTCAGATTTCAAACCATACGTGTTTGTGTTGAGTTCATACACCGTCACAGGATCCTCAGGGCGCTCACGCCAGAGTATCAACTGGAATCGCCTGTCCTCAGGATGTATGACTGTCTGGCGGAACATCATCCGGATGTCCGCACCAAAACCACTTGATGTCTTCTAAAGTTCAAGATGATGTCAATTATGTCCCTATGCAATTTGGGACCCGAATGCAAACACAGATTCAACGAAACCCCGTTCGAAGTGGGTGCGGACCCATCGAAGACGGTCCTCAATTTGCCCGTTGAGGCCTTCACCACCGCGTGGTGGGGCAAAAAATAATGCTCAGTTGAGCTCCAATCAACTCGAGCCGGAGACATGTGACCCAAATCCTCGTACTCGCGCATAAATTCAATATATTTATCGCGAAGTACGTGGTCACGCTGCATACGTCGCTCCATGGACAGCAGTCGTTTCTCCGCAAGCGCCCTACTTTGCCCTAGGCTAGGACGAGAGGCAACAAAAGGTAACCTAGTTACAAACCGACCGGAGGGCAACCTCTCCGTGGTCGATCGAAAAAGGGCTTCGCACTCAGCGTGTTCCGGATCCATCCTGGAACTCATAGGTGGCTCCTCCACCTCCCAAAACCTTTGCATGGTCTTGGCCAAGGACGCAGATGCGACAACCGGTGGCTCCTCCGCGGTGCCATTATCAAACACAGGGCCCATCAGGGCAAAACCAAAATCGTAGACACTGCCATCAGTGAAGACGAACCCAGAGCCTTCTGTGTACCCAACAAAATCCAACCCAATACGTCCGAGCCCAGGAGCAAGTCCACTGGGCCGGGATGAAAAACAAAGGGGTCGGCCAAATCCAGACCCGAAACCAAAGACAACACACCCGGCGGTATGTCTGTCGAGGGGTGCCAACCCGCAATGGTATCCATTACCATAGCCGAAGTCGTGATCCTCATTGTGGAGGACTTCAGCGAAGAAAAGGTGACAAGTGTCTGGCCCGTCAGACACTTCACTTGTATGCCACCAACTCCAAGAAGTGGCACAGGCGAGTCTTCCACGACTAAACCTAACTGGCGTGCCACTCGAGTGGTAACCAAACTGCTTTGAGCCCCTGAGTCCAACAGAGCTCTCAAATTAATGGCTTCCCCCACGACCCCATACGCGGACCACCGCGGTAGGGAGCAGAACCGTCCGCGGCTCTGTCCCAGCAAGGGAGCAAGCTAGTTACGGGCTCCCCACTCTCTCCAAACCAGGGGCGCGCCACTGACCCGGATAATATGGCGGGCGAGTGCACATCCCCATCTGAGGGGGGCATAACCCGCGGCCCGGCCCTACATATGGTACGGCGGGTGGTACTCCAGCCGGGGGTACTCGTGCAGCGGCGGAGAAAACCGCTGCGGCTGCATGTGTTGGGTATTGGTAACCCGCGTGGAGGGGGGTGTCCCCACTCTCACGTCCGATCTAGGGCCCCCGCCCATGGGGGCCCCATCCGGGGCCTGGCCAGCCACATACTGGCCATGACCTTGGGGCGCGTGCTCCCGGTCCGCCAAGACCCGCGCCGGTACGCGACCCCCCTCCCGAGGGGGGGTGCGACGAGCGAAGCCGCGTCCTCCGTCCGGTGGTGGAGGGCTTCGCGCAGGAGCGCCCCCGCCCATAGGGGACCCCTGCCTCAACATCCGGGGGCCATCCCCGTTCCGGTTCATGCAGAGCATCGCGTGGTGCCGCCCACGGCATGCACTGCATGGTATGGCACTGGGACAGTCACGTGCATAGTGACTGCCCAAACAATAAAAGCAAAGTTCATGCCGCTTTGCCATGCGGCGCCTATCTTGTACTGGCAGTCTCTGCCAGTCCCTGCATTGCAGCAGGCTGTGGCCCATCCGGCCACATTGCAGGCAGTCCGCGTCCCTCGCGACTGCTGCCGTGTGTGCAACCCGCGCACCAGCTCCACGCGGTGGCGGTTGCCGTCCCTGTTTACCTCTCCATGAGGGTTCCAAGGGCCTGCGTTCAGGCGCTCTGGATGGCGCTGAGTCCGTCATGGTATTCTCAGCAGCCCGTGCCTCAAACTCCAAAAACTTCACCAAGTCAGTGAATGTTGGTAGGGTGGTGCTGTCCTGCTCCGCATTCTCGCGCTCAAACCGCGAGCGGATGTCGTTGGGTAATTTGCCCAATACAATGTGCACCAGCAAAAAGGACCATTGGTCCACCGGCAGCCCCAGTGTGCGGAGCGCGTTACAGGCCACTGTAACGGGCGTGAGCAACTGCAGGCGCAACTGTGCCCTGTTGGCCACCTTGGGCAGGGCCATCAACTGTGCGGCGTGCGCATCCGCTAACAAACGTAAATTTTGGTAGCGGGAGTTCAATAACTCCTGCCGTATCGTACTGGTCGTCCTCCACCCGGAGGTGCTGGATGAGCGACCGCGCTTCATCCTCAAGAGTGGAGAGGAGGTAGGCCATCTTCTGGGCCTTCGACAAATCCTGTCGTGCTACGACCAGTGACTCAAACATATTTTTATATGCTACCCACTCCTCCATCCTACCCCCAAAGTGGGACAGCTGAAGGGTGGGGAGCCGACCAGTAACCGCTGGTCCTTCCTGTCTAACAGGTGTGCGAGGGGCTGGTCCGCCAGCCTGTCTCGCCCTTATTGCGGTCACCGCCTCCGCGATATCATCGTGCAGACTCAGGATCTGGTCCATGTCCGCCATGTGACCTGCGTAGGCCTCCGGGGTAAGATCGGCTTCGGTAAGCGCCGCCATGGCCGCTTCCGCGCTAATCAATCGTGAGTGGAGGTGATCCGCTCTTAGCAGTATGGCGCCCTCCCTGTCCTTCCGGGACAGGAGTCCTCCGGCCGTCACAAACCATCTCAATTCGTTGGCGAGTGTCGCCCTAGCATTGGAGGCCTTCGCCATCGCGTCAAGTCACAAACAAAAAATAACAAAAGGTAAATAAAAAACAACAAAATCAAGCAACTACACGAAGAACCGCGGTAGGTATGAGAATGGCACAAACCCGGAACGCACGGTACAAACCGCAAACAAATACAAAAAAGGTTACAAATATTCTTATACAAACAAACTAAGAAAAATCTAATAATTTTTACAAACAATTAATTATTTTACATACCTACGCCAAAACATAAAAATGAAAAGTGATTATGGTACGCACAACAAACAACTAAATTAGGGTTGATAGATAGATCGACTCTTTAATGCATCATTTATAGATAAAAATAAAATAAAGGTAATTTACCCAGCAGTAAAGGTTAAAAAAATCATCGCAAAGGCGGGCTTATCGTAAATGCAATTACGATAATTATTGCAATTGGTATCCGCCTATCCATATTATCGTAATTGCATTTGCGATACCAGTCCAGTACACAAAAATACATTTAAATTTTGCGTTTGTTTGTTTTTTTTTTTATTTTACACATCGCGTATAAGCTATTAGAATTTTTAAACAACCCCATATAATCCAGGAATGAAGAAGAGAAACAAGAATTTTAAGTCACTGCCATTTTGATTTCTGCCTTCAACGTGATGTTAGTGATCATGTGAATCCACAATCTAATCTCGGGTGATCCGATTTTGTAAATAAGAGATAATAACGTCTGCGACCAGCACTCGAACACTACTTCGTATTTTGATACTATTATATAACCGAAACCTCCTGCAGCTGATAATGTTGGACAAAGTCGCTGGAAAGAGAAAGGTCGGAAGAAGGAAAAAGTCTTGGTTATAAAACATCCGAGAGTGGACCTGATAGCGAATGCTGCTGAGCTGTTCCGCAGAGCTGAGGACCAGAAGGACTTGAGCATGTTAATCGCTAACCTTCACTAGTTGGAGAGGCACCTTTAAAAGAAGATATAACCGAAAAACAATGTTATTTTTTTTTGGGCGGCAAACGTGCAAGCGGGTCACCAAAGTTGTACCATTAACGAGATACCATGGCAAAAAATTATTGACATGGTGCCATTGATGGTACCACGGCAAAAAGAAATTGCCACCGTACCATCAATGGTACTGTCTAATCGTACCACGGTAAAGGATTTTTTTTTGATAATTATCGAAACTTGGGTAAAATCTGTCCAATGTTCTGCTCGCTGATAATTAATTGGCATATATAATCTTACATAACAGCAAACTCCTTATTATTTTTTCATAATAACATAATGTAAATACTGTATTTAATGTAAGTAATAACTTTATGCTCCTACCATAGTTATAGAAGATTATGAGCTGTAACTAGGATGAAAATATAAGAATTAAAAATTTGTAAAGTCAGATACAAAGTTCTTCTCATATACTTGTTGATGATATTGGAGTGTCTGTGGAGTGTTCTATTAGGTACCTATCTATAGAAAAATATGCGAAAATCGGTTTTGGAGGATGTTGATGTTTAATTAATGAGACACAAACATCTCTCTGTATAAATCATTCGCAATCGCTGAGCCTTAGGGAATTTTAAAACGCGTTGGCAGAGACCCAAGAATTCTGTCTATTTCTAGTCATCATCTAAATATTTGGACAATATTAAGGAGATGTTGATGACACTAGAGACTTCCTGGATGCTGCGAGGGTGCAGTGATACTAGGAATTTATCTTATTATGTTGCATTTGTTTAGGTACTTAAATGAAAGTAAACTATCGACGACCAAATTGTAAAATAGAGCGACTTTTGGATGTACAAACTAATTTTTCTTACACCATACTCAACACTTCTTCTAAAATGAAAATGAAAAAAGTTTTATTGACCCATTCTAAGAGGCTTACATTCGCATTCAGGCGGATCCATCGTTTAACCAACTACCATCGAACTAGGCATTAACTTGTATCTCGAGTGGCAAAAGTTCTAAAGGTGCCACTGCAACTAGTGAAGGTTAGCGATTAACATGCTCAAGTCCTTCTTGTCCTAAGCTCTGCGGAACAGCTCAGCAGCATTCGCTATCCCAGTCCACTCTCGGATGTTACGCAACCAACACTTTTTCCGTCTTCCGACCTTTCTCTTCCCAGCGACTTTGCCCATCATTATCAGCTTCATTATCATATTCGACACTGTCTTCTTCTTCTTCTCTCAGCCGAAAGACGTCCACTGCTGGACAAAGGCCTCCCCCAAGGATTTCCATAACGACCGGTACTGCGCTGCCCGCATCTATGCGCAACCCGCGACCTTCACCAGGTCGTCGATCCACCTTCGATTCGACACTGTGTCGTACCAAAATTTCGAATTATATTTCGCTATTTTATACCTACTAAAGGAATATTCACAACTCAAAGGATAGTTTTAAAGATTATCAGATTATAAACTCCTGCTTTTATTTATTAATTTTGTTAAGATATTGCTCATTATATAATGACACCTACATAATATTTACTTACTTGATATAACTTATACTTTATCTTTACACTGATGTCTGCGAATAGCTAGCTACAACTGAGTCAACAAATTTGACAACACAATAAATATACTCTTTCATGCGTTATCTTTTATATCCCCAGTTATATAGGCTATAAAGGATTATGGCGGGGAAAAACCTATAGTATTTTTTAATACCGTTAACTATTTTTGGGATATAAAACCTAAGTAACACGTCTTTTATGATTTGAATGCATTATTTAAGGTTTAGGGTGGTTAAGGTTAGGGTTAGTCTTAATTAAATTAAATTTGCGATGCCAGGGGTTCAGTCGACTTCGAACCAAAACTTTAGTTAAGCAAAAAATATATACTTTTTAATTTGTGGGTATTGAATGAGATTGAGCCGGCACGCTCGGCTATGTAACATCGCTAAAGTTTGAGCTAAACCTTCAGGAAGTTTTTGCTTCTGCGTGTGGTGTTAAGCACCAAAGATTTTGAAGCACACACCAGTATTCTTTCCAAACAATTATTTTTGTTGTTATTTGATGACAATAAACTTAAAATGCAAAGTAGAATGTCAATGAACGTAAAATGTACACTATCGAGCAAAGAACTTTAACCTTTTTTAATGCTTGCGTCGTTTTACCGGTGTTGTTTTTTTGTGTTTCTTTCGTCGTTTTGATAAGGTTTATACTGCCACTTGGGGTTAAGGTAACTATCCCTAAAACTTTACGTTATGTATTGTATATATTTTTTTTATATACAAATCCCTGTTTATACAAATTCCTTACTTAACTACTTATGAAGATAGGTACATTTCTAGTTCATGAAAATCAGCACAAATATGTTTGCAAGTTTCCATTTTAATGTAAATTTATTTCATTGTATTTTGTTATGAGTTACGACTGTATTGAACGCTATTCATTCGTGCAAGGTGTTTTTTGCAAACTATTTCTATGTCATTGAAAGGTCATCGACCCTATTAGAATATATTACTACTCGTCGGATCAAAGATATTTATTTTTAAAACAGTTATAAATATGCTATAGCTTGTAAAATATTGTGGCCATCTTGGCGCCAATTTGCCAGTTACATCAGATCTATTATCCAAATCCATATAAAAATTGCAGGAAGTAATTTTGCAGGTTACGATATACAAAATGAAAGTTTTTATTTAGAAATAGTACCTATAATATTTGTTTAAGAAATAGACGATACATTTCAATTAAACTAAACAACCTTATAATAAACTAAAAACTTTAGGTAGGTGTATTTATAAGTTTTTTTATGTTTATGTAATATGTTTAATCTAAAACTAACCTTAAAATAAACTAAAAACTTTAGGTAGGTATATTTATAAGTTTTTTTATGTTTATGGTCAAGATGACAGTTATATTTTTGTGTAAATTCAATATCTAAAGAACTAAAATTATTATAAAGACAGATAGATAGAGATCTTACTTATATAAATCATGTTATTTCTGTACACAACTTCGTTGGCGTTACATTTCTACGAATGGGAATTTTTAGAAGCTGTCGTTTGCTGCATGTTTAGCTTTTAGTGTCGCATCATTTCTCAAATGTCAGGAAAATTCTGACATTTACAGAATTAGCTGCAAAAAGTCAAAGTCAGTACTCGATGTTACGCTAAATGTCAATGTTTTTCGGTGATACTTTTGTTGATCCAGTTATCCATAAAATTGTTTGTTATTTGTGAAATTCGTTGTAGTGATATGTCAGGCAACATTATAAACATTGTCGATTATCTAAACGGTTTATTAGTAAATAAATAACCTAACAATATCAACGATAATATGTTTTTTTCTTTCGGCATTATATAAGATCTTTCAGTGTTACCTATATAGTTTTGGATTAGAATTTGCGAATTTCTTTAGGATTTCTTCAGTAATGACACTTAACATATTTAAAACAATTTGTAAATATTTTCAAAATGCACAGAAATACTATAATATCATATAGCCATTTACTAAATTTATGAGTAAATGGCTATAACGAAGGCACTTTCCCAAATTTTTAACAAAGTTTATATTTTAACTTTCCTGCAAGTGTACTATCATTCTAATTTTGAATTTTCTTTCCAGGTATCCGACTAAAAGTGCCTGAGTGCTAGGGATGTGCCTTGAGTGTTAGTGCTAATCAATCGTGTAACGTTAGTGTTGCCAGTGTTCTCGATTCCCGATTAAAAACCAGAACTGCCAAGATGGAGCCGCGGATATGGTCTTTGTGGGGATTCCTCGTCGTTTTGGCTGTCGTCTCACATTGTTCAGGTAAGGCATCTAATATATTAGTATTATCAAATACAAATGATTAATGTAAGGACATTAGTCAGAGGTATTCCTCTCAAAGCGTCGATTCAAAAAGCTGCGGGTACTTATACTCATAATTCAAGAAACAATTCATTATAATTTCTTGCTTTTCGTTTTTTTTTCTTAAACAAGTAACGATTTTTTTACACTACTTGACGTAAATTACTAATAACTTGACGAAAATTGCACCTGATATCTCTTCTTATCTTGGAAAAACTTTGGTTTAATAAAAACAAACGTATTTTAAAGATACAATTACCGAGAACTTCTATCTAGTTTGTGTTTTCAGATTAATTTTAAAATATTAATGTAAATAATGTCTTTTTTTAAAACCCCGGACCCAAAAAGAGGGGTATTATAAGTTTGACGTGTCTTTACATCTGTGTATCTATGGTGTATCTGTATGTCTGTCTGTGTCATCGTAGGTCGCAAACGGAAGAACCGATTTTGATCTGTTTTTTCTTGTTTAAAAGGCGACTTAATCGAGAGTGTCCTTAGCCAAGATTCATGAATATCGGTTCAGCCGTCTAGGAGTTATTAGCATTTTTCAACGTCAAGTCAGGAGTTTTTATAAATTTCTAACTTAGGTTATTTTATTGTTATAGAAGACTTAAGTATATATTGTCCATGACATATTAAGAACCAGTAGTCATTAGCGAGTCTCTGCAAGTCGGGAGTGGTGATTATAATTATAGATAGGTTTCAAATTAACTTAAGTATGCAATTACAGATTACTTAAGTAAGCATTTAATGTACAAAATGGCCAGCGTACCTACCGACAGTATATAATTATTATCGTTAATATTAACTAACTACCTACTTCTTCTTAACCATAAACTTCCTTTAAATGTTTTTTTTAATATTGTGATAAAAAGCATCTTTTATTGGATTTAGGCTTTTTCTTTATCTTCTAGACACGCCTGCATCCAGGATGATTTATATACCTATTTTATTTTAAAAATGTACTTAGACATTAAATTTTATTGTTATATTTATGCCCTAGTGAGTTTCGCTTAGATGAAAAAAAATTTTGTTGTTTGGGACACATCAACAGGCTAGAAAAAAAAAGATACAGCAAACTATAATAGATCTAGCTGACTCCTATCTATGATAAATTAAATTAGTAAAAAATAAATAAATACCTTGTCGTTAAATTTTCTGAATTTAATAATATCAGTGGTAACCATAGATCTATTATTATAATACTGACATATCAAACTTTATCTAATAGACGCCACACACGATCAGTTTTAACCGACAGTTTTCACTGACAGTTAAAACTGTTCAGTTAAAACTGATCGTGTGTGGCGCCCATAAGGTGGTAACCGAAGTTAGATCTTAAAATAATGGCTAACAGATGTGTCTAGGCCAAAGAAATATAGCTAGACTGAAAGCTCAAATCATCGATGACTAACAGACAATTTTAGAAATAGTTCTAGGTCAGACGCTTCGGACAGTAAACATCAAAAAACCTAGATATTTTGCTAAAAATACTGTAGTTTTATGATATTTTGGACAGTTTTGATGAGTGATTTCCGATTTGTTTTTATTTTTGAGCATATAGTTAATTTTTTTGGCCATTTTAAGTCTATCGATTTGGGTTTTGAGTACATGTTTAAGTATATAAACACCTAGATGCATGTGCATAGAGCCACTAAAGTAGGTGTTGTACGATAATTATACAATTGTGCGTTTGCGCATTTATGTATATTTACAAATTAAGTGAACAAAGAATATGAATATGAAGTACCTAAGTATAATTTCCATTAGATGTGTATTTTTCCCCCTTTTTATCTACGGTATGTACAGTTACTGAGTGTATCTTTTTTACCTGTGCCTTTTACGCTTTTTTTTTCATAACGGGTCACAAAGCCCATCTCATCTAAACGTCAAAGTAAAAAAAGCGTTAAGAAGCTGTCAACGTGATGTACATTGAGGTTGTCTTGTTAAGTTTAACAGTTAGGTGAAATCTTTTTTTAAATATCGGGAGGTAAAGTTTTATAAAACAAATCCATACTAATATAATATTGTTTTGTTTTGTTTGTTGTCATACTAATATTATTGCGAAAGTCTCGTATGTTACGCTTTCATGTCTAAACCGCTAACTCAATTTTAATGAAATTGAGTAAAAATATAGTTGAAGACCCGAGGTCAAACATAAGATGCTTTTTTCGGAAATCAACCCCATCTGAGTTGAAACGGGGGTCATAGTTTGTATGAATGCTGAACTTATTTCCGCGGGCGTAGCCGCGGGCAACAGCTACTAGTTTGAAAAAATATTTCTTATTCATAGCTAGGTTATTTAAATAAATAATTACAGTAATTACAAGGTAAATTGAATTTACTATCAATAATTAAATACATAAAAAAGTATCCGCAACAAGTTTCAATAATTAAATTATATTCAAAAATGTCCAAAAAGGAAACGGATCAAATGAGTTGATTAAAATAATTATGTAGGTAATTATACCTATTTAAGTTTAGGTTCTACTGATAAAAATGTACCTAAATTGGCTTTTAATATACAAAAATATTATTTGGCAATCCCAATTAAATACGAAACCATAATACATTATATCTCGATGTACGAAACGTAAATTTTGCCTCTTAATACTTTTAGGTTTTTCTCTCAGAGATAAAGAGTAGGTATCATGTCAGCTTTTACTTTAGACGTGTGCCAAATTTCATCAAAATTCAAAGTCAAAGTCAAAGTCAAATTTTTTTATTGAAACTTGGCCTTCAAAGAAGGCTATTTTTCACGTCGATAACTAATTATTTAATCATAAAATATTATGTCTCAAAGCTACAAACTACTAGCATTTCGGAACGACCACTGCTGAGAAGAAATGCCGAAAGAAACTCATGAAACAGTCAGAACAGTATATTTATTAACTTTATACATACATTAATTTGTGTACAGTCAAAAATAAAATATAAGAAAGAAAAAAAAATATAATAAAACATGTTATGTTTGTGATCAAGTAACCACAATAAATTGGTTAAGAACAAAAAATAAAAATAAAATTCGAAAGGATCGAAGCAGGATTCGCTTAGCAGTTCAGACGTGATAGAGTAACAACACACACATCCGAACTGGAATATATATATATTTTATTAAAGATGGGTTTGCTCTTGACCACAATCTTGTCCGAGGACAGAGATATTATTTGCATATTAGTAGGATAGTAAGATAATATCTTATCCAAAACCACTTTGTTCGTATTTCAGCGAATTGATTTTATCAAGGTTTCATTCCACAGGCGTGACTTAGCAAATGTTGGTCGGACACGCACAGATGAAGCATTTCATGATAATTACTAATTATCCTAATACTGGATTTATTAAGTCTGCTTCCATTCAGCCGTCTAGTGGTAAAGTATATCCATAGACTATATAATCACAGTTTACTAATAAATTACTCCTATACTTGCCACTCAATCGACTAATCCGATACATACTTATTTAAGAACATTGTTCGGCTTATTCGCAAAACGTCTCTTTCGCAAAATGTCTCCTAGTCGTAAAGCGTCACTTTCTCATAATGTCTCTTTCGCAGAACGTCTTTTTCGCAGAACGTCTTTTTCGCAGAATGTCGCTTTCGCAGAATGTCTCTTTCGCAGATTGCCTCTTTCGCAAAATGTCTCTTTCGCAAAATGTCGCGACTGGGACTTAGAATAAAATTACGATTTTCAAAGCAAAACCATTTTAGATTTAAGTTATAAAGTAAACAAATTATGACATCATTTTGGTACCTTAAATTTACTTATGTATGTATTTTAAATAAGAAAAATATTTTTGTACAGTTATAAATAAATAAGTATAAAAAATAAGTCCCAGTCGCAACATTTTGCGAAAGAGACATTTTGCGAAAGAGGCAATCTGCGAAAGAGACATTCTGCGAACGAGACGTTCTGCGAAAGAGACATTATGAGAAAGAGACGTTTTACGACTAGGGGACTTTTTGCGAAAGAGACGTTTTGCGAATAAGCCCATTGTTAGCTTATTCGCAAAATGTCTCTTTGTTCTTGTCAGTGGAGCATTTCAAGGCTCAACAGCAGGGCGCGGTTGTCGGATTTGATGCAACCCCTCCTCCCCTTAAGTCCGCCACTGCTCTTGTGCCTCCCCAGAAACAAATCCTGGATCTACCCTAGACGTTTGCTTGTGCTGGTCTCAACTGATCAAGATCGAGTAACTTTTGGAACATAAATTGTATCTGTTGTATTCATTCTGCACTTATAGTAAAATATTATTATGATTATCATAAATACCATAGAGATATTTAAGGAAAGTGCACTTATTTTAATTCCTAGGGTAAGTACGAAAAAAATACGTGTACTTTCCTATCTACCAACACTACCATTGAAATCACAATTGTTTTTCAAAAAGGTTGACTTAGAAATTCTTTACAGCATCGATAAGGCCACCTTATAAGTTCACGTAACCTATTCTTTGTAATTTGTACGTGCGGGTTTTGTATTGTAAAGTACAATAATTGTAATAATAGTATCTTGATCGTTCAGTGACTATGATCGATGTTACTAAAGTGAGCCATTGTCTTTGATACGAACATTGCGCAATTTTAAATTGGCTTCGCTTGTAGAGATTTCTTAATAATAGATTCTTAAAAATAGTGACAATTTCTGTTCCGAAACTGGCGCGATTTTGACAAGTCGAGGGTAATGCACTTTCGAGCTTGGCGCTCGGATGCAAAATGCTCGTGCTACATTTTCCTAATCATTGGTTTTTAAATTTTTTAATGGCCAGTATGTTTGAGTGGTTTAGATAAAAAGCTTGTGAAAACCATAGACATAAGATTTTTTTTTCAACTTTATGGTGGAAGCGTGGAAGTAATAAGTACTTACGTACAACGTAAGTACTATACCCTACCCTACGTACGTACGTACGTACCCTGTACGTACCCTATTTATTGCGAATAATTGATGATGATTATTATTATCACTTCCATGGGTGGAAGTAATGCGTTGCCAGTCGAAATCAAAACATTCTATAATAGTTTAGGAATGAAAGTAGAGTTTAACTTGCTGCAAGAAAGTTTCAATACATATTTTTCCAACTCATTATAAGTATTAATGTAGATGACAATGTCGTTAATAGTTCATCAGAGGATTACTTATTGGTAAATATTGGTGTTACCACGTGCATCGAAGTATATAAATCAATATAGTTAATAGCTAGTTAGGCCAGACCGGTTATAGGAATGCCGTCAGGCGACTGTTGCCAAAGTTTGCGTACGACAACAGAACAAATTAAAGTAGCAACGGATACAAACCTACATGCAAAATGTAGTTTTTCTCAAAAACTTTATATCTTACGATCTGCAACATGCTTCGTCAAAATGTACACGAAAATGTATCCGCAACATCTCTCTCTCTTTCTCTCAGCCGAAAGACGTCCACTACTGGACAAAGGCCTCCCCCAAGGACATCCGCAACATACTTCATCAAAAATAGACAGAAATATATCAGCTTAGTAAAAATCTCTACAGAAAAATATCCGCAACATACTTCGTAAAAATATTCGTATAAATATTTTTTTCATCAAATAATATGTCAATGTCAATCTTCGGTGTGAGTAAATTGTTTAAAACTAACTTGGTGATATAACTTGATAACTTCTTCATTCTTATTTATTTAAAGCTTTATTGCACAAAATTACAAAAATAATACACAAATAGTGGACTTGACGCCTTAAGGCATTCTCTACCAACCATTGGACCAAACAGAGATTCTTCTGTATCATTAGTATTTTACACCAAAGGTCTGTGACTTTAGGCTCGGCTTTATTTATAAACATAAAATTTCACGCTTTTATAAATGCATTGTGTTGGAAATTGGCTTTTTATTGTAACGTTTATTGATAGCCAAGAGTGAACGCCCGTTTGAAGCTTACGAATGTCAAGCAATTTTTGAATTCAGTTGCTATTGAGTTAGGAAATGGTTCATTTGATAAATGATGGAATGAATAAATGCAAAATTCGAGTAAATTAATATTTTTTTGGTACAGTCACAACCATTGCTTTATTATCCAATTTTAGACCTATCACACTGTCTTAGGGATCAAAGTGTTTACAAATTAATGCCTGGACTGTACATCCGTTTTAAAGAAAAACTTAGGTATTAAAAATGCGTCCCTGCGTGTGTGTTCCCGAGCACATACAACCTGACATTCTTTAAAATCAGAGTGAATAGGCTGCTTCTGGGTAAGCTCGCTACGTAGACCTCATCTCTGTCCTCGGGCAAGATTGTGGTCAAGAGCAAACCCATCTTTAATTAAAGAAAAAAAACGGAGTCCTAGACCGTGAAATAACGCGTTACATAATGCATTCTCTTTGTTCCGCAAAAGGAGTGGTTCTGGCAGACTTCCGAGACACGTGGGCGGTTGTCTATGTCTACGGTGTAGATCGTAGATCTCTATGGTACACGAGAATAGGGTACTCATGGAATTAATAATATCATAGAAATGTACCTATTACTTCCATGGAATAAGGATGTACACGGTTTCCTATCTAATCGCATAAAATTTTCAGACATAATATAATATGGAAAACTTTTGTTTATCCTTAATTATATTGACGCATAACAGTGTATTTACGCATATTTTTTATAGGCATAAATTTCTCTGTGTATATAATTCTAAAGCAAAATTGTTTATTTCACTTGAACTTGTCAGTTTTAAAGTGATTTTAATTATTATAATTTTTTGTATAACTATTCTAACTATTTATATTTGTGTTCGACTTTTCAAAGTGGAAAAATCTTCAAACATTTTCTATATTGTTATTACCTTTACACAAGGCTACGCAACATTGCTAAAACTTGTAATTCACGATTGTAAATTTCGAGGATTATACACTAATCCTCCGGACGACATTTGCATCACAATACGGAAGTCTTTTTATCTGTTTCGTAACGAGGACGATAAGCCCTCTATATCTGATGACCTATTAATATAAAATTGTATTTAAAAAGTAGCCTATTACACATTTTCGTTCCTTATTACACAATCACTCCCACTGAGTGCAAGTAAGAGAGAGGAAAGATGTAACGCATCTATACAAACTTCCATAATAATATTATAAATGCGAAAGACTTTCACCGCTAACCGCTTGACCGATTTCGATGAGCTTTGGTAGAAATATAGTTTAAGACTTGGGGATTACAAGTATGTACGAATACTCATAAAATACGTTTTGCTACGGGCGAATAGCTAGGAATCTAGAATCCTAATATAATAACATAAATGTGAAAGTCACTATCACGCAAAATCAACTGGACGGATATTGATGAAATTTGGTACACGGGTAGAAAAATACCGGGAATAGCACATAGGGTACTTTTCATCCCGAAATTTCCACGGTAACGAAGCCGCGGGGAGCAGTTAGTCTTCAAACACTTTATTTGCTAAGATGAAAGGTCTGAGACTAGACATTGCGCCACTGTTTGCCTGCCCTTATCATGCCAACAGAGAGTTCAAACACACATTTTTATCGTTTATCAGATGCTGCAATGTTTGGACTTTCTTGTGATATAATCTTAACTTTTATTATGTGACAACACAAGACATTTTTACCATACAAGCTTCCACTTCGTAACGGCAATGTAATTTTCATTTCTTATACTTGGAAATTAGAGTTTGTTCGATCTGAGCAGCGGGTGGGAGATGACTTGGGCGGACACACTTGGGCGGGAAAGCCTCGTAGTAATTGCTTCCCTCTCTAGGGCGGAATAGAATTGAAAATAGAACTAATTTGGGAAGGTCTTATATGGGTATGAAATATTTATTGAATTTTCTAAGGAAAATCTATTTTTTTTTCCTTTTTCTAAATAAAAAGTAGAGTGTTTAAACACAGTGAGAGTCATTAACACCTACTCGATAATATTGATTCATTTTGACCCTTAATTTTTAAAATTACTAAATAGTGGTCACTGCGTAGGTAGTATTTTAACATTGAATTTTATGTCAAATCAACAAATAAATCATAAATTATTAATACCTAACTAGTTTTGCGTTTTATCAATATTTAACACAATGTTTAAACATTATAATTAGCCGATTACATTATTTATTCATAATCGCAACGAAAAGGTACAGATTCTTTAAGCCGAATAGCATGTACATATTTACTAGCTTTGGTACGCGACTTTGCTCGCGTGGGTTTTTGTTGAAATACAAGGTTCAGTACAAACACATGGCAGTTATTATTTGAATAATAACTGATATTCCTGAATCTATGGTAACCTTCTGTCTGTAAATAAACAATAATAGCGTACACTGTCTTCTAGTTTTATTATTCTTCTCTCAGCCGAAAGACGTCCACTGCTGGACAAAGGCCTCCCCCAAGGATTTCCATAACGACCGGTCCTGCGCTGCCCGCATCCATGCGCATCCCGCGACCTTCACCAGGTCGTCGGTCCACTGAGTGGGAGGCCTGCCAACACTACGTTTTCCGGTTCGTGGTCGCCACTTGAGAACTTTTCTGCCCCAACGGCTATCTGTTCTGCGAGCTATGTGCCCCGCCCACTGTCACTTAAATTTGGCGATTCTGCGGGCTATGTCGGTTACTTTAGTTCTCCTACGGATCTCCTCATTTCTGATTCGATCACGCAGGGAAACTCCGAGCATAGCGCGCTCCATCGCCCTTTGGGTGACCTTGAGCCTTCTTATGAGGCCCATAGTAAGTAGTAGCCCATAGTAGTAGTTTTATTATATTTTAATATAATAACTAAAAGTTTTTGATTACGTTGACCTTAGGGCATTTAAAAATGGTCTAAGGCGTTGACTTATAAGTTTGATTTTTCATAGCTAATAGAGATCGTAGACCCAAGTATCTAATATAACTTTTTTTTAAATTAAAAATTTCAGTGCATTGACCGCTATATTGCCTGATGGGAAGCAAAGATGAAGTCTAGGGTGGTACACGCAAACTCAAAATATGCCTATTTACTCTTGCCTAGAAAACCCCAAAATTATAAGTGACAGAAAACAGCGACGACGCGGGGAGAGAATTCCATACCTTCCATAACTTGATCTGGTTTAAGTTTTTCAACGCGATGCCGAGAAATATTATGTTCATACATACAGACAGGACAACAAAGTGATAGAAATTGTTCCTTTTTTACACGACTGACCAGAAAAGGAGTGTTATGTTTTCAGGGTTCATGTATGTATGTATGCAAGTTTCTTTATTCCACCCTAAATCCTGAACGGCTTAACAAATTTAGATGTGAGAGGTATTTTTAGATTCCTTGCATTCCTCCGCGTGACATAGGCTATGTGAGTTGTCAGTCGTGCTTTTTTTTAATAATTAGCTTGTCTCCTCTAGAGATACGAAATCATATAAATCGCACATCTGACGCAAGTGCAGAATGGTGGTTTAATAGATACCTATTTAAGTCGTCATTTAATCACTTCCTTAAACCTTAGACCAAGGTTAGTAAATATTGATCTCTAATATTGTTGATAATTTACATAAAACGACGGAGACTTGTTTTGGGCATAAAGTTAAAAAAAAAATCATTGACAAATTTTTCTACGTCTATGATTTTTGGTAAATAAATATGGTCTTCGAGACTCGCGACTCTGTTTACTCCGTACACGTATCTCTATCTTTCTGATAAACTTTGGGATATATTCTAAATGAATATGGAGATGGTAAATTTTCCAGGGTAACAGTGCTTTTTCCCGGGATGAAAGGTACCCTATGTCCTTCTCAGTACTTCTAACTGTGTATGCGAAATTTCAGGAAGATTGGTTCAGTAGATAAAGCGTGAAAGTTAACAAACAAAAACAACAAACTCACTTTCACATTTATAAAATTAGTTCGAATTGGGTGGGATGAAAATTAATGGACTAAATACAGAACAAACTAAAACATAACAAAAATAGGTCTGTAGTAGTATAGTATCGAAATAAATTAATATATGTGTATCAAATGTCCGTCTTGATAAAATAATATTATTTCTCACTCTTTCTTTTCATATTTTTAAATCAGACGGAAAAATAAAACCCTTAAACATTTTTATAGCTTGGATGTCATAATATCCATTTTATATGCTCTAGCTTAATTAATTACACAATACGGGACAATTAATACAGTCGTACAGCAGATTAACCTACTCTTTATTGCAAACTCGCT
Organism: Ephestia elutella; assembly: GCA_018467065.1. Taxonomy (NCBI): domain Eukaryota; kingdom Metazoa; phylum Arthropoda; class Insecta; order Lepidoptera; family Pyralidae; genus Ephestia; species Ephestia elutella. Next base: position 9,607,169 of record CM031594.1, read on the forward strand.
GCTAATACTGTGGCATAGAAGTCCAGGATGTTGACTGTACTTTTAAAAGAACTTATCCATAATTTGCTCTTGATTGCAAAGTTACTTATTCCAGCGCCATAGAGGTCTCTTTATGGTAACTAGATATTGAGTTAACTGTACTTTTAGCGATCTTAATATAGCGAAGGACTCCTAATTGAAATAAGGTAACATTAATTGATACGGCATAAAAATAAACAGTAGTGTTATCTCTATTTATAATTATGAAAACATCGTAATAATTAAAATTTAATTTGGCCGTTGTAGCAGATATCATAATAAATTCTAGTTATGAGCTGAAAATATAGTTATTAGAGAAGGATAACTCCTGTGTGTGAAGGACGAATGAAAAAAAAAAACAACTTTAGTCGTGTTTCAGAACGAGTAAATGAAAAAATTAGAGAAAACTAGAAGAATGTTGCGATTGTGATGTTTTAACAAATCGTGTGTATGTTATCATAATAAATTTTCGTGTATAGTTAATTGTTGAGTTGAGGCTAGTGAAATAAAGAGTTGTTTTTTTTTATTTCAAAAGTAAATATCAAAATAGTATTCTACAAAGTTTTTAGTTAGAACGGAACTGAAACTTAAGTCCTACATTTCTACGTCCTACAGTTTTTAAATTTAATTGATAATTTTATGACAATTTTCTTTAACTTACAGAAGTAACTCCATCTGTATCTTTAATTCTCCTTATTTTATGCCATGGGGCGCGGCTGGAGTCCAAATGAACGTTTTACTAAACGTGTTTTAATTAATTGGCTTCATAACTAGGGGTATTACATGCAATTGTAGTTTTTGTATGAATTATTGTTGCGTTCGCACGCAGTTGTAAGGGAAATATTAAATGTGTTGGTCCTTCGATAAAAAAATAAGTGTCCCTTTATTTACGCACGTAATTATATAAAAATATTCTTGTTTGTTTTCTAAAAATGTATTAGTAAAAAAGGTCCCTGGACAGCGTTGGTTCTGTTTTATTTGAATAAATCAAAATACTTTGGTTAGATCATCTAAATATATTAAGTACATATTTTCATTCTAACTGATAATATATAAATATAGTCATTTTATTAAGTTACGTTTAACTGCCTCATAAACCTAGAACAAAATACCAATTCCTGTTTTTTTACCAGTATTTTTTACAAAAAATCATTTATTATAAAAAATTATAACTGTAAATGACCACTTCTTAACAGTAACCTATTTAAGTATCAAGAAAGTTATTCGCGTCCCAATGCTCTAAAGACCAACTGAGACGAAAAATAAAATAAAAAAGAGCCAGGCACTTTTAGCACTGCGTCACGCGTGCTCCAGACATTTTTATTTTGTGAAACCCGATTCTTCACGTTGATTTGTGTTGGAGAATTATTTATGGGGAATTCTTTTTAGGTTGTATTTTAAGTCCCGGATTGAATGAATAAATGAGCAGCGGGTTGTGTTGTGAAAAAGTGATCGTTCATTCAAGTTGACATACCCTAGCAGACGCGTTTCGGTGATATTTGGGAAGCAACTTTCTTTTTTTTTACTTTATTTTGTTTACCTGTGTCAGTTACCGATTGTGTTAAATTTTTAATCTTGCAAGTAGATCGGAATATAATGGATATTATTATGAAATGGCGCTCATCCGACCGAATTTCAATTAGTATTCGAGCTCTTTTGTTCAGTCTTTATAAAAAGTCTGGTCTGAGCAGTTTTTTCTTCTTAGCCAAGCGGCCTTATTGCGGCAAAATTGTCGATATTAAGAAGTAAGTCTGGTTTAGTCTTGACTAAACTAAAGTTTAACTTTAGGCACCAAAAATGAAATTTGAATATTAATACTTTACATTACGTACGTATTCGTGTTAAAAAGTGTCCCACCTCGTAAAAACAAAACAAAACTGTCGCAGCTGTGCGTAGCAGACCAAACATGGCCGTCAAACTGAAAAATGTCCGTTTAGAATGAATTATGCGCGCGCCGCGTAAACACCAGTCTGCAATGGCCCCCGTGAACTCTGTTTTTGGTTTATAGGTTATTGTTCTTTGTTTAGTACGTAATTTGTTAATTGGGATTCTACGACGTACGACTTAACTTCTAGCCGTCGAAGTTCATATTATTTTACAAGCCCATTTATTTTGGTGGAGTCCCCTAACAAATCCTTTATTTCAAATATTATTTACAATAATATATACTTACATATATACTTATCAGGATTATCAATGCACAGTCACGTGGTCTATATAGTAGCATATTAATTTCGCGTAAAAAAATATTCTCATGTTTTCTTGTCATTTTGTGGAATGAACGACACGTATAACTTTCTCGACCAAGATAATGGAATGCCTTCTTTTGCTTATGTTAATGTATTCTATGTTTTCTGGACTGGCTGTTAAAAGTCACTACTGTTCTATCTATGACCAAAATAACACGGTTCTAGTAAATTTGGTCCTGTGTCTATACGCGGGTCAACGAGGGAACCATGAAGGATTGGCGGGACGAGCGTGTAATGGATGCTACTTTTAACTTAATTGGACTGAACTCCGCTTTTTTGGTCGTTGGTTAAATGGTAGGTGGTTTATGTTAATTTTGAAAATATAGACATATCAAAAGTTACAAAGTTTTTAGAAAAAAAAACGTTATTATTAGTACAACAAGGTGAAGGTCGCGGGATGCGCAAGCGCATGGATGCGGGCAGCGCAGGACCGGTCGTTATGGAAATCCTTGGGGGAGGTCTTTGTCCAGCAGTGGACGTCTTTCGGCTGAGAGAGAGTACAACAAGGCTAATGGATTGAGAACAATTATGACTTGATACTCACATTAATTATTAAATTAATAGTATTGTATTGTAATAGTAAGTGAACAATACATACAAAGTCCAATTAGAAATATGACCCACTAGGTGGTAGTGGGTAATGGTACGCTTCCAAGACACAGGCGTGTCTATTCACTATAGTGTATGGAAATCCTTGGGGGAGGCCTTTGTCCTGCAGTGGACGTCTTTCGGCTGAGAGAGAGAGAGAGGTGGTAGTGGTTACCGCATATAGACACCAGCAACAGTAAAAAAAGAGTAAATGAATTCACTCACAGTTGCTTTCAAAATAGCACTGATACAGTACGATTCACGTTTCACTCTTACGGGGTAGTCAGAGTCAAGAGTCGAGAGACTCGAAGGCTACTAAAAATAGCCCTGAATCATTACAAATATATATATATATATACATTTTTGTCTCAAACCCTAAAATCATATAATCGCGCCTTTCGTCAGGGACTAGCGATTTCTACTTGCTACGATCCATAGATATTTCTCGCTTCCTCTAAAATCATATATCTGTCCCATTCTCCTTTCCCACAAAGCCCCGGAACTCCCCGAGATATCACAGGCTACATTAGCCTACATTAGCATCGGTTTGCATAGCCACAGATAGCGTACCATAGCCACATAAATCGCGGCTCAGAAGGCACATTCTCCACGCATTCCGCTGAAGTGACTCAGCGACTGCTGGATAGGGTTGCCATTCTAAATAATGGATATGCATTTTGAGTATTTAATAGTGAGAAAAAAGTCAGCCTATCCAAGTTTTGAAGGTTACTGACATGGAAGTAATTTCTTTCTTTCCATACTTTCCATACTAATATTATAAATGCGAAAGTGTGTCTGTCTGTCTGTTTGTTTGTTAGGCACGGAAAACACTAAACCGATTTTGTTGAAATTTGGTATAATATAGTTGAAGACCCGGGGTCAAACAAATAATACTTTTTTTTCAAAAATCAACCCCCAAGGGGCTGAAATGGGGAGTCAAAATTTGTATCAAAAACACACAAGATATTTTTTTTTGCCGCAGGCGGAGTCGCGAGGCAATAGCTAGTTCTAATTAATGGATATGCATTTTGAGTATTTATCCATAGAGAGAAAAAAAATTCAGACTTTACAATGTTTGAAGGTTACTGAAACATAGAAGTAATTATCCTTCTTTTATCATCCTCTCTCTTCTTTGTCCACTCCTTCTCCCATTTTATTTGGGATATAATAACTCGTACATCCATGACTGAAGTAAATATTTGAAATTATAAGAACAATAATATTTAAACAGATTATCAAGCTAAGATAAAAAATAATTACTTAAAATAGTATCTAAGGGAAGCCGAACAATAGGCCTTCGAAATCTGCCTCTGTAGTTATAAGAATCTTGTTAACATTTATTACACGTTATTTTGATTATTGTAATTGCACTATGGTTAGTTTTAAACTTCACAGTAAAGTGAGAAATGGTTATTATTTTTGACCATTTTATTAATATTTTAGCTTATTATCAAGTGACAACCCTGACTTAAAAACATCATATCTAAATCCAACCCTCGACTTGCTTTATGGGGTGGCAAATATAACTATAGTGTATTGGATCATAGTTATCTTATATTTGTGTATTGCCGATTCTACTTAGCTACAGTTCTGATTTTGGGGTTCTTTGAACCGATACTTAAAAGGAGAGGTTCTCGATTGTATTAGTTTTCATCAAACTGGGTTATATGAAAAGCTTTTCATTATTTTTTTATTGATTTGGTAGGTTTTTTTATAAGTAGTTTTAGTGTTTTCTTGTTAAATATATTTATTTTATCTGCCAAACTCACTGCAAAGGAAGTTTTGGTATATAGCAAACTTGGAATATATGGGGTACTGAAACCCCATAAGTATAATCTACTAGCTTTCGCCCGCGTCTTCGCCCGCGTGAATTTCCCACGGGAACATTGCTTTTTCCCAGGATGAAAGGAACCCTATGTCCTTCTCCGTACTTCTAACTATGTTTATGCAAAATTTCAGGAAGATTGGTTCAGTACATGAAGCGTGAAGAGGTAACAAACAAACAAAAAAACAAACAAACTCACTTTCGCATTTATAATATTAGTTAGGATAGGATATATCCATACTAATATTATAAATGCGAAAGTTTGGATGTGAGTTTGTGAGTTTGTGAATTTGTGAGTTTGTGAGGATGTTTGTTACTCAATCACGCAAAATCTACTGGACGGATTTCGATGAAATTTGGTACAGAGGTAGATAATGACCTGGAATAGCACATAGGCTACTTTTTATCCCGGGAAAAAGCACTGTTCCCGTGGGAAATTCACGCGGGCGAAGCCGCGGGCAAAAGCTAGTATCTATATAAAATTAGCCATGTACAGAATTGAACCAAAGCCACTATAAAGTAGCGTTTATTTCTTTCAATTTATTGCTAAAGCAAATGCAGATTATCCTATAATACTAAATATATACTCAAAGGAGTACCTACTTTCTAAGATCGGTCGTAAAATCTTAATCCTAAACTAATATTTAAATGCAAAAGTGAGATTGTTTGTTTGTTACTTCTTCACGCTTTATATACTGAACCAATATACCTGAAATTTCGCATACACATAGCTGGAAGTACTAAGAAGGATATAGGGTACCTTGCATCCCGGGAAAAAGCACTGTTACCGTGGGAAATTTACCATCTCCATTTTCATTTAGAATATATCCCAAAATTAATCAGAAAGATAGAGATACAGTGTAAGGGGTAGACATATTGTACCTTTCATGCTGGGAAAAAATACTGTTAACTCCAGGTGTGGTATCGGTATAACCACATTTATTTTTATGGCTTCAAGTCTTCAACCCCTTATTATTTCAATTAGGGCTATAAATATTAATTTGACGTGTGTTGACGGGTAAAAAAACGATATTGTCGGGATGTGATGGAGTACGGAGCTGTCAAAGCATGAATGAATGAGAATAGATAAGGAAAAGGCGGTGAGTCATGAGCGGAAGCGGTACCGATTGTGGTTTCAATAAAATTTAATGAAATAATAATTCTCGGATGGCAAAAGTGCGAGAGGCAAGCAGAAAATGAGGTGGTCTGACGTATTGTCGGCCTTTGATAGGCAGTGGCAGCAGATAGCGAGCGATAGAGGTAGTTGGAGCGATAAGGGGGAGGCTTTTGCCCAGCAGTGGGAGCTATAGCTAAATAAAAAAAATAAAAAAATTCACGGCCATTAGTCATTTTTCGACTTTGACATTCTCCGACTTTGACATTTTCCGACTTTGACATTTTCCGACTTTGACATTCTACGACTTTGACATTAAGTATCGATACTCAAAGATGGAGCGTTGTGTAAAAACGTTATAGAAACCTTTTTTATAAAGAAAGACGGTAAATGATCCAGGTTCGTCTGCGCATTTTTTTTGCAATGGCGATGACAAACTCTGAGTGAAATAAAATCAAAAACGAACGTTAATGCGAAAAAAATGATGACTTGATTCAGTTTTCGGTAGCGGTTTCGACAATGAAGGCTATCGCGTTCAAATATTTCACCAGACCAACGAATAAGGGCAGACATCTGTCAGATGGTAAAACTCTGTCAATGTCAATGTGTCAAAATCAAATGACAGTATCGTACCATTGACAAGATCATACTCGCCAGTATCGCTAACTAGTGAGCGTAAATACTTTTACCCTCATTTGATTAATTTGATCTAATTTGATGAAATTTAATTATTGTACGACATTTTAAGGGCCTGACATAATGATACAGTACAGAGATGTAAGACCACTTTACTTATGTTTGACAATAAAGATATTTTGATTTGATTTGAGTCATCGCGTCAGCCGTGTAAACACATATTTAGAACGCCATTCTTCTATGCTTTGCGCCACAAACCGGCTATGCTCGTGCGCACTTTTTACAACTTTTTACCGTCTCAATGAGCCTACTTATTAGGCGCGGAGTGACAACCTCATTTTACGCTGCATTCCCTGTTTTTATTGCATATTCAGCTGCATTACCTTGTGAAGAAACTATTACTTTAACCCTTTTTAGATTGAGTAATTTCGTCTGGCGATTCCAATGTTTGAGTAATTAAACTGGCGATTCCAATGTTCGGAAAAACCAATACGATAGTTATGAAACATTGTATATAATGATAAATTGTAAATATTGTACAGTGAATAAATGAATGAATGAATGAGTCTCTATTTCCGAGCGAGTTAAAAGTTTAAAACTACAGACAGTAGAAGACAAATTTGCTGTATACTTAACAAATTGTCTGGAAGTAAATCTACTCGTAGATTATGCAATTTTATCTGATCCAAAGAATTTCTCTGGCCATCCAGAGGCAATGCTGCTGGGGTTATGGGAACCTTTGGGTCAGATATGAGATCGGACTTTCTATTTAATTAAGGTTAAAATAATAAAAAAAACATATATGATGCTCTTGTATAAATTTACACTGAAAAATAAATCAATAAGTACACTCGAGAACTTACTGAAGTTCAATGCCAATTGCATCGAGCTATTGATCGTTATCATTCAGCAAATTGAGATGACATTCAGTCGAGTTTCATTATCACTAATGGAATTGTTTATTGTCAAAAAACAGTTAATTTTCACTTTGAAATCGGATATCTTTGACCCAATGAAAGTGGAGCTGTGCATTCATTACCACTGATTGGATAAATTAAAATCCAGAAATTTATACACTGCAATTTCCTTTGATCGACTTTAAACAAGGGCGATGTTTTTAATTATCCTATACGTTTGAAACAGGAAACATTATAGTTATGTATTCTGAAGTGAACATTTATGAATATGGATGTATTCTGTGTTTAATAAAGTCAAGCTGATTAGCTTTGTTAAAACCTGCATAAGGTTGATACTGGCAATGCTGGCCATTTAGAAAAGAAAATGACCAAAAAAAAGGATTTGAAGATAGAATTGTATTCCAGTTGTATTTTTCAGTTCATGTGTAGCATTAATTTAATATAATACTAGTAGTTCGCCGCGAACTTAGACCTCGCGATTATTACTCGCGTTTTTATTGATATACTCTGATTTCGACTTTTCTAACATAATTCAGTTCCCTAAATAAAATCTAGATGGCGTTATCCAAAGTTAGAACACGCTATGGTTTCGTTTGCTAGATAATCGCGGACGTTTTTATTAATATTTCAAAAACTACTGAACCGATTTTGATGCCCAACGAACTTGAAAATTCTATTGATATTTCCTACATGCCTACCAAATTTCATCAAAATCGGACCATCGGTTCGGCAGTTATCGCGGTACAAACATACATACATACATACATACATACATACATACATACATACATACAAACAATGTGTTTCGCCCCCAACTCGATTTAGAGACCTTCGCTCGCTTCGCTCGCTCGGTCAATTATTATATTTTGTTATCCCAGATCTACTATTAGTTCAGTGCAATATAGTTCTCATTAATTTATTTCAAGTGAATTTCCTTCATCACCAATTACAATATCCCTGTCTCTACAAGTTCGATTTTTTGCATCAGTTCTAACACTATGTGCTATTATAGTAAAAAGTACTCTTTAAGCTATGTGCTATTATAGCACATGGAGTACTTTTTATTCCGAAATTCCTTCAGGTATGAGAGAGAGAATTCCATTCAAGCCACGTTCAGATATTCGTTACTTAGGAGAACTAATCAAAGAAAATCTTTCTTGAATGTTGCAAATTGAACACTAACCCAAGATACAAATTGCCTAATTGAAGAATCCCTTTCAAATTCTTGCGATTGATTTTCTAAGCGTCTCTCGATGATAATTCCACGAGTCCATTGGATTAGCATTGTATAGCAGCCGCGGGTCGTGAAGTGAATTTAGTTGTTTGTACCGTTAGCGCCGCGCAGCTAGACACAGCGGATAATCTGGTATTTTTTTTAGGGTTTTTAAATGTTTATATGTGGATTTTTTTTGTTTTTCCACGAAAATATTACACAGGTAAAGAAAAAGTATTGAATAATAAAGCGCTGCCTAATAGTTTATCGGCGAAAGTTAACACTTTTGTTATGTTATTAAATGTTCTTTTTTATATCTTTTTTTATTTGGTTAATTGAAAAAAATGAAAATATAGGGGCACGCTAATTGAGTCATAGAATTTTGGAAGTGAAAAATATTACTTTTTCGCGTTATCTAGGGAGAGAGTGCGTTTGTAATGCCGTGTTTATCACGTGTTTATCACACAATCACGCAAAATGTACTGGTCGGATTTTGATAAAATTTGGTACACGGGTAGAAAATTGGCGAGATTAGCACATATTATTTTATTATCCCGAAATTCCCAAGGGAGCGAAGCCCCGGGTCGCTTCTCGTATGTATACAAATCCACAAGTAGCAAAGTGCGTGAGAGGGAATAGTTAAAATAGCGTTCCCATGGAAGGTGTCGACTCGACACCTTCGAGTCGACGTTTTAAGTAGTGACACTATGTTTAGCCTCACGTTGACAATGTGCTGATGTGATAAGTGCCTGCTTGAAATGTCGAGTGATATGAGATAGCTAATACTATTAGTCATGTGTTTAACTTTACTTTGCACATATATACGCCTGGCCCTTGGTTTTTGCTAATCACAAACGTACTATATCGTACTTCAGTTGTGTCTCATAGCCAAAGAAATCGTAATAAAACATAGAAGTCTTATAGAAATCTTGTCGCTTTAATTTAATTTCTTTGGCTCCTGAGACACAATTGAGACCGACATCTACGTTTGTAACTAGTAGAATAGAATCGGTGCCTTGGTGTTACAGTAGGTGATAGTAGGTCCCTCAGATTACCAACATAACAAGCATAACAGTATAAACACTAAACAGCATTAGTAGAGTCATATCTAGCGAGGAGACGGAAAGGAAAGCCAAGGATTTATAGGCGAAATTAAAGAAAAGGTAGAGGTCGTGTCGTATAGAGAGGTCAATTCGATGGCAGAAGATATGAAAAGTACTCCATCGACAAGAACTAAGTTCTTAAATTAATTGATTAATTCAATATAGACTCTACCATCCTTTTCTTTACTAGTGTAGTGGCTCTACCTTTCTCCAAGACTTTTATATATATATCAGGTCAATGGCAAATTATTTCATTAACATTACCTTAAAAGTCATTGTCTATATTCTAGCATAATTTTTGATGAAATCCTAAAATAACTCCTCACCAGAATACCCTAATACCGAACATTCCGCGCTTCACCGCTCCCTTGTACAGTCGACATCACATCTACCCAGCCATGTTCATTGCAAAAACGCCGGTATTACCGAGGCATAGACTTGCAAGGTATGACATGACTACGCAAGGGAGCAGTAACTATCTACGGGGGTCGGGGGTTCTATCTTTATTTTTATTGCTACATCGCTAACATCGCATTCTAGATACACTATCAGCTGAGTTTGATGACAATTTGTAGCTTTTTCTGTAGATTTTCATAATGATAGGAAGAAAAAGTTTAAAAGATATTTTTGGAGATAGAAGGTGGGTATATTTTTAGTTGATTTATATAGTGTACTAGCTTTCGCCCGCGGCTTCGCCCGCGTGAATTTCCCACGGGAACAGTGCTTTTTCCCGGGATGAAACCCAATGTCCTTCTCAGCACTTATGACTATGTGTATGCGAAATTTCAGGAAGATTGGTTCAGTAGATGAAGCGTGAAGAGGTAACAAACATATAAATAAACAAACTTACTTTCGCATTTATAATTTTAGTTGTTATTTCTAACAGCTATTGTTGATTTTTCTCCCAAAAAATCCTGGATTCGTCCTTGATTATTTTTTGATTGAGTCTTTTGCTCTTTCATTTTGTTCTATTCTATTCTTAACCCGTTATTCTGAACTCTGTTTCTGGTGTTGTTGAGTTTATAGAATGTTTCTGAGTTCAGTGTAGCTCTTACAACTCTGTCCACTGTTTTCTATCGTTCGTTCTTCTCATTGCTTCTTAATTACTGATTGGTTAATTGAACTATAATTCCTACATCTTTGTCCTACACTATACATTTGTCATCATAGTCATTACCGTTTACTTTGGAAATCAAGTTATTCTGTTCAGGCATGTATAACCAAAATTTGAACAACTTCAAGTGTTTCTTTGGATTTAAACCAAAAACAACCCCAATATTAAGCAACTTAGACCACCTATATATAGTTATTATTGAAAGAGTATCATCCATTTATTAATAAGTTGGATGTTTGGTTAACTCCAAGCTAGTTGTCATTTGACGCTTTACTAGTTGAGTTAAACCATAAAACCGTCAGTATGTTTATTCGTATCTTTCGGTCCCCAAAACTAATTAGAAATATTCAAACGACCCGCATGGTAAAAACGAGTTAACTTCCTAAATTAGTATGAATGACTCTGCATGCTACCGCATTTATTGGTACTTCTGTCTCTTTCGTTTCATTGGGGAGAGAAAGAGAGGGTAGATCTGTGGTGTTGCGTGGGAAAAAGTATGAGATGTTTATGAGATATATTATTGTTTATTTGACGGGGTTTTGTTTAAATTAGGTGCGAGATCGGTCTTTGATCCTTGATGTTTTGAAGATAAACGTGATCATGATGGAACAGTTTCTAAAAAAAGACAGTGTGCCACAAGTAGGTATCATAGACAAATGCATTACAAATGTCAATGTCAAACATGGAAAATTGCGTCATTACCGCTGAGACTAAAAAAGAAAAGAAAATATTTTTTTTTTCCTGCCAGTATTTTTTTCCTTGATTAGGGTATCGATTCTAATGAATCGGTATATTTTTGCACAAATGTTATTTATTGAGTGAGCCCGCAGGCTGCCCCTCGCTGATTTGCAATGCAAACTCCCAATAAATTGCCATGGGGGCCCAATTGCCATTGACATCTTATTTTGGGGGAAAGTGATGCTTCTTAATTACTTTCATACATTTGGTTTTTGATACTATCCGACTAATTTTGCGTAGTTTAGTGGCGATGTTCGGACGACTGTTACTCCTTGTAAAATTTACTTTTTCCATGAAATGTGTACTGAATGTAGGGAAGAGTAATGCAGTAGGTAGTGGAGTTTGTTGCGCCGCCGCGCCGCCGCCTCTTTTCCATTGCGCTTTGAAGGCGGTAGTAATTAAGTAATCTTCTGACGTCAACTAACTAATCTATTTTAATAGCATATGACTATTTAAAAGTGCTATTTCTAAGCCAATTTAAATAAAAAACAATTGACTTTGAATTATTAAAATTTTTATGAATAAATTTTTTATTGCGAAATTCCCACGGGAAGTAGTATTATTTACAGTTAAATATTTGTCTCAAATAAAATTCGCCTAAGATTCTTATGATAAACTTGCGCCTCGTATATCAAAGTGTAGCCACAATATATGGAGCTTCAGCATCCGGTACAAGACTGTTTATTTGTCAGTGAGAGTGTTTCTCAGTAACTCGAGATTATCTTATTTGTGCTGGCGAAACTGTGGGCGAAACAGGACAGAGGTCAAAATATTATTTCTATTAATTTTAGGGTTCCGTACCTCAAAAGGTAAAAACGGAACCCTTATAAGATCACTTTTTTTGTCTGTCAAACTTTTTTTTCTTAGGAATGCTTTCAAGTTGAAATTAATATGAAATACTCGGATCCATGGTCTCTTTCAGCAAAAAATAATCAAAATTATACGTCAACGCGATCAAGAGATATTACTGTAAATGTTGCGAATTTTCGCATATTTTGCGATTTCAGGCAGCAATCAAAACCTATGGGGTACTTACCGTTGACCTAAAATTATGAAATTTGGCAAAAAGCAAGGTTTAACAGGAAACAATCTGAAAATTATAAATATGTTGTTGGAAGTCTAAGAAAAAGTGTTACAAACTTATTTAGAATCTTAACTGCAAAGTTAAGTTTGTTTTTGAAACTAGTTGGTCTTTTAGTTAGAGCTAAAATGTGAGATGCTTTGCGTGTACGGTACGGAACCCTTGGTGCGCGAGTTTGACTCGCGCTTGGATAGTTTTTTTAGTTTGTACCTAACTACAAACTAGAAAAGGCGATGGAAAGCGCGAATATTGCCTTTTGTAGGTCACTATCAATTACTAAAAAAATTATGATCCAGTATCCACTGAAACTATATGATTTGTTTCTTTATTTTTATTTGCCAATCTGGTCTTAACAAGATCTTTCTCTCTTTAGTCGTATTTCCTCATGACTGAGGGTCGTGGTCAACATATGGAATGAAACACACACAACGACCCTCTTGGCAATTTTAATAGAGTGGTTTGCCATTGCCTTCTCCATTTTACACACTAGCTGATAATCATCAACCAGAGTGCAGGTTTCCGAACGATGTTTTCCTTCACTCGAAGCAAGTGGTGGTCGATGAAAACTAACATGAGTCAGATTGGATACAAACTCATGTAGCCTGGGCAGGATTCGAACTTGGGATTTAGCATCCACAGGCCCTACCACTCGGCCACCACCGCTTCCTTAACTTAACAAGATAAAATAACGCTAATAAGTTCACTTTCCTTAGTTGTCTATCTGTCTGTATTTCTCTTTCTTACTTCCGTGTAGGGTTGCCAGGCGTCCGGATAAAGCCGGACATAGGTTGACTTTTTGATTGAGTGTCCGGCCAAAATAAGCGGTGTCCGGCCTGTCCGGCTTTTTACATTTCGCAAACGAGCGAGCGCCGAGCGTGGCCAAGCGCAGGCTACGAGAGTCGCTCACGTAGGCCGAAGTGCCGCCCGTCGAATTTCTTTGTCGTACCTATTAATACTGAGACAAAATCCTCAATAATGTAGGGTGTCCGGCCTTTCTACCCAAATGTCCGGCCAAACTGGCTGCTCTGTCCGGCTATTAAGTTTGGCGACCTGGCAACCTTATCCGTGTTCCTATCCTATGCTTCCCTTCCAATTCTGACTCATACCAACTCTAATTCTACTTTACACCCGAACTGACCAAGGTTCTCACAACGCGGAACATATCGCCTAATTGTGACAATTACTTGTTATTGTTACGTCATCGAGGCCGAAGTATTTGGTCAATCGGGCAGTGGGTAACTAATTGGTCATTGGCGATTTTTTTTATGAATTGCGAGTTGTTACTGTCTAGACGAGATTCATTGAAGCATGATAATTGACTACTTATGATAACATGGAAAAGTATATCACACGTAATACTATGCCTTACACTTACATGCCGAATGGGGATGGAAAGGTGGACACAGGGTTGCCAGATGGAATTTTCTATTTCGCCCCAAAATTGAAATTATTTTTCTCCAAAACGATACTATTTTCTTTAATATTACCCAAAGGCCCAACCGGTTTTTTGCCCGTGTTCCTGATGAGCTTTTTTTTTTTTCAACAGTTTGTTCGAAAACGATAAATTAAACGTCCTGCAGAATCATCAAAATACAGATGCTCAGGTGAATCGTGTGTATAGCGTATATTTTTTTTAATGGAAGCGTTTGTTTTCAATAAGAAAGGATGCTTCCCAAACCTAAAAAAATTATACCCAAAATTCTCCAAGACATTTATTTTTTCTCCAAACGTTTCTCCAAAATTTCTCCAAGAGTCAAATTTTTACCCAGAATTGCGAAAAAAATTCCCAATCTGGCAACCCTAGGTGGACAAAAAGTCACATCTTGATGGCAAAGGAGCGAGAGGTAAGCCGAAATCCTTTCAGTAGATTTTGCGTGATTGAGAAACAAACATCCTCACAAACTCACATCCAATCGCATTTATAATATTAGTAGGATTCGATTCTGTAACCTAATAATCAAATTCGTCAAATACTAAGTTATTAAATTAACAAAATGCTAATTTAACACATTTATTGTTACAGGTAATTCAAACAGTATTTCTACTTATTCTGCGGATCGTGAGTATTATTCAAATAAATATGTGCTGTTTTTTTTAAAAAAGCAGGAAATATTACTGCGATGTCATGTTAGGGAAGCACTCTTGTCATAAAAATTCTGTGTACCCCTTGTCATACTGCTTTTAAATCTTCAATTATGTTTTGTTTTTGGTAACAAGGTACAATTTGTTTTATATTTTAGCCACCTTTTGGTACCAGCTGAAAATCAGCGCTTTGGCTTTTGCCTTGGCAACATGCTGAGCTGGTCGCCATTTCGACGACTTTAGTTAAATTTAGTGTTAATTTAGTAAATATGTTAATTTAGTGCAAAATTTGTCGAATAAAGAATTTTTCTTTTCTTTTCTTTCTTCCCTTGTGCTATGAACTTATGTGACAAATCACATGGACTTGTGCATCGTGGTTCGTTTACCATATTTGCTGGTGCCGCCATCTGCGTCAAGCTTTCCATATTTCAGTTATTTGCTAAAGTATCAATTGAGATGTTCGTGGCGAGAAATCCACTGCAGACGATTTCAGCATCTCTGTATTTGTCATAAAACTATTAATCGCATGAACTTCAGTTTTCATTTAGCTGCTATATTTATCAAGATTTTTACAAATACAAAATTCTTATTGCTTTCGAAATAGGGGTGAAATTAAGTAATTTTGAGTTGGCACGTGACCCGGTCAATATGGGTGGGTCAATTAGCTCTATAGAAATAAATATTGACCATACAATCGATGGTGGGTAATGGATGATAGGGCTAGGGTGACTTTGAAACAGGGTGGAGAGTTATTTCTGTATAATTCGTGGGTTTTTGGACTGTAAGTATTGCTTTATTAAACGTAGTAAGTTATTGTTGGTGAAATATACTCATAGTCTTTACTTTTACGTGACCTTTACTAAAATTTTTTTTTTCTAATCCTAACTAATATTATAAATGCGAAAGTGAGTTTGTTTGTTTGTTACCTCTTCACGTTTTATCTACTGAACCAATTTTCCTGAAAATTCGCATACACATAGCTGGAAGTACGAAGAAGGACATAGGGTTTCCCGGGAAAAAGCACTGTTCCCGTGGGAAGAGAAATTCACGCGGGCGAAGCAGCGGGCAAAAGCTAGTATTTAGATATTTGCTAAAATAAATATGTAGTCTGATTAGTCTTTTCAGTTTTACACATAGACTTTAAGTCTATAGTATAGTAAGTAACAATAAATGTGTTAAATTATTGTAAGTGTAAGACATTATTCACCAAAGTTCCCAATAGCATAACCCCAAATTTACTGACAATGACCCTCAGGAATCAAACTCTGTACCGTTCTGTGTCAATGAGTAATGTTACTTCATTGTCCACTTGCATTGGACGCATTAATAAAGAACTTAAGGCACGTACACATTCACCATTACTCGTGAAGTGTCTGATATACTTGAGCATTCACTAGTAATGATTAAAGAATTTCGGTATTCCGGATAGCCCATTCTAGCAGGTGGCCGCAACTTCAAAGGAAAAAACTGATCTATAAAACGGAGTAGCGTTTTGATGGCCGACTATTCCTATCTCATTCGTACCTGCAGTTCCTCGCATAAGTGCATCTCTATCGGTAGCTCCGTTTTGACATTTGTATCGGACACTTTTTTGTATGGGAATGGAAGTCTCATCTCTCATAACGTAGTGATTACATTCTCTTTGAATCCTAGAAGAAATGCGCTGGTCTGGGAGCGAAGAAAATGCGTAGAATGATCCAGCTGTATGTCTTTCCGCACAGATTGTAAAAGTCTATAAGGGGATTGGGATTTAAACTGAGGAATTGGGATTGAGGAATAGGGGAAGGCCAAAGAAGAGATGTATATTCCTCAAACCCTTTATTTCCATATTCAAGACCTCTCTGTTATGTGGTTTGCCAATTAGACTATATAGCTTCCATATAGAAATAAAAAATCTATAGTCAGCCAGTGTGCACTTCCCTTTATGTTGACTTGGAACGCGGAACCGATCTCTTCAATAAGCTCCATTAAGTTCCATGTATGTCCGTGTGTTTACATGTAATGTATCTGTGATTTTGTATTGGTATTTGTTGTATTTGTATTCTATACTTGCTACATTCCTGGTAGTTGTAACGTATCTTTCGACACAGAATTAATATTAGTACTACGTACAGAAAGGAAACTCCCTGCCCCTCCCGCAATATGGCACCCCCCCGCTCCTTCAGCACTTCTCCCCGTTCTTGTGTAGTTGTGGGACGTTCGACTATGAAAACGCACACATTGACGTGTTACTGACGTGTTCACGGATATACAGTTTCATTTGTAGTAGTAGTAGGCATATTTGACGCGCCGTTTCTATGAAGCGCCCGCCCTGTGCTTTCGATGAATGTATCCTGCGGTCCAAAAACAATATTGTTTTACAAGGTGTTATCTTGTGGGAATTTTGGGATAAAAAGTATCCTATGTGCTATTTCTGGTACAGTCAGACGCAGATCATGACCTGACCTGACCTGACTTGACCTGACCAGACCTGACCTGAGATACGATTCTGTGAGGTGGTTTCTTTGCATATGAATGTACCTGAGTAGGTACCAAATTTATTTGTATATATCTAGGCTTTAGGTGTCGTGTCCCACTTGTAGTGTACCTCATACGGCTATGTTGCGCGCCTCGCCTCCGCACGCAATGTACATACATCACAACCAACTAACTGATGTTCCACCGTATACATTAACTAACCTTCATACACACATCACAAGGCAACAGCATTTTGGTTGCTCAAAAGCTACTTGGTTTTTTTGATAGACCTATATGTCTGGAATATAGGTCCAATTATGAATTTCCCCCATCAGCTCAGATTTCAGAAAAAAATTGTGTCAAAAATTCAAAACTCTGTGTTTCGCTACTAGTTTGGGATAGTATTGTAATTAGTAGTTCTATAATTTTTGACATGGTTTGTAGCTGTAAATATTATAATATTGTTCAATGTTACACAGCAATTTAATTTTAAATATTACAATTATTCTTTCCCAAAAACTTTTTTGAAAGTAATGATAATTTCTCCATACAAGGACTATAACTGTAAAATGTGGGGTATGTGTAAGCAAATACTATATAAACTCTAGAGTTTATATAGTATTTGGTGTAAGTGGGGAGGCTGACATAACGTCACTTTGACGTAACGCCACTTTGACATGAACACTACACCACTACTAGACAAAGGCCTCCAAAAGTTTAGTTTGTAATGACAACTTTTCCCAATAAATATGCCTACCTATGCTGAAATTCTAAAAATACATTATTAGTGAACGCTGATCAGTTTTCTCTTTGGGGTTTATTTGTGTATCTGTTTATAGACTAATTATCACAGAAAACAATTTTCAAGTAGATTATAATGCAAGCTTTTGCATAGAATAAGGAAAACGTGCCTATCTTCCAAGGTACCGCCTTAAAATAAGTATTACAAAGCCTCAACTTCTCAAAACCATAAATTAACACTGATAGATAAACATGAATATCCACTTCATAGTGTTCGATGATCTTTATTGACCATAAAGCAAATAAATCAATCACGCGCCAGTAATTGAAAACGTCATCTAAATCAATCTCGGCCTTGGTCTATGACTCATGACCATAGACTAAGAACATTGACCCACAGCCAGCAGCTAAATCCAGTGGTCTTTTGGACCACTTGTATGATTAACTGGAAAATCTATTTTAAGTATTTACCTACTCATTACATATAGCTTCGGGCGACAATGTATCGCGATGGAAAAGTTAAGACGCAGTTGCGCGATTCAAATTTTTTACTGTAATTTTTAAACTATTAAACGTTGTTAATATTTTTTTTATAAGTATAACTATATTAAAGCGTTGATTAGACAGGGATAAGTGGACGCAAATGGGGAAGACCTTTGCCCAGCAGTGGGAAAACGTGGGTTAAACAAACAAAAGTATTAAAATTTAATGTTTGTATTAAAATTATTAGACACATGACACTGACATGAAATATTAGAATTTTAGAACTGATTTAATTTCAGTCCGCTCAAACACAGTTAAAAGGGTTAGTTTATTAATCTGCGGCATAAATCTTTATAATGCAATTGTGACTAAATAAATAGATGTGCAGTAAATGACAACAATTACATTATTTACTTAACTCAATTTGAAAAGATTTTATTTAATACAGAATACAAAAAGTCAAAATTATATTTATCTCTCAGTCTCACGACTCTTGGCTCTGTCTACCCCGTAAGGGATAAAGACGTGATTTTATGTATATATGTAAAATGATACTAAAATTAGATTTATTGACGTCAGATAGGTACAGAACTCTGTCTTTACTTTCTATAACCGAGGGAAACATGTAATAATTATAATTGTAGGCAATATTCGTGTTTTAACTACGCACTACACTACTCACAACCCTGAAGCGATAGATAAATGTGGTAATTTGGATAAAGTACCTTTGAATAGACCCATTTATTTTAACGAACTGACACGCACTTCTTTTGAATAAAAAATAATGAAGAAGGTATAATGAAACCATAGAGCTAGATTTTTTTTTTAATTCTACTGATTTTTTTTTATGTCTATGAATGAAACTTAAAATGAAATGAAAATAATTTTATCTAAATGGGCTTATAATAATTAAATAATTTTATAAAAATAGCTCGTAAAGGTACATGTTTTTTTAGTTAGTTAACGTCATAAAATTACTACGATACTACTACTATGCTACTTTTGTAATGAGCAAAATACGAGAAAATCTCATTACCGGGTTGATAGCTCCATTTGCAAAACATTTTTTCATATGTTGGCGAGGAAAATCTGGTAAAAACCCAACAATGTATTTTAAAAAGGCTCGCTTTTTCCAATATCTGCCTTTGCAATCAAATCAAAAAAGACTTGGTACCAAATACTACTTTAAATCGCGAGTTTAAATAGTATTTGGTGGTACTCAGATAACGAGAGAGTTGGGATGAAAGCGAGCGTTGCCAAAACCATCGATTAGCTGGTTTAATCGAGTTAACACCAGTTGTTGCTTATCTTGTTAACAAACTATCGATTTCTACCGTTGATCAGCGAAAGTAGGGACCTATATACACACTACTTAAGAGTCTTCCATGCTGGTATGGGAGCGAAGAAAAAACATAGAATGTGCCAGTTGCTTCTTTTCCCAGGCAGTTAAAAGTCAATCGAGGGAAAGGGCTTTATATGGGGATTCCTCTACTCATCGGCGATGGGCTAGCAACCTGTCACTACACCTGAATCTCCATTCAATCAGTAAGCCCACTATTAAACCAGGGATTCCCATCTTAAGCGATGGGTAGCAACCTGTTATAATCTGAATCTATTCCACCAATAAGCTCACTATTCAGCTAAGCGTGGCCTTCGAGTCTCACGAATCTTGGCTCTGTCTCCCCCTTGAGGGATAAAAACGTAAATCTATGTATGTATGTGAGCTCAAACATGACCTGATACATGTTTTTATTAGAACTAGGTTCATTAAATACGTGACAAAAAAATTATATCTGTGCAGTTAACCGTTGAGGAGTTCCCTCGTTGGGAGCCGATCCTGGGTGCACCATCAGGTCATCCTAACTAATATTATAAAAGCGAAAGTGAGTTTGTTTGTTTTTTAGCTCTTCACGCTTTATCTACTAAACTAATCTTCCTAAAATTTTGCATACACAGAAGTACTAAGAAGGACATAGGGTACCTTTCATCCCGGGAAAAAGCACTGTTCAGGCAAAGCCGCGGGCAAATGCTAGTTGCTTATAATAATATAGAAGCCACGTTCAAACTTGTTAAAAAAATATATACAGAATGATTCGCTAGAAATATATTGTGCGTGCGTGTCCTAAATTCTAAACATCATCATGCAACAAATTAATTCTGTGCAGTCGGTTAAATGAAAAGTGACGTCATTCGCAGGAAGCAGTCAATATAATTGACGTGCATCTGACAATGCCCGTTAGGCTCTATCGCAGAGTAGCAGTGAGAGACAAAGCTTTAGAAAAGTCGAAGAGACGAACTTTTGTGAAATGACTTTGTTAAATGTTCAAATACAAAAATACTAAACAATTTTATAATAATTCAAAAATTGTTAAAAGCTTATTAATAAAAAAATTAAAAACTCGACTGACAACTCACATAGCCTATGTGACTCAGAGAAATGCAAGGAATCTTAAAATACCTCTCACATCAAAATCTGTTAAGCCATTCAGGACTTGCGGTGGAATAAAGAAACTTACATACATACATGAAACCTGAAAACAGTCGTTATAAAAAGCAAATCCATTAAGTAGCTATCTTCTTGTGGCTGAGATGATTAAAAAAGTTTTGGTCAACTATTTACATACCTAACTACATTGTTACTGCGTTTTTATAATTATTATAGATATAGATTTCTAAATTTGCTAATTAGTCAAAATAGAACGGTGACCTCTAGTCTCTTATACAACAATAAGTACGCTTAAGTCACACTTTTCTTGGTATTCATTCGTTTGTCCTTCGATTGAATCAAACTTTTTTATTGGTGTACAAAGCTTGGTCTCTGTATTATTCTCTATGTTTTATCACAGTTTTTGTCGCGGGATTCGAACCCAGGTCTTTTTTTGTTGCCAAAGATTTATGATTTACTTCCGACCGTTCAATAGTTTAAATATTTAAATAGTTTTGTTTACACATTGTTTTGTTATCAACGTTTCGGTTGCGCTTGGTGAAAATACATAATGTATTTGATTTGAATTTTATGAATGACTATAGTAAATGCCTTTTGTGTACTTGACAGCATAAATAAAAAAAAAAACAAAAAACGAAGCGGTGATGGCGATGTGGTCTAGAGAATTGACTTGCGTTCGAAAGGTGTAGGTTCGAATCACATTAGGCCCAATATGTACCGAAAATCAATCTGATTATCTGACTCACGTACGGTCTCTTTACACGACTGACCAAAAAAGTAGTGATATGTTTTCAGGGTTCATGTATGTGTGTATAAGTCCTGAACGGCTTAACGGACTATGATGTGAAAGGTAATTTTAGATTCCTTGCATTCCTCCATTGCATTATTATACTATGTGAGTTAGTCGTGTCTTTAATTTTTTATTAATAAGCTTGTTTGCTTAGGTTGCCTGAAAGAGGCACTTGCGATAAGGCCGCCTATTGTACGTATTTTACCTATTATAAGTCTCAATTTGTATCCTTTACTTGTTTTGGTGCAATAAAGTATTTTTACTTACTGACTTACTTACTTGTTCATTGCTTACTTACTTACTTGTACTACTTACTCCGTATTTCTAAATTTCACCAAAATCAATGGGCTTTAAACTGGGGATTCCTCAACTATTAGGCGATGGGTTAGCAGCCTGTCACTATATCTGAATTTTCATTCCATCAGAGAGCTCACTATTCAGCAAGCTTGGCCTTCGAGTCTCACGACCCTTTGCTCTGTCTACCCCGTAAGGGATAAAGACGTGATTCTATGTGTCTTTGACGACCTCCGTGGCCTAACGGTTATCACGCCAGAGGTCCCGGGTTCGATCCCCGGTCAGGTCAAGATGGAAAATGATCTTTTTCAGATTGGCCTGGGTCTTGGATGTTTATCTATATATGTATTTGTCATAAAATATAGTATCGTTGAGTTAGTATCCCATAACACAAGTCCCGAACTTACTTTGGGGCTAACTCAATCTGTGTGATTTGTCCGTATATATTTATATATATTTTGTTTATCCGTATATATATATATCGTCGCTTGCCTCTCTAACTGACGTAACTGACATTGAAACATACGATACGTCGATTAGACAGATCGATTCGTCTTTCAAAATTGATTAAGATGGTGTAGATAACTCAGTTTCGAAAAAAATGTCAGATACGTCGGTTAGAGAGGCAAGCGACGATATGTATGTACCAAAATCTGTTTAGTAGATATTGCCTGAAAGAGTAACAAGTATCTGAAAAAGAGAAGACCGAAGTCACGGGCGTTACGCTATATTAGTTAAATTAGCCTCCTTCCATTTCATACGGGTAAAGCTATAAAATTAACGTATGTTAAGTGGCTATCGATACTCAAATTAGTGTAATTTGTATCGATTACGGTCCACAATCGGGATCGTCTCGGTTCGCCGACTCGATTCATATGCTAACATTGGTTCTAACATTATCATAATTATCATTGATTCCTTTAGGAGAAATACTTTGAAGATGGGTCCCATAATGACTTGACATATTCATTGAATAATGATTTATTGGATCGAAATATTATGATCTTTTTAAAACAGAAATGACAATCACAACATGTATTATATAAGGCCCATACTCCACCAAAGCGGAAAGAAGTGATAAAAAAAATTGTTTAAAAAAATAAAAAACATATCTCCTTCCGTTTAAATGGGTTACTGTAAGTTTGCCATCGCCAAGATTTGCCATAAAATTGAAATCTCCATACATTGACAGTTTTGCCATCAATCTGTATTAAGTAATTAGCTCATTTTAAAATGAAAATAGATAGATAGATCAACACTTAATTGCACAATTTACAGAAAAGAAATACAAAGTATGTAGTAACAAAAGTAAATACATTTTAAATGAGCGCAAAGGCGGGCTTATCGCAAATGCAATTTCTTCCAGCCAACCTATGTAAGGTTTTGTTTGTGTGGAAGGAAATATACGTGAAAAATATGTAGGGTGCAGTAAACATTATTAATAAAAATAAAATAACGAACTCTTGATTCCGTACACGGTAAAGGGAGCTATATTTGAAATTTGTGACTCAGAAATTTAGTGATTTCACTCCTCTTACAAGTATGTCATATCGAATGGAGATCATTCTTCACCGTACTGAATTTTTGTGAGTCATTTCAAAAACATAGCCTCAGAGACATTAGAAAATTAGCATAAATATACTCCTAACCTTATAGCCCCTATAATTGTTTTATTGTGCATGCAAATAAGTGGCGTCAACATTAAAAATATTATCTTTAATCTTATAATCAAATACAATCACGCAAAGTTTGACCAAATGAGTCTTTTACTGAGAATTTCAATACCCGAAATAAGTTGTGACTCAACAACGAAATGTGAGATTTTCATCCATTGGTTTTAAAGCGGTAAGGCACAGTTTGAAGCTATGCTATAGGTATTTGACCTATAAAATAGCATGCGTGAAGTTCAAAAAATATTTCATTCAATTACAGTGCTTTTTTATAAGAAAAAAATCTTGATATGTATCTTGTTACAGTATTTAGTATTTAGAATCCATTAAAATATTTTAAAGCTAGGTTTTACCCTCGACTTCATTCGGGTGAATTTCGTATTTCACCCTCTTAAAATTTCTTTTTTATTGCCCACTACACAGATATATTATTATTATAGCGTAATAATAATAATATATCATTTATTTCAGAAAGATACAGCTATATACTTAAAGAGCCTCTTTTCAATGTTCAGCGGTTGCTCTGCGTTGATATTCCAATCAGTCATTCAGATTCCAATTTAATATAGTATAGATTTCGTCATAGCTCAGCGAAAAGCAAGTTTGCATAAGTTCGATAGTAATTCTAAATGTTTATACTGAATAGAACACCATAATGTGCAGTAAGCAGAAAATAAACCTGCAAATTCATTGCAAATTCGCCTTTATTACCACCTGACAGAGAGCCACGCAGGGTGACTTCACCTGCGATAGACTATACACTAACAGAACAGTTACTAAACCATAAAACCATTGCTACACCTATAAATTTCAAATTTTAATCGGCTATGTCGTAAATAAGCAACATATGAATATTAAAAGGAGAAAGGCTACTTTCAAAGTCTAGACCGCGCGATGGGTGGCAAAGACTTCAAATATGGCACCGCTTAGCTTTTTGTGTGGACATGTCCTAACCTAGACCAGTGAATGGAATAGGCGATGTTGTACGTGAGAGCATTTGGGACGAAGTCATAAATATTGAATATGCAGAAGGAGCCGAAAATTGTGACTGTTTCGTAACCAAACCATATGACGCCTGTTATATTATTAGTTTGATTCTTTTAGGAGAAGTTAGAGAAAACCATTCGGTATTCTATTCATATTTAAGTAGAAATCTGTATAGGTATAAAAATTGACGCTGACTGACTGATATGTAGGTATATCAATTCAGAGATTCATTCATTTATTCATTCACTTTACAATTGCACAATTAGTAGTTTTGGTTTTTCCGAACGTTGGAATCGATTGGATCATAGAGATGATACTGCTGAGCGTAAAAACATGAATATACTTAGCGTGAGCAGTGAGCACTTTTGGAAATTGCACACAATTTGAAAATTGAACAAATTTGATTTTTTTAGTCGTATGCATATCGCAACACTGGTATGCATTTGTCCAAAGTCGCTTTTCAAATGAATATTCTCATTAAAAAATTATACCCTCCGTTTCGCCTCGAGTCGGGTAAATGTCAGTTCTGTTTTGACATTATTTTGATGCAGAGCGCCATGTAAATTTGGCGGTTTGTCACATGTTGGTATTTCCATCGCCTCGTGGATCAGGAAACTGGGTGTAATGGATACTTGGAACTTTTATATTTACTACTTCTACTGAATATTGATCGGATATGTATGTGTTCGTTGGAAATTATTTAGAAGTAAAAAAAAACTATAGAGACATGATAAGTTACGCAGCTGAAAGAGTAAAGGTATGTAGTATACCAGAGAATTTGTTATAAACTTACATCTACTCGTTTCCTAAAAAGCCATGATATGAGTTTCGGTAATCCCTAAAAATTCGAGCCACTCTCGCGTCGCCATACTAATTAATACAAATAATACTTTATACTTTGTAATGATATTAATGGTATTGATAGGTACCTAACCTACACGCAATTATCTTCACCACAACCGCCACAAGCATTCGTCATCTTGGATAGAAGTATCCATCTTGACCTAGAGAAAGTGGAACGATGCGTCGACCGACGGGATGAGCGGTATTATACTATATTTGTGTGTAGTAGACTCATAAGTTCAAGTTAAGCACAAGTTTCCTTATTTCCCAACAGCTCTTGACCGCTCTTGATACTTCCATGCCGGTTTAATTTAATTTAAATTTATTTATTTAGGAAAACACAACAGATAACAAACAGATACAGATGTACAAATAGGTACAGCTTATGAACAAATTTGTTATCCTAGGCGTGTTTACACAGCATGACATACAAAAACAACTACAGCTAAATATATCAATGTTATGCTAAAATTTAATTAAGTAGGAAAATTACAAAATGAATGCAACTTAATTACAAAATGGGTGCTGTCAGTTATAAAAAAAAACTATTAAAATAAAACACTAAAAAAACTTAAAAATGAAAATTAAGAGTTATTTGTGTTGTTGAGGTTGAGGATATGCTTGATCTGCTTTCTAAATTTATTTCAATAATTATTATATATATCAGGACAGTTTGGAAGCGAAGAAAAAGCATAGGTGAGCGTCGCGGGGTCGCGGCCGAGAGCGTCGAGGATAAACAAATTTTGAAATTCGTGAGTGTTGCGGCTGAGAGCGAGGCGGATTGAGGGCCTAAAGGCTGGACCCGAATGTGCTAGGTCTCTTCCCACAGATAGGTAGGTAGGTACCTGAAAGGGGTCAGGTTTATCTGCCCGCAACTATATTACATCAAATTTCACTCAGTAGTTTTTGCGTGATGAGCATACGAACAGTATTAGCTACTATATTCTACTAACCTTCGCTTTTGGCAGTCAGATGGTTGCCATGACAACGACGCCAGTCGTCGCGGCGCCTGTCACATCGCCCTCTTGACTAATGTAGGGCATTAGGATAGAGGGAGGAACTTTCAAAAGTTGCCTGTTTTAAGATGGAAATATGCCGAGCTATTTACATAATTTCAAGCATATATATATATAGATGATATTGTCTTCTTTGAAGATTCTGGTATCGGAGGCCAAGATACTCTTTGGGTCGTCGAGCCATCGAAGTAAGAAAGTAGATGATATCTACGCGTGCACCTATTCTCTATGGAGTAACTATTACCTAATTTCAAATAAAAATGAAACAAGTCAGAAATGTAATTTTAATATCATGATTTCTGTTGCTCTACTGCTTTATCTGCATTTTGGATACATTTAGGCAGTTTCATTTTTATTTTTTGCCACAATCGCATATAACAAAATAAAAAAAAAACCTAAAGCGGGTACATACTTATATAGTAAATTAAAAAGAAGTGCAAAGTGCATGTGTTGCAGAAATAAATACTTAGGCCACAGCTCAGTATTATTAGGTACTCTTAAAGCTGATATTTAAAACTGACACAGATTTTAAAATCGTTCAAAACTATTACAAGTTCAAGATATTTTAAGAAGCACACTCCACTCATTTACATACGTTATTTTCACTTCGCCTATAGCGACATAATCCGCAATGTGTAAACGATTTAATATTTGTCGCTATGACGTCACGCCGCATGGCGCCAACATCTGCCGTATAGACGGACAAATATGTTGTTATTATTACTATTACTGGATGTCTTCATTAATTTGTATGAGGGGAACACCCACCCACACACTACGAGGTGTTGTTCCACTCCGACCGGTCTGACCAGTTGATAAATACAAGTTATAGACGCTGGTATTATCGGTCAAGATGATCTATTTTGAGGTCCTAGGTCAGAATGAACTTTTTTAACTTTGAACGTAGACTTTTTTATGTGATGCTAGTGTTTCCTATGACATAAAGAAAAAATAAGTGAAGTATCTAATTGAGTTATAATCAGGCCGAAACCTAAACTCCCGTATGACAGATGTCATCAGGGTCAAGCCCATGAAGTTCCGAATTTTTTAAATTTTAAATCTATGTGCGGAAATGTAGTACTTGGACTTCCGGCTTGCCCGTTTAGGGACTTCCATTGCATCCGTCTACAATAAATCGATAGTGAAAATGTAAAAAATCGCGATACATCGTTTCATTTATCGATTTATTTAACAAGGTTTGTAAATGCTGGATATAAAAATTATTGCGTTTTAAGATTTAAATTATTTAACATTAAAGTAATACAAAAAAAGAAAGAAAAAGGGACAAGAATTCACGCAATCGTATCGAATCGTGACATCAAGTAGATAATATTATTCACAATGAATTTATTATCCATGTTATTGACGATGACAGCGACTCAGACTCAGGTTCAGACTTCTGATTAATAAAAATAATTATTTTATTTCGATTTGCTTTTTTACGTATCATCAAACAATCGCAGCAATTCGTATTTAGGTACATCACTATTATTGTCAAAGTGACATACGTCATACGGGAGTTTAGGTTTCGGCCCGATTATAGTAGTTTTAAGTTTAAAAATCTTCTTTTTTTTACGTTTACAGGCATTTAGATTATGAACCTAGATAAAGGTTAACAACTATTAAAAAATGTATTATCAAAAATCTACAAGGGTAAAAATAATATAAAAATGTTTTATACGTACAACTTACAAGCTAGAGTTTTAAAACAGTGATTTTGAAACCCCACTCGATTGATTCGGAATTTTTATACATGGATTTGCTCTTGACCACAATCTTGCCCGAGAACACAGATGAGGTCTACGGTGTAGGGTAGATATAGGCTACTTCTGAGTAAGCTTACCCAAAAGCAGCAGCAAAAAAAAGCAGCCGAATCATCCTGTTTTCGAAGAGAGTCAGGTACTCAGGTTGTAAAGTTGTTGTCGTATAATAATAAGGTCACAGGTACACATAAATGTCTAGTAGCAAGTCAGTCGTTGTATTCATTGTGCGCAAGATCAAAGTACAGCGAGGTGTGAAACAGGCGTAATTTCGGGGTCGCTATATCCGTTCGAATTTAGACAATGCTAGTGGAAAATAGGTTTACAACTTCGTGAACAATGACATCGTAAACTTTGTCATTATAATTCGACAGACATCTGTGTCGAAACGCATCTAGATTTAGGCTGCCTAGACTTTCGACAAGGCTCCGTAGACGAAGTCTACCTAGATTTTATGGTACCTACCTTGATTTTAATTATTTACTGCCCACGCCCCAGGCCTTCGCTTCCGTGGGAATTTCAGGATAAAAAGTACCATATGTAGTATTCCCGGTATCTCTCTACCCATATGCCAAATTTCATCGAAATCCGTCTAAGTAGATTTTGCGTGATTGAGTCACAAAGATCCTCACAAACTTAACTTCAAACTTTTGATATTAAAAATAACAAAAAACCAAAATTAAACCAAAGATATGGAAATTTGTATTTTTGGTACAAGATTTTAACTTGGACCAAAGACCAAACATCAATCAAGAAACATCAAGTGCAAAATGGTCACAATTAATTGTTAATTTTGCACTTGATGTAATTAACTCACAGGACTTATTTCGAATCAAAAATAATCCAATAAAATTAGAAGATCGAGAGCCATCGGGACTAAAAATAACACTAAATAAAAGCTCGTAATAAAATAATTAAGTTAAATTTTCTATTTGGCAAAGAATTACAAATATATCTTTATTTTGTCTACAATCTTTAGCAGGTAAGTACAAGTATTTATACAGAAAATCAATGTAAAGATTGTGAGAGACTGGCGTCTGAACTAAGCAGAGCTTGTATGATACAGTTTGAAGTTTACACAAATTTAACTAATGAAGGGGTGTCGTTTTTGCGCCTGGTTTTGTACCATCTGACAGACCTCATTCGCCAGTATACGATCATTGAATTATCGTACGCCACAACACACAATAAGTATCCATGAACATTTTACAGCTGTACCAAACTACCAATTCCCCTCAGGTGATCGTGAATTACCATTACCGTGGGCAGCTGGTCGCAAATCAATGAGATACTGGCACGTATCGAGTGTCTGATATGCGATATCTATGATAAAAAAAAACTATTATCGATCAGTTAAATCATAAGTCTGCAAAATGGGGAAGTGTTTTTCTACATGCCGTCGACCAATCCTTTCTTCCTTTATAGGTTTTTCATGATAGTCGTTATGTAATTTAGAATTCAGGTAAATGTTGTTTTTTTTTATTTTTGTGTTTATTTATGTTTTTTTATTATGTTTTCTAGCCGTGGGTTGGTGGGGTTCAGCTTCCATGGCGATTTTGGTATATGAAGTATCCCATTGCTATTCCTGGCTTTATTCTATCCGTGAACCAAATTTTATTTAAATCGGTTCAGCAGTTTTTATAAAAATGTTGGCAATCCAACTTGACGAAAAGCACAGCCATTTTCGGACGCTAATTTAAAATTCAAAGCCGCATATTATAACCACTACATCATACCGACAAGGGGTTGACACTTAACATAACTTATAGTTTAAAAAAAACAAAAAGGTCTCCACAAACATTTGATAAGTTGGAACAAAAAACTCACCTTTGAAATTCACTCAGCGGGTGGTATTCTAAAAGCGACACCTCATTTTATGATAAAACAATAATATTTACATCAAAACATAATCGATAAAGAACCGTGAATATACTAAATCTGTAGTCGATTTCAGTTTGTGTATAAATTTAGCTTTATCGCTTGAAATCAAATCTCGATTTAATTTATCAATAAAAAAACATTCTATCAAGTTTATTAAAGAATGGCCAGCAGTATCCTCCTTAGAACTTTACGAAATTATCATTTCTTTTTTATAATTTCGCGATATTTATCATAACGATTTTCGAAATCATTAATAAGTTCGAACCTTAGCCGCCTCATATGCTTGCCATGCGATATCTGTACCTTTCTTTCCTATGAATGATATTATATAGGAAAACTTAGAAAATTATATTTGCCAGAAACAGAAATATATTTAATAATGAAAAACGTAAAATGGAAGGAACTCCACCGACAAGAGCCTAGCTCTTAACTTTGATGATGATGATTTAAAATAAAGATCGTTTTTACGATAAGGGAAAGTTACAAATAATCTTTATACTCTGGTAAAGTCTAGAAATTAAAAGTCTCTTCATAAAGTATTAAGTAATTTTGGAAACAATTTTATTTCTTATAGAAAACTTTTGCTAATAGTGGATTTCCAACACACCAATGATTTTATATAAGTCTATGCGACAAACCAAATTATTTCTTGCAGTGAAAAAATGTCAATAACTTTTCGGCATTATTTTACCACCATCTTGACCATGGCTTTACTGTCGTCAGGAACATAACAAAGCCATCAAACCTCTTATCGACATTTAGTGAATGTAATTCACTAACTACTCTTTAGATAAGAACAATAGAACACGACAAATTACTTTTACACACAAAAAATTAAGATGTAGATCTTGTACTGTTCATAATAGGGTCTATAGTAGATTTTACAACAAGTGCACAAAACGAATCATTTTTATCCGAGACTTTTAGCAGCCCGAGCCGAAGGCGAGGGCTGATAGTAATGTCGAGGATAAAAATCGTTTTGTGGACGAGTTATAAACTCTGCTTTTCACTTCAATTGCGAGGAAATAAATCAAATTGAAGAAATTAATAAACGCACGAAAAAACAAGAGCTGTTTCCCGCCGCTTTATTTTTTTTAAATCTTACGACATTGATAGGCTTGGGCTGCAGACCTATAACAGCCTACTGTTAAATTAATTTTGTAATAATTTTCTTAAATTAATTAAATAACATTCCGTACTTGAATTTAAATTTTAATATCTTTTATGTCTTAAAAAACACATAAGGCAAATAAATTAAAAGTAAATATTATAAAATAACAAATTCTATCTGTGAACTTTTTATCGTGTTTGGCGGTATGGCTTATTTTCTTTGCCTTAATATAGATATATTTATGAGTAGATACGTTAATGCCCTTGTGCACAAAATTCGATTTTGTGCAGCCTATATCCTGCACAAATAAGCACTTTCCGAGCATGAGAAGTGAAAAAATATTTTTTTGGATGTGAAAAGTTAAGCATATCTCAAAATAACGATAAAATCGGAGCCAAACAGTGAAGTTTGCCCATTGTCTGTAATCTTTTGACTTTGGAACACAAAAGAAACCGCATTTTTTGTTGCGCGTGATTCGTTTTTCTAACAAATTCTTTGGGCGCGATACCTGTCCTTTAGCTGCCAAATAATAAACGTACTTATTGACGAGACGTTGAGTTGAAAATCCGATATTTCGATTCCGCAACGCATTTTTCGCTGTCAGAGTAGGCGCCATATTTAAATACCACTAAATTTTTATTGTTTGGTAAAAGGGTATTTTTGGTTTTCGATTATTGGAACTACAGGGGCTTGGACTCGAGGATATAAATTTGGGCACTATCGACGAGAGCCATGAAGAAACACAAAAAAAAATAAAAAAAAAAACTGAGACGTATGCGTGAGTCTTTTGCACATGGAAAGAATTTAAAAAAGATATATTTTTTATATATTTTTTATTTTATTGCTAAAGTAATCAAAATGAAAGTACTGCTTGTAACCATAATGTTACTACATTACCCTACATACATAATTCCGATAGAACCAAAACCACTAAATTGAGAGTGTATTTTGAGCTGAGCTTTTGAGCAACTAAAAAAAAAAATTGCTATATCAAATATTTTTTTAAATACAGTAATCAATTTCATTTTGACCATTGATACCGAACTGGCCAATAACAAAAAAAAAATAGCAGCGTTTAAAAAAGAAAAAACAATAAATATCTTGCTTTAAAAAGACAATAGTCCACTCTCGAAACAGGAAGATGTTTCTATAAAGAACAATATATTGATACAAACCATAGACAGAAAAAAATCTTTTTCTTCGATGATACAAGGGCTACAAAAATTCATTGATGCTAGAACTGAGAACTGTTCTAAGTCCTGAATAAGAAGTTTGTGTTATATCTACAATGGCCAATTTTCTAAAGAACAATGCCAGTTTCACCTGTAAAGATGAATACAATCGACTTAACGTGACTGTACAGACAATAACAAATTAAGTTAATTTTAAACTCTATGCCACGGTAATAGTTGCTAGTAAATAAACGCGTAATGTACGCGCTATATGTACGATGAATTTAAAGTTGAAATGCATCGCAATAGCGTATTTCGGTTGTAGGGTGACTATGATTTACATGAAAAAAAGATTTAAAAATGTTTTATTGACTGCAACAAACACAATCTAGTACCAACAATATAACAGGATAATGTTTATAACATTTGTTACATACATTGCAAAAAAATAATAATATCTATACTTACTACTTTGCATCTACGACTTCCTCACTAGGCAAACTTGTATCGAGGAAGTCAACATAGGTAAATAGTATAGATATACAAAGTAGTCCATATCTCTCTGCCTACCCCCACGGGTAAAAGGCGTGATAATATGTATGTATACAAAGGCTCTCTTCCCGCGCAGATTGTAAAGGTCAGTCAAGAAAGTTGGTTTTAAACTGACGATCTTATCAAAGGCGATGGGCTAGCAACCTGTCACTATATCTGAATCTCCATGCCACCAATTAGCCCACTATTCAGCTAAGCGTGGCTTTCGAGTCTCACGACTCTTGGCTATGTCTACTCCGGGGAAAAAGACACTGTATGTTTTTTTATAACATAGAGCGGCAAACGAACAAGCGGGTCACATGATGGTAAGTAATCACCGCTGCCCGCCCATGGACAACTGCAACACCAGGGGTATCGCAGGAGTGTTGCCGACCTTTTGTATGTGTATATTTTCCCCGTTTAGTTCTTACCTTTTCTTTCTTTCCTTTCTTCTTACCTTTTCCCTATCTTTCGAAATGTGTGGTCACAGCAATACACAGCATGCGTCAAAAGAGATTTATGAGAATTCTCAGTAGGCAGGTGCTGCGCGCGCACGAGCCTTTTTGTACAGCCTGACTTTAACGTGAGGCAATAATGCCTTTTTTTATAGAATCTCTCTTATACGGAGAACGTGTGGTCGTATTAGCTACTGGGATTGTTTTTGAATTGGATTTTTAAGTTCAAAATATACTTTAAAAGTTATTCAGTAACAAAAAATTGAAAAAAAAAAATGTTTGGTATATTGGGAACATACATCAAATCAGTGGTAATAGAGATATGACTGTAAACTTTGAAATTTTTTGCATATTTAGACGGGAATCAAAACCTATGGAGTACTTCCTGTTGACCTAAAATCACAAAAATAAATACTTGTGTTCAATGAGCCGCGCCTAAATTGAAATTAATGCCAAATCGTCGCCTAAATCAGTATCATCGAAACAATTTTAATGAAACTTAGTATTGAGAAAGATTAAACCTTGAACAATTATTTTGTTATGAATTTGTCCAGATTTTACAATCAAATAAGTACTACAACCACAATACTATGACATTCTAATATGCAATCAATATTTCGTTAGCGCTTTCGTCTCGAGGACTTAATGACGACAAATTACAATCCACAAAGGGTTACAAGGACCACCATGGTGTTAGTGTTGCATGTTGGTACAATCAAGGATAGAAGTGTTGAAAGACTCTGATTTATTTGGGCATATGATTGACATCAATGTCTAATCAAATTCCCAAATAACCGGCATATAATCTATACGATTATGTTACGTAGTACTTATATTAATTCTGTGATTATGTATAATAACGACTTCTAGCAAAATTAAGCAAAATAAAATACGTTAGATAGTTACGTTAAATGCTGGAGAGTATTTAAATGTTATACCTATGTTTTGTACAAATAATGGGACACGAAAAAAGAACAGAAATAGGCAATTAAGTAATTTGCTGCAAGTTTAATAACAAAGTGTATTTTGTGCTATAACCTATAATAGGTAATCATTTTTATTAATAGTCTGAAATAACTAAGTTATATAATGAAATAAAATTATTTTTTTGTTTTCAAATATCGACAAACATAATTTTGATATAATTCTATCCCATCCCACAATGATGTTGTCATTTTCCAATACATATAAAGTACATTATATTTACAATCTTGTAAGCCTTCCAGGTAGGTGTAGGATAGAATTACGTCATGAATAGTAAGATGAAGATTAAAGTTGTTTACCCTCTTAATGCTAGCGGTGGAAGATAAAAAGTACCTATGTGACATTTTATAAATAAAAGATGGGTTTGCAAACAAACTCTACATTTTTAATAATGTAGATAGAATCTTTTTCTATGAAAACAAATATTAAAATTTCGAGTTCAAATATATTTTTGACATTTAGTTATTATGGTATTTAATGGAATGTTATTCATAATCAATTTCTGAACTAACCCTAAACATACCTTAAGTTTAACAAGTAAAGAGGACCTTGTTATAACACCTACCTACTCACTCATATATTTATTATCTGATAATACACATAGAAAACTAGATTATTTGGATTTGTTTCATGGTCAACATTTTAATCGTTATCAGTCGAATGGCTCATACTCTCAAATTACAATACATATACATAGAATACATACTAATACATACTCATTAGTACATTCAAATATGAATATCTGTTTCATATGACAAACAACATCTGTTATTAAACCAGATATGAATGTAATTGATAAAATTTAAACATTGTTCTGAATTTTAATTGCACAAATTTTAAAACGATATTTCTGAAATAAATTCTTACAATTTTCTCTTCGATAGTACTATTATGCCTATGTTAGAAATTCATGTATTTTTGTGTTATATTTTGATGACGTCATTAAGTTATTCCGTGGCCAAGTTAATGGACACTTATGACACGTTGAAATAATGACGCATTTATCTAAGAGGCCACTTAGAAATAGTCCCCACATATCTATACTTATATATAAGAAAACTGTAGATTTTGGTTGTTTGAACGCGGTTATCTCTGAAACTATTAGTCAATAGCCACATTCATGAGGAAGACTACAGAATATTGGGATTCCCAAAATTCCCGCGGGAGCAAAGTCGCGTCGCCTATCTAGTGAAGTAATATTTTGCCAAGTTCGAATTATGATCCCTAAAACAAACACTACTTGTGAAGTAGCAAAATATCCGTTAGAATTACCATAGGCTTCATAGAAAAGCTTTGCATAGTATGCGACTCACGCACTAAAATGTAGAGAGTACGGAAGTGTAACATGATAGTAAACATAGTCTCAAAATAGAGATTCAAAAATTTTAAGTAAAATAAAAATCAAAAATTCTTTTTTGAAACTTGGCCTGTACTGTAATTGCATTTGACACATTATTAATTTTTTAATGTGCGGAAGGCAAGCAAATTAAGTGACTTGCAGCTGTTGCTAACACTATTACTCTTTCAATGATAAAAAAAACGTCTCACTTAGTTTTAAAAGTTGACTTTCTTTTTTGAAGACAACTAAAATTTCAAATTATGCAACAACTTTTTGTAAACACACTAGCTCGGCGACCGAGCTTGATCACGAAGATGAGACTTACTTAATTCAATTTCAATAGCAAACGACTATCTAAATACAAAAAAAAATGTTAAAATCGTTAAAAATGTTTACCAATCAATCACATACAAATATGCATACAAGAATTGCTTGTTTAAATTATTATTATTAGTAACTATATGCATGGGCCCGGGAGTTTGTTCCCGTGGGAATTTCGGGAAATCCTTTCTTAGAGCTCCTCTACACTCCCTAAGGAACCTACATGCCAAATTTCAGCTTCCAACGTCCAGTAATTTTGGCTGTGCGTTGTCTGTCAGTCACTTAGTCAGTAACGGAAGAATTTTATAATATTTATGGAAAAGATCTTAGCAGATAGATGTTTGAGGTATAACTTCTGTACCAACTTTAAGTACAAATCAGGTGGGCATTTCTCAGAAGTTCAGGTAGGCAGATTGGCTTATTTTTTGCAGTGTCCGCGACATAAAAGGAATTTGTTCGGACAAACGTCAGCGATTTGAATAGTGTCTGGTTAGTGTCAAATTTATTCAAGTATTCAAAGCAAAATTCAAAGATTTTACATTCAAACTGCCGCTGCTCGAAGGTACAGTGTGACAAGAATCAATGCGCATGTGGTAGAAAAGCGAACTAATGTCTAAGCTATTAAAATTTCTTATTTTTAGCGTAGGTGGCTCCCTCACTCACGTGCATAAAGGATCCTTGTGGCAATGTATACTGTATGGTCGCCAGCATATCACGTTACGTATAGACTATAGACCTTTATGCGGTGGTGGTAATAATGGCGATTTTGCAATGATTTTGGCCAAGTTAAAGTGCTGTTAAGTGTACAATGTTCGGAATTGCCGCTGCGTAAAAGAATAGATTTGCAGTTGCATATAGCTTATCTGCCTGTACTTATAAGTTGATCTCGGAAACAAAGACGCATATTGTTAGTTGGTTTCCAAGAAATTGTCGTGCAATTTGTTGTGACGATTCTACATGAATTTTGACAATTGATGATATTGAAATACTTTTAGGTTATATCCATGGTCGCACTAGTATGACCTCCTGGTACCAGCTGGTAATTTTTTCCCCAAATACCTATGATTGTTTTCCTGGAGGTACAGTCTTTAGGAGACATGATACCACAGTATAGATACCTATGATAGATACCACAGTGTGGGGATTGAAAGGTTATTTAGCTTGGCCTTAAAACTTTATAGACTTGCCCTAAAGTTTTAAACCTTAAAGCGTTCCTTGAGGAGACATGTCTAATCAAAAATAGTCAAAAACCTCCCCAAATCCAAACCGGTTTGACTAAACAAACGACGCTCTTTTCCACTTCATTAAGTAGATAAAATGCTTTATGAGGTGTGAACCAGCCATTATAAAGCGATAACACAGATAAAGCATCCTTGACGATGTATCAGACGCTTCTAAGAAGACTCAGACACTCTTTTGTTTATCATCTTTCGATATGGAAAATATCAATTAATGTTATATATTGTCTGATATAGTCACGTTTGGTGGCCTGTGGTGTGGCCCTAGAATAGCACCAACCCATCTCTTCCCGTGGGTGTCGTAAGAGGCGACTAAGGGATTTAAAACACCGGAGGATGGGCAGCAGCATCTTTCCGCGTACTATGCCATCACACTGCGATCGCCAACCCGCCTGCCAAGCGTGGCGATTACGGCAAAACCCCCCATGGATAACATCCTTGGGGGAGGCCTTTGTCTAGCAGTGGACGTCTTAGGCTGAGAGAGAGAGAGAGAGAGAGAGTCACGTTTTAATTCTTGGATTGATCCTTTGTTACAAGCTGACTTGTCCTACAGAGTTGAAATTTAAGTTTCTTCTTCTTATCGAGTGTGTTACTACTAACACTGGTGTCAGATTTTATTCAAGTCGCCTAAACGCATCTGACATGACTTTTACGACTACCGCCATCTAGTGGCAGTAGCCGTATACACACTAGTAAACTAAATAGTCAGCCAATGTGCAGGTTTCCTCACGATGTTTTCTTTCACCGGAAGCAGGTGGTGGTCTATAAGAAAACTAGCATACATGAGTCAGATTGGTCTACAAACTCATGTGACACAGGTAGGATTTGATCCCGGGTCCTAACCGATCTCAGGCGGGTGTCATTACCACTTGGCCACTACCGCTTCAATTTACATTTACACTTGGCCATGACTATGCATTGTGATAAATTTGCCAAATAATATACCCAGGATCAGCTCTCAGTGAAGGACGGTTTACTGCTGCTGTCGTTTAGTATCTGTTTCTTGTAATAATAATGCATTTTTATTGTTCACAGGTATTAAGAATACAGCATTGCAAGTCAAGGTTTGAAGCAATTTTATTTAAAGTTCGATCACTACATCAAAACCCAGAAAGAAACTCTATTCATAGTCTTAAAAAAGTATGGTTTAAGGCATAAAGTTAAAATAAAAGTTATTTTCTACATCTATGGTTTAGAAAAACTTTGGGAAACCTGCACGCCGGTTGATGTTGGTTTCAGCCAGTACATGTGTGAAATGGTGATGGTAATCGAAAACCACTCTATTAGCACTGCTAACAAGCTAATTATTGAAAATAAAAAACACGACTGACAAGTTTTTACTCAAAAAGTACATACAAACATACAAGTACCTAATATACATTTTTGAAATCGCCTTTTGAAGCCCTTCAATTTGATACTATACTTAATCCGCTATTTTGTTTTTATGATGACGTCATATACCCTATGTCACTCGGAGGAATGCAAGGAATCTAAAAATACCTCTTACATCAAAATCTGTTAAGCCGTTCAGGTCTTATGGTGGAATAAAGAAACTTACATACATACTTACATACATACATGGACCCTGAAAACATAACACTTCTTTTTTGGTCAGTCGTGTAAAAAGTAATGTGATGTTTTATTCCACAATTGACCACGCAATGAACCTACGACTAGGAACAAGAATTATAATCAATTTTGTTAGGTACTACTTACTATCAGTGCCCTAAAAAAATGAGTCTCATGCCCGTTTTCACCAGTAGCCCCTAAAATTTAAGTGTCTCCTAAACAAATATAAGGGGCACCTAACGCAAATTTTGATTTCACCAACGGTTAAGTGTCACCTAAAGCATTAAGGGGGCCTTATAATTTAGGGGATGAATTGACGACCTCGTAACACTTAGGTGACACATATTGTTAGTTGATTTTATGGTTATTTTGTGACCGACCAAGATTACTCTTATTTAACGAGTTAAAAATTGATAGTGACCACCATTTATATGAAGTTTTAGAAGCAATTGAAGATGTAGAGTCATGGACCAAAGATACATTTTGCAATACCTACTCGCCCAAAATGTATGGAACAGCTGTTTTTTTTTTTAGATTTCTGAGTCCGTCCCATACAAAAAGATGTTCATATTTATGAGTACTTTCACCCCTAGGAAGGTTTTTCGTTTATTACAAACTAGCTGTTGCCCGCGGCTTCGCCCGCGTGAGTTTCACTTAGATGAAAAATCTTTTTGTGTTCCAAACTGTAGTAACCTAAACTCCAGTACTCAAAATTTCAGCCATTTGGTTATCCCGTGTCCCGCAGGAATACCTATATATTGATGAACGGGATCAGATGTTCCAGATCTTCAATATTTATACGTCAGTAGAAAATGCTCATCAGGTTGAACGACTTTTGCTAAGTCGCCATTTCCATTTATTTTATAGAGTAGATGGTCTCTTGAAGTTCTTTATCAGATGTTCCACATCGTTTTTTTTTATACACCAGCAGAAAATGCTCATCAGGTTGAATGACTTTTGCTAAGGCGCCATTTACATATATGCAATAGTGTAGCTGGTCTCTTGGAGTTCTTCATCAGATGATCCTGATCTTCGATTTTTATACGTCAACAGAAAATGCTCGTCAAATTGATAAACTTTTGCAAAGGTACCATTTTGATATTTCTTAAAGTTTAGCTGTTCTTTTATGGTTCTTCATCAGGCGTTCCAGTTTTCAAAATCAATTATAGCCTATATGATGCCCAGGCTTAATAGCTATACAACAAAAAAGTTTCATTCAAATCCGTCCAGTAGATTTTGCGTGAAACGCGTACATATATACAGACAGACAAGAAATTCCAAAAAATATTTTTTGCTTTCTATTATTCTTTTTAAGTTCCCTCTATCCATTTCAGTCAAAAATACTAAATGTACAGACAAAATATTTTTACTGTTTTATTATATGTATAGATAGGTAACCCTGTATAGAATAATTAAGTAACCGAAGTTTGTTAAGGAGACCTCGTATTTACCGTGGAAGATCGAAGGATTTTAACAAATATGATGACAAAGACTTTTTCATAAGATATACGAGTAGGTTAACTAAGGAGAGTGATTGGGTAAAGTGCCCTAAACTACTTACATGTAGGTAGCTAGTTACTTGCTTAATTTTGTATATACGTATGTAATAAATATTTAATATTTACTTATATTTGTATGTTAGTTGTATGATTTTTTTAAATTAATTTGTAAATTAATTACATTATTTATAGTATTGAACTTTGCATCTAATTACTTGTGATAGAAGGAGATGATGCTGAACTATTTCGAAACAGAAAAGATGCAAATGCAAACAATAAGTACTGCAAAATTGTTGATAACTGACGTGGTGACACGCTGGCCGGAAAAGTAGTAGTAGGTATTGTAAGTTTGAAATAGGTGACTACAGAGGAAATAGTTAGGAGACAGTGGATATCCGTTAAAGGTTAAAATAAAACTAATGATTTTATTTAAGTAACAAAGTCTAATTTATTATTTACAAAAAGAACATGCAACGTAATCTTGCAACAAACAAAATGTCACAGAAGTCAAGTCACGTGATTTCAAAATGTCACTAAGACTTTATTAGGCAATGGCATTCTTCATACAGCCAAAAGAAGTAAAATTTTAACTTTTTATTATTTATCTTATATTTTAAAGGGACAGACCCTACTTTTTCCAAATAAACTGAGTAAAATTACGTGTTTTATCTTGTTTTTTAAGCTAAATATGAATAAAATCGTTTACTCGAATAATTTATCGATATACGTTTTCGCAGTACCTCCGCACTATACGTCACCTAACTTGGGGACTCTTGCATAAGTAGCCCTTAGGACGGTGAAACAGAATTTAGGTAAGGGGATGATTTGAAGGGTCCCCTAAGATAAGGGAACCTTACATAGGTGACTGTTTAGGGGCTACTGGTGAAAACGGGCATCAGCCTCCAACACAGTCGCACGCTAGCGTCTCTGGTCCCGCCCAAGCCAGTCGTCGCCAACTCAATCAATAAATTTTGTTATGTTGTTAGAAAATACTTTTCTTGTCTAACCATACAACATAATCACCTACGTGTGTGCCATAACACAACCATTACAACTCCATAACCGGTCGAGGCAGGTGGAAAGTGGTCATTGTTGGCTTCGGAAAGAAAATGGAAAGTGAAGATGCATGCGAAATGTGTGTTTGATAGTTTTCCGGAGACTTCGAGAAATGAGGGCTAAACATTTGGACCAATTTGTATGAAATTTGGTATGGGTATAGTTGAAGACCCGGGATCAAAAACAGGCTACTTTTTTTCTTCAAAGGTCAACCCATAAGGGGCTGAAATGCTGGGTGAAAGTTTGTATTAAAAACACATAAGATAGGTATTTTTCGCGGGCGGCGCCCCGCAGGGGTAACAGCTAGTTAATAATATTGATCCCTCAGGAACCGTACTTTTTTCCGGGATAAAAAATAGCCTATGTCCTTCTCTGGACCCCTGACTATGTGTATGCAAAATTTTATGACGATCGGTTAAGAAGATAAAGCTTGAATAGGTAAAAAACAAATAAACAAACAAATAAATTCACTTTCGCATTTATAATATTAGTTATAATTATAATTAGGATAGGATAGATGAAGCTTCTACCTACTCTAATAGCTAGTAGGTGGTCTGTGAGCTAATAGTTCACTCACAGAAATTGATCTATTTATAGACGTATTTTCTTCTATTTTGACCAAATATTTAACATTGACCTATCACCCCGCATTCTGGGCCATTTCTGGACTACACACCTACTTCAAAAACTCGCTTGACGCGTCAATCACTGCGCATTGTCATGTCAAAACTGATTTTTGACATTTGACAGTCGATGCATTTCGGAACTCCCCGAATATTTTAGAAATAGCTGTGGGGTTATGTGGGTGGCATTGTAATGTATAGTAGTGTTTAAAGCAGGATTTGTTACCGGTACCAACCGGTAACAAACCCAGATTTAAAGTTCACAAGACGACAACTAACAGATCAAAGTAAATCTTTAACAATCATAAAGTTAGAAAAAAAAAAATGTTATTTTTACACTTTCTTTTTCTCGCTGTTAACGTAGAGTCTCATACACTATAACATTGAAAAGTAGATATCCTTCCATAATTTTGATGAATTTTGACATGACAATGTTTGAAGACCCGAGGTCAAAAATAGGCTATTTAAAATACAAATAACCCTTACATGCGCACAAGAACAGTTAGGTTAATATTTTAAATTATCTAAATAGATAATTGAAATAAATTAAAGTTATTTTGATAAAATGACATAGTACCAGTTAAATAACTTTTTTATAAACCCCTTGAATACCACAAGAATCCATAAGTAAGGGTATTAAATGTCCAGCCAGTGGGAGTAAGTACTAAAAGAACCTTTAATACTTCAAGATACACGATAAAATAGAAAACAATTCAATGTGCTCGTTTTTACGATGACAATGATCTTAACATAAACTTTACAATAAAATTCCTTCGCTTTATAAAGGTGAATAGATAATATTTTTTAAACAAATCGGTTCAAACCACATTGCATTCGTAACCACAGGCCTAGATTTTTCCTTCTGAGATAGTTAAAATTTCATAATTATTCAATCTAAAATCTAAATAAATGTTTTTTATTTAATGCAAACACTGGCCACTAACAATTTATTTTTCTTTGAATCGAGTTAAAAAAATAAGTCGAAACCACAGACTTAAATACTCTTAAAAAAATGTTTCTGTGGTCGAAACATCGATAGAGTGCATAGAGCAACACAGACTTCTTCCGCGCGCGGATGTCCTTGTTGCTGAAGATAGAGAGATTTGTAATAATGTCTACGTTATTTTAGAACCATAGGTACTCTTTAAAGACAAGAATTCATGACATAAATAGAAACTGCTTTCGTCTAATATTTTATATATTCAACTAAAATACCTCTCTACTATATTCAATAAAGGATCAAATATAACCTCTAAAATCATGATCCACAATCGAAACTTTCTATTCCATCAATTCTATCACATAAATAAAATCTCTCTTTGAAATGTAACAATAACCCATTTCTCTACACCATACCGTACAGCCAATACCAAATCAACCAACCTAAATGCATTGCAAACTAGTCACTATTACTGTGGCATAGAGATGTAGGGTAACTTCATATTCAGTTGAGTATACTTCAGATTTTCATCTTAGTTTATCGCACAAGACATACGATAAATACACCTCAACCACAAGCGATGGAAAGAGATGAGTCAGAGCAGAGTGTAGAGGTAAATATAACATACAATAGACAGAAGGTAATCTGGTCCTGAAATACAGGTTTAACGTAGTCAGAGCCTTACATACCTAAAACGATTGTATGAAAATGATGACGTAATTTATTCGTTATTCAAATAACGGATGATATCACGGATATTTATTCGTGGCCAATTTATCCGCGGATGATTTATTCGTGAATAAATCATCCGCGGATGAATTGGCCACGGATAAAATTTTATTCGGATGATTATTCGAATAAAAATTTGCCCACTTCTGAACGTAGTTCATAGTTTGTGTGAAAAAATAACTTTTGAAACTTACGAATATATAAAATACCAATTTCCTCTTCTTATTAGTCTGCAAGTTTATCAGGAGTGCTAATCTCGCAAGTACGAAAGAAAATTTCAGTGTTTGGCACGATACCATTTGGATAAACAAGTAGGCTATGATACCATAAAGCAGGTAAAGAAAAAGGTTTTTGAAGTTTACTCGTACTACAGTTAGTGCAGAGTCGCTTTGAAGATAAGATTTTAGTTAAATACTGTTTTGTCCTTATTTTCTTTCCATTACTTTGCATGGAAATAACGAAACTAAACATATATTTTGACTAGAATAGTTCAAAATATTGTTTTTTTATGAAAAATAAAAAAAATCAAAAATTATTTTATTTTAAATGTTGAAAAAGACAAAAGCAACCTATTAGAAAAAGATTATCTTCTGATTTGTATATTTACTATGACGCGTACATTTTACTATGTCCAGGACCGGTCTGTGCGCGTAGGCGTAGGGTTCTGTATTATCTGTGCTGTGGCGAACGTAGGCCACCTTCACAAATGTTGACTCTCCGATTTGAACGCGCTAAGTAAATGGTAGTTAGTGTTAATGTGCTTTAAACCGTTTCAATGCGCTTCTGTCTGATATAGTAGACTACCTTTTGCCCGCGACTTCGCGCGAATCTCCCACTGGAACAGTGCTTTTTCCCGGGATGAAAGGTACCCTATGTCCTTCTCAGTAGTTCTAATTTCAGGAAGATTGGTTCAGTAATAAAGCGTGAAGAGGAAAATGATGGAACAAGAACAGCTTGGTCCTATTCTATCCCCCAATATTTTAAGAAACATCAGCATTAAATAAACTACGAGTACTCAATATACCAAATACCAATCTTAGTTACATTTGTATTTAATTCAGTTTATTTCTCAAAATGTTTATGTAGAACAAAATGGAAGGAAGTAACTTACATTCCGACACCAAAAATATTACAAATCTTTAAAAATTTTACTGTATTCTGGATAAATTTATATTCAA
Organism: Ephestia elutella; assembly: GCA_018467065.1. Lineage (NCBI taxonomy): Eukaryota > Metazoa > Arthropoda > Insecta > Lepidoptera > Pyralidae > Ephestia > Ephestia elutella. Next base: position 9,651,960 of record CM031594.1, read on the forward strand.
CATCGGGTCAATCTGTGTGGGCCTGATACTCGGAGAGCTGAGAGCCCTGACACTGTCAATTTACTTTTACGATGCATTGAAATGCATTGAATGATGCATTTTGATTCAATTATCTTTGTGTATCTCATCCTTCGGCTGGTCATCTCAATATAGGGACATGAGGGTTTTATGCTGGGTATCTAGGTCAAAACTGATATGTTGTTGAGCAATTGATCTAGATTTTAACGTAGGTATCAGGGTTCAATGATGGCCTGCCATTCCACCACATACAAAACCATTTTAAATAGCTCACCGAAAGTAATTTTGAGGATTTCGCCAACCAAACTTCAAAAACAAGTGATCCTAACTACATACGCTCGATACATATGGCGATTATAATACTGTTACAATAATAAAAACCTTCGCCCAACGGTGTGGCAATAAAGGTCATTTAAAAATAATATTATGTACAACGAAGTAAGTAATATAACAAAGTATTTAATATCAAACGATTTGAGTTGCTGTTTATTATATATTTACTTTTTCCTTTGATTCGTGTAACTAAGCATCTCTTTATCCTATCCTCTGCAAGAACAAAAGTCTAAATTGCAGGTGGCCCGCGTGGTGGCGTGGTGGCCCATCGGCCACGACCCCTCCCCTTTATAATTGGCTAAGGAGGATGCTAGGAGGGCTAATCTATGATGATGATGAGAAAATACAACCATTGAACTAATAAGACTGATCTAGAATGGTATCTCTGTAGTATAAAAATGGTCATAACGAAACATAAACTTAAGTAAAAAAAAATGCGAAAAGTTCAATCTCTTTCCTACGTAGATTTGTCACGATAATCGGAAAGAGGCAGCACTGACCATGAAACCGCTTGTTTTTTTCTTTTTGGGGTCAAATAATCAGGGCCTAAAATTTTCTTTGAAGATGTCCAGCTGTACGAAGTTCTTATTTTTACCATGACTACAAACAAAATTCAAATACAGTCTGTAGAAATTTCTCTTAATCAAAAGCGTTGTGCCCTAAACCTTATCCGGGTCACCGCATTCAGTTCCAATCACGGCACGTGTATGATGTATGAGTTGTATGGAATTTTTAATTTCGACTTCGCTACGGCTCTTGGCCTGATTGGATTTTTGTTTTTTTGTGTTGCTTTCGGCATCGGTACTTTGCTTTTTTAAGACATGGAGGGTAATATTTTTAACACGCTTAATTAAAAAAAGAAATACAAAACAAGATTAACTATATTTATTATATCTACGTTTGTAAAAATTTCTAAACGGTTTACTTTGGAGTAATAACATTTTCTATCTAAGCTTCACTCCCTCCTTTTCTATAGTTTTCTCTTCGTGATTCGACTTTGTAGATGTATTTATATTATTAGACTTTTGACAAGGTGGGGACTTAAAATTCAACATTTTTCTTGTATACGGGTCAATACTAGTGGTTCGCCGCGAACATAGACCTCGCGATTATTATTTTAAAAATATGCGTATTTTTAAAATAATATCTCAAAAACGGCTAAACCGATTTTGTTGCGCAACGAACTTAAAAATTCTATGGATAGTTGCTACACGTGGTTCGAGACTTATCGCGAAACAAACATACATACAAACAATGTGTTTTCGGCTCATCTTAAATTATAGCCCTCGCTTGCTTTGTTCGCTCGGTCAATGAATTATATCCCTCGCTCACTTCGCTCGCTCGGTCAATTATTGCTGATTGCGAAACGATTTCGATGATGTTTGTAGAACTCGTTAAACTTTGTCTCATGGTTACATTATATCTAAATGGGTTTGTTATTAGATAATAGAAAATCAGTTTTATTCTAATCAGGTTAATTCTCCAGATTATTAGGTAGTCTCTTACTTGATATAGCTTTTTAAATTGAGCTTTTGTAAAGCTCACAAGTTTGCGTGCTCTGAAAATTAGCTTTTAATGAAAATGGTGCGCCGACAAAGAACAAGATTAGCTTAGATCACAAATTCAAGAATGTGTAGAAATATTTTGAGATGATAACGTTTCTTAGCACCAATTCGTTTGTTTATTTGTGATATTTTTATTGTACTACATGGATACATAATAAAAGTAATAAAAATAAAAAAAACATTTTATCTTATTTTGTAAATTTATTTGCGATGATCTTATTTATTATTGTATTAAAAAATACAAAGTAAACGTACAACAGGAGGGCTTAATGCTAAAGCATTATCTACCAGCCAACCTTTAAGTCATGCAAAAAATTTTAGGTAAGTGTATAATAAAGGTTGTTACTACGAAATTCCAATGTAAACTACGAATTAGTAAAAATTGTTCGGAAATTTAAGTTCACACAGACAAAGCCTACCTAGTAAAAATAAATACTAAAAAATAAGTGTCATGGGTGAATGTCTGTAATTCTGTATGTATGCAGGCAGACCCACCTTGCACCAGATTGGTGTAGAGAACCGGTAACTAACGTTATAATGAAATGATGAAGCCTAATGATTCAACAAATTGATGGCTTGAAAGACGCCGTCAGTAGTCAGATAGACGTGGTTTGATATCAAGCTGTTGAGAAATTCAATTTGAATATGGTTAGTGCTTTTGATGGGTAACATCTTTCCTCTCGCTCTTGTGATAGGGACGGAAGTGTGTAACATGGATCAGCTTCTGACTAGGGAACTCCTCAACAGTTAACAGTACCGTCAGATTTTTTTGGTTTCTTTATCCGTGAGGAAAGGCAAAGGGATCTAAAGCCCATACAGCCATCGTCTGTAATTCTGTAATTTCTTTTCTTCGATAATCCAGGTATACATAATTTGTGAAATCTATTACCTATGCACAGAATTAATATTAGTACTACGTACAGAAAGGAAACTCCCTGCCCCTCCCGAAATATGGCACCCCCCGCTCCTTCCGCACTTCTCCCCCGTTCTTGTGTAACTGTGGGACGTTCGACTATGAAAACGCACACATTGACGTGTTACTGACGTGTTCACGGATATACAGTTTCATTTGTAGTAGTTGTAGGCATATTTGACGCGCCGTTTCTATGAAGCGCCCGCCCTGTGACCTATGTCTAGTTTTCATGCTTTCAAACTTTACGGTGAATCTTCGTATTGCTCAGTTTTGACTTGTGTTAGTGTGTTTTTTCTTCCTTGTGTCAAAACAAGAAATGTACAGTCGGTAGCAGATAAAACTGACCTCCCTACCTCTTTCTCTCCCTCTCATCTGAGCGTTTTCCCGGTTGCATCCTCAGCGTACGCGTCGGAGCTCAGTGTCCGCTTTCCTGCTTTATCTTCTCCACTTCGCACGATCTTCGGCATCCTTGGTTGTGAGACCATTGGCACGCATATCCTCCTTGACGACATCAAGCCAGCTCGTCTTGGGTTTCCCCTTCTGCCGAGACCGGCTATGGCGGCATGACCAGACATTTGTTCCCTATGTGGCTTGCCGGTTTACGCAAAACGTTAACGTACGTTGAGATATGTCGAGATTTGTATATGTAGCAAGAACTCATACAGGATAATATCTACGAGCATGATATCCCTAATATAATTCAAACACTGTACAACATCCAACAACCACTTCCGCGGCGTAAGACAGAGACGAACGATAACAGATCAAAGAGCTCCCGAACCGACAAGATGCTATCTCTTTCTTAGAACAACACGCTTTGGTTTTGATGTGATATAAATGTGACCTCTATTAGTAGGTGAGTGCACGTCTTTAGTAGTAGCTTTTGCCCGCGTCTTCGTCCGAATGGAGTTTAGTATTTGGTATGAATTTAATATCCCAAGTTCTAAGCGGCGCGATATGAAACCTACGCCAGATTTTAATTTAGACCTGTACAACTGTATCGCGTCTTTCGTTCAATCGTTTTTGATGCGCATACAAAGTGGCTGTTAAGCAATAGTCGGTCATGGGATGGGTGTCCAAAATTTTATCTCGATCCACTTAATCCATTGATGGATCTTTTTGAACTCTTCTCTCTCTATACTTTAGTCGTATTTCCTCAGGGTCGTGGTCATAATATGGAATGAAACACACACAACGACTATCGTGGCAATTTTAATGGAGTGGTTTGTAATTGCCTTCTTCATTTCACACACTAGCTGATAATCATCAACCAGAGTGCAGGTTTCCTCACGATGTTTTCCTTCACCGCAGGCAAGTGGTGGTATCCTACTAGTATTATAAATGCGAAAGTTTGTGAATTTGTGAGTTTCTGAGGATGTTTGTTACTCAATCACGCAAAATCTACTGGACGGATTTCAATGAAATTTGGTATACGCGTAGAAAAATACCGGGAATAGCACATAGAGTACTTTTTATCCCGAAATTCTTACGGAAGCGAAGCCCGGAGCGCGGCTAGTTTAACCAGCCTGTGCCCGCGTTAGATTGACTTCTGTGCCCGAAACTATATCAGTTCTCCACAACAGTGCATACGAATGTGCATCTGTTTATTTCTGTTATGATATTCCTGGAGTCGTGGTTACGCAACTGGGCTTGTTATGTGCTGAATTAATGGATTCGTACTATAAGCTTTATGGTACAGTCCACAGAAAGGAATCCTGTTATTTTTAACCCACGATAAAAATAGCTTGTTATAAGTTTTCAGCCTTCTAGGGCTCATTATCTTTCTAGATTTCGTTATATCTAACGAAATATCTGTGTGTATGTCAATATCATATCAGCTCCTAAATGGATGAAGTGACTCTTGTGTTCGCTAAATGACTTTATTGACTTTTTATGATCAAAAATCTGCCATTTATAGGTCAATAGTTTGGTTATCGATATGGGGTTTTTATAAACATCTTGTATAAACATATTCAATTCAATTCATTTATTGCGTTTCATATCATACATATATATATTTTTTTTTAATTTTTTTTTATATTTATCATCATCATCAGCTTTCTACTATACTGCTAGGTATAAGCCTCCCCTTGTCTACGCCAAGCTTCTCTATCCTATCTCAACATATTGTATTATAACAATACTAGATAGTACTACGGACTACCAGATAATACTAGCATGTGACCGGGACTTTATTTCCGTGGGAATTTTGGGAAATCATCTCTTAGGCTCATCATCTCATAGGGAATCATCTCTTGGGTTCCTAGGGGAACCCACATGCCAAATTTTAGCTTCCTACGCCCAGTAGTTTTGGCTGTGCGTTGTCTGTCAGTCACTCCAGTAACGGAAGAATTTTATATGTATTGATGATTGATGATTATTGACTATGACTAATCTTGTCAATGATTCAAAACATAGCTTGGTCTGAGAGGACCACACTAATTTTTTTTCCCTAACGAAGACTAACGATTTTGTATGTACAAAGTACTTTTTTGTTGACTCTACCCGGAAGGGTAATGATTGATTGTATATCTTTAGATCAGTCACTTGAGATATTCTCGGACCAAATAAACAGAGAATCGATCTATTTTTAAATGAAGAATTTTAAGTGTCGGTTAATAATGACCTCCCTGGAAGTTGAGTTTCCTTCTCAACAGTGGTCGTTCCGAAATGCTAGTAGTTTGTAGCTTTGAGACGTATAATACAATATAATTATATAATTAGTTTTCGACATGAAAAAGTGCCTTCTTTGAAGGCCACAAAAAGGCCAAAAAATTTATTAAAACTCAATAAATTTTTGATTTTGAAGTTAAATGAAATTTTTTAATACACTCTAGCTATGCGGCTTCGCTCCCGTGGGAATTTCAGGATTCTAAATAGCTTATAGCCTACCTCATGAATCTAGCTATCGTACACAGAAATAGTTTTTGAAATCAGACTGCTAGTTAAAGAGATAAGCGTGTTAAACAAATAATCAAACGGTTTGCTCACAGACATAGAAAAAATGTTTTTCTATTTTTTTCTGTGTACATGAGATATTTTTTGTATTGCTTTTCATGGTAATCGCCATTTTTAAATTTAAAGGAGGAAAAATTATATCATACGAGTTAAGGTTTAACTCTTGAATTTTGTCTAGTAGGAAGGACCGAGACCGCGGTCCCAAACGCCTTTGTACGAGTATTAATAAAATATTTTTGATGCGTTATACGGGCCCAGAGCCTTTTTCTTTCATTTCTTTATTCGTGGTCCTAACAGTGGCGTTAGGAGCGTTATCACGGTCCCAAAAAACTCCCTACTCATTCCGTCCACGGTCAATAATGTAAACGAATGCAAATGCACTAAATAAATAGACAATTTTTCACACATTAAGTGCCCAACGGCTGTTCAATCAAAATGGCGTGGCGGCGCGGGTCATTACCTCAAAAGTACTTATAATTACCGGCGCACGCGCATAATTACTTGGTGTTTTGGCCACAGGTCAGAGCACATAGGTTACTGTATCCGCTGGGAGCAAGGTATAAGCGGCTAGCGATTGAAGACGTACTCAAATTAAAAAATCTTTATTGCATGATAAGGTACATAATAGTTGTTACAAATAAAAAAATCAAGTCCTTCTTATGAACCCTTTCGGGTACCTACATTTAAGCAAATAAAGTATTTGAGTTTGAGTTTACAGAAAATATTGGAACATTTTGTAGGTACCAATAATAATATCTATACAATGACCTATATACATCTAAAGAATACGATAAGAAAGACGTAGGAAGTCTTAGCCGTAATTAAACATACAATATGATGAACCTTGTAAAATACTTTTGAAATTTTTAATTATAGGCGCTACTAGGAGAAAAGAAAAGTCAAACTTATATTCAAATTAGGTATAAGACATCGTACTCGCATACTTCGACATTGGATACTTTAGCACTGGAATATGTAGAATTAGGATAATTTAGAACTAACGTACATAAATATTTAGTACTACACATTCCGTAGTGAAGTCGTTCCGTGAGTCTTGAGTGTTACTTTTGAAAGATTTCATCACGATTTGATGACTTATTACTTGGATTTGAATGTTTGTTACTCAAAATTACACGTATTTGGTACCAACGCGTTAAATACATATAAGTTATTTTATTCCCAAAATTCCACTGGAGCGAAACCCCAAATTGTCATAATAGCTTCGCTTGTGTTTTAAACCATACGTCACCAGTATCATTATTCTCCAGCGTAATCATGCCACTTCGTTATTACACAATCTTGCTAAACTAGAATAATAAAAGGGCCATTTTTAATTATCTTCGTTGACTTCATGGTAACCCTAGCGGAGTTATCTTCAGAAGCATACAGATGGCGCTGAGAATATAAAATTTTTGCCATCCTGCAACGCGCAAATAGCCTAAGAAATGTAAAAGTTTTAAAGATTTCGCAAGATATAGCTATAAAAGTATTTTATGATTCACCAAGTGTCCAAAAACTATCGACACACAAGCTAGGCTCAGTTATTTTAATAAAAAAATTCTGGAACTTTCGTCTAAATGTTTAAAAGTTACGACGTCGTGCTATCTGTATCTAGATATACATAGAAAGAGATTGCACATGAGAGTTGAAGATTTATGTATGTTAAATCATCATAAAAAAGATGTATGGAGTAGATGTAACGAATTTACTTTCAATATACCAACTAACTTTTAATAGAACTTACACATATGTGACGAACTGACTATGGCAAACTGAAGACCCGTTGAAGACGTACCTATATTTCTGGATTTAAAACGAACCATCCCGAAATGGTGGACATCGGGGACACTGTATATAAAGTGCAGGAAACGAGTGCATACAACATTAAACACGTAGCTCCAAAACAATTGAGGTGTAGGGTGACCATATCTTCCAGGTATATTAGAAATTTTTCTTAAACATTTTGTAAAGTGATGATTATTTTGTTTAATTTATTAGCATATAAAACAGGTTTTAATAATTTACTTCGCTTATTTTAAAATAATTAATTAGTATGTACTAATTAATTATTTAAGATAATAATAGAACAGTAATTTGAAGTTAAGAAAAGCTTTTAAAAAAAGCTTGCTTTATTTATTGTCAGTTAATCAGGTACACCAAAAGGTTTATTTGATAAAGATATGAGACGGTTAATCAGTATCAGTATTTAAAAGATATCTTCATTATTTTGACTCTATCCTACCAACACAACCAAACCAGACACTAAATCCTAGTGTTTGACGATTTAAGTATCAGATAAAATATATTAATCGACCTCGGTCACACACAGAATAACTATATAAGTTAACTATAATTAAACATAACATAATAAACCAAAAAGGTTAAGTACATACTTGATTTATGATAAAATCCATATAAGTTTAATTATTTTGAAACAGCACATTACTTTTAGGGACAATTACATCAAGTGCGGCTCAAAATTACGAAAATCAATTTGATGAGATTCGACACGCACGATGTGAGTTATTAAGTTGTTACTTTAAAGTTACTTTACCATAATTGATGGTGCAAGACGCGTAAAATAAAAAATCGTTATATTGAGCCTATAAAGCCTATTAAATATTCAACCGAAAAATTATTATTATTATGGAAATTATTATTCTTTGCTTACAGTAAGAGTATTATTTTTCTGAGATAGTTATTATTTATTGTCTGTCAAATATTTTTTAATCAAAAATTGAAACTTATCGCACCCAAAATGGCGGAAATGTACTTATAGGCAAACTATAATAATGACAATCAAAATCAAACTATATAGGTACCTAATTGATTTCCAAGAAATATTGTTGTTACAAGAGAAACAAGCTAAATTATTAAAAATAAAAAAACACGACTGACGAGTTTTTACTCAAAAAGTACATACAAACATATAAGTTATATACATTTTTGAAATCGCCTTTTAAAGCCCTTCAATTTGATACCCCACTCGATAAGATTGATCAAATTTTATTTTTTTGGTCTGCTATTTATCGCATATATAATCCGCCATTTTGTTTTTATGGTGACGTTATATAGCCTATGTCACTCGGAGGAATGCAAGGAATCTAAAAATACCTCTCACATCAAAATCGGTTAAGCCGTTCAGGACTTATGGTGGAATAAAGAAACTTACATACATACATACATACATGAACCCTGAAAACATAACACTCCTTTTTTGGTCAGTCGTGTAAAAATAAAAATAAAAGCGTGTTTAAATAATCTTTGTCATATTGGTCACCCTACGATCTGAAGTACCAATGTGTCCACATTTGCTGGGCAATTACACACACAGTACCAACAGAGGTAGCAGACCGAAAATGGTTTTAAAATCCCCTTTGTCCATAGACAACAAATCTATTTCATATGTTTTAATTTTTTTTTCTAATTGGGTAATGGATGGAGAGTGATTTTTAATGGGCGTTTTGTGGATGGAACGGAAAGGGCAGCAATTGCTTAATATTATTTGATTTTTATAGTTTTAATGTGTGATTCTGAGATCTTTTAATCTTAAATGATCCGTGTGAGTATCCTTGTCACAAAAAAAAGAGAGCTACATTATGGAACTACTTATGTAGGTAGGTACTTATGAGAAAACTTAAAATCTTCTATTACCGATGCTGCGATTTAATTTTAAGTGTCTATGGTATTATATATTTGCAATTTGATTGGTTTAAAACCTTACAAATCATGGACAATTTTTGTCTTACAAAAAAATCTTACAAAATCAATGCTATTACAAAAAAAATTGATTGAAATGTAGCTCCAATTCTTGCCACCTACACCTATAGACTAATCCTAGACAGACTGGAAACAAAACAAACGAATCTGGGTCGTTGGCACCATATTTTAGCCAATCGACAGCACTTAGCTTATTACTCTCAACACTCATTGAAATTAGGTCTATCTGGATAATGCAGGTTCATTTATACACGATGCCTCGTTCAAACAAGACTACTATCACTAAATACTTGCTGTTAACTGGCTGAAGCAGTGGTGCCCAAGTGGTTAGGCCGCCCGTCGTCTGTAGCTGTAAAGGTCCAAGGCTCAAATCTTGACCGTGCTAGCCCGTAGTTGTTACTAACCACCACTTGCTTCCGGTAAAGGAAGTTTGCTTGCGTTTCTAGTGAAAAAGAAGTGACATTTTTAAATACGTTAAGCATTTATTATTTTTTTGTTTGTTTGACTAACAAGTTTACCTACGATTGAACTTTTAATGAAAGTCTATTGGTACTAAGTGCTGAATACCGTGTTAGAAGTATTTTTGTTACAGCCAATAGAAAATTAGTAGAAAACGTTTAGTAGGTATACTAAACACATAGTGGCATTACTGTCTTTGGCACTTGTGCTCGTGTGAAGAAAGCATAGACTAAGTTATAGGCTGAAGTGATGAGATTTATAACTTAATTATTGCAATTTGCTGCGTATACCTTTAGCATATCTATAAATCGGTTTGCGACATACTGGAGTTATTGTAGTGAAGCCACGCGATGGGGGTGGCATTGAAATATGGGTGGTAGTTAGTTATGTTTATCAAATGAGAAAATCAAGAAATGTCGTCTATATAGGTAGTACAAGAGGATCTGAAATACAATTTCGATGTTTGTATAGCCAGCAGGACCCTACGTTTAAATCGATTGTCATCAAGTTTATAGTGCGTAGTAGTAAGTACCTTCCAAATTATATAAGTAAAAATATACCTAGTACCTTCGAACAACAGTCTTGATAAGTTTTGCTCTATTTTTTTTATTTTCTCTCTCACTATACCGTTTGTGATACCGTGCTAGAATTCAACCTTGACATTGACAGAATCATCGTTTTGGCGAACGATGGAGCCTTAAACGCAAGAAAAGAAGAAGAATTGCCACAAAGAAATCGTAAAAATTCCAGCAGGAATTTATACCCAAGTTGTAACTTTCTCTAAAAAATACATGACAAGGCTCCTATTAAAATCCCGTACGTCCAAACAATTCCCCATTAAGGGCACTCCCTACCGTAACACCACGTTACCAATAATTTCCCAAATTGGCGGGAAACTTGACCCCATAAAGAGGTCACAGGGCGCCCAGTGGACCCAAACGGCGCCGGAAAAAAACTTCGAGAATTAAATATTTTTTTAACGTACTTAATTGGCAACATATGGCCGATAAAACCACATGGAGTGCTTTTAAAATGCCGATTTTGTGGCCTTGAAATGATATCGCTAGTTGTTAGGTATTAGATGGATAAATGCTTTTTTGTTGCTTGAGAAAAATAGCCATGTGTTGACGAGAATAACCTTTAGACTAGACCCCATCAGAACATAAAATAAAGTCCCCCGACTCGTCTGTCTGTATGTTTGCGATAATCTCAAAAATAATCTACTGAACGGAATTTCACGCTTTCACCAATGGATGAGGTGTACCATGAGGAAGGTTTTAGATGGGCAAAAGCTAGAAGATAATATTTAACTTAAAATAATAGCTTAATATCTGCATAGATATGGATAGTTATTTTTAATTAGAATTTTATGATTAGTTTTTTTTTTTAATTAAATTTTGTGACACGACTCGGTCACAGAATTAATATTAGTTCTACATAGGTACAGAAAGGAAACTCCCTGCTCCTCCCGCAATATGGCACCCCCCGCACTTGTGTGGTTGTGGGACGTTTGACTATAAAAACTCACACATTGACGTGTTACTGACGTGTTCACGGATATACAGTTTCATTTGTAGTAGTAGTTGGTATATTTGACGCGCCGTTTCTATGAAGCGCCCGCCCTGTGACGGTAAAAGCCTTTCCTCTATTTAGCGTTCTGCAAAAATAAATAAAAGGAACCCTTTTAAAAAGATACTTTGTTGTATTATTAAAACATTAATTTAAAACAATTTTATCTTTTCAGGTACTACATAATATCTTATTTTCAAAGACCCCAATGGTTGTCAGCTGTCAGCATTTGGTGAGAATATGGTTGCATATTTTTCTAACATATAATCAAACCTCAGCTTTATTAAATTAGTATTCAATTCCTAATAAAATAATGCTAGAAAAAAAAAAATCATAAAAAAATATTTTCTGAAGATAGATTTTTTTAATGGGCGTTTGTAACTTTGGAATGCATCACTTTATTATAGCGATTATATTTTCTTATCTATTTCGTACGAATTGTTCATTCATTAAATTAGCTGTTGTTGAACGATGAATAACATGATTACGTAAGTCTTTTATCTATCTGGGGTCTAATGAATGGGTCTTATCGAGTTTCTTTCGAACTAACGACCAACTCACATTTTCATTGATAAAATAGAAGTATTTAGACTAATAAAACAATTATTTTACACTACTGACATTTCTTAATAAATTTACAACCTTTTCTTTGAATTTTTTGATGTAAATACATCTATTACCGCGGTTTGGCAGTAAAATTGACTCGGATGCCGTGACGGAAAATGGCGTGACCGTCGTCCCCCGATGCTTAGATGTCTTTACATCTGCCGGGCATATAGACAGAGCCAGCCAAAAATCCACGCTTAGCTGAATATGGCAGTAAAATTGACTCGGAATTCCGTGACGGAAAATGGCGTGATCGTCGTGACACGATGCTCAGATGTTTTTACATCTGTCGGGCTTATAAACAGAACCAGCCAAAAGTCGTAAGACTCGAAGGCCACGCTTAGCTGAACAGTGGGCTAATTGGTGGAAAGAAAATTCAGATATAGTGTCAGGTTGCTAGCACTGCTGACTTGAATCCCTAGGTTTAAACCCAATCACTTGATTGACTTTTACAATCTGCGCTAGAAGAGAAGCAGCTGGCACATTCTACACTGTTTTTCGCTTTCAGACCAGAAAGGAAATAAAAAGTAATCTTACTTTCTTTCTTTCTTATCGAGTGTGTTATTGGTGTCAAATTTTATTCAAGTCGCCTAAAGGCATCTGACATGACTTGTACTATTACCGCCATCTAGTGGCAGTAGCCGTATACACACTAGTAAACTAAACAGTCAGCCAATGTGCAGGTTTCCTCACGATGTTTTCCTTCTCCGGAAGCAAGTGGTGGTCTATGAGAAAACTACCATACATGAGTCAGATTGGTCTACAAACTCATGTGACACAGGTAGGGGTTGACCCCGGGTCCTATCAGACCTCAGGCGGGTGTCATTACCACTTGGCCACCGCTTCAAAAAAACATTGAAAAAATAAAACTTCAAAAATATTTGACCGCATTCAGCGAAGAGCTGCTCGAATTGTCGGCGACTCCCTGATCGTTTAGACTCTTTGGCTTTACGCAGAGATGTTGCGTCCCTCTGCATTTTCTACCGCATTTACAACGGGGAGTGTTCGCAGGAGCTATTCGACCTTATACCAGCCGCTGTATTCCACCACCGTACCACACGCCTTAAGGAGAAGTACCACCCCCACCACCTTGATGGTTGGTGTTCAACCACTGCCCTTTTTTCGCGCAGCTTTTTATTGCGCTGCACTAAGCTGTGGAATTAAGCTTCCCTTAGCGGTGTTCCCGAATAGATTCGACATTGGGACTTTCAAGAAAAGAGCCTATCGCTTTCTCAAAGAGTCGGCAACGCATCAGTGACCTTTTTAGGGTCGTTGGTGTCTATGGACTGCGGTGATTGCTTACCATCAGGCAACCCGCATGCTCGTTTGCCTACTATTCTATAAAAAAAAAAAAAAAAAAACATTATAAGTTTATCGATGCTTATCAGTTGCATGATTTCGATACTTCCGCTCTTATCTACTTTCTTGAGCAAACACATAATCATTAACAAGTACTTACCAGTTGCATCTGACATAAATACACAATTAATGCATTTATTTTTAGAGCGATGACTCGTTTCTAGGTCGTAAGAAACATGAAAGAAGTGATTATCTTTTGTTTATAATTTATGTGATAATTGGCTATCAAACAGCAGGGTTATAACTGTTATCATTTTGTAAAGGTTTTTATGAGGTATTTAAGTACTAAATTGATTAGCTTTCTTTTTTATTTATTAACTAGCTGTCGCCCGCGGCTTCGCCCGCGTGAGTTTCGCTTTGATGAAAAATCTCTCGTGGAGTTTTTCATCAGATGTTCCAGATCTTCAATTTTTATACGTGAGCAGAAAATGCTGATCAGGTTGAACGACTTTTACTAAGGCGCCATTTCCATATATGTTATAGTGTAGCTGGTCTCTTGCAGTTCTTCCTCAGATGTTCCAGATCTTCAATTTTTATACGTCATCAGAAAATGCTCATCAGGTTGAACGACTTTTGTTAAGGCACCATTTCCATATTTCTTATAGTTTAGCTGTTCTGTTAAGGTTCTTCATCAGGTGTTCCGGTTTTCAAAATAAATTATAGCCTAAATGTTGCCCAGATACAACAAAAAAAGTTTCATTCAAATCGGTTCAGTACTTTCGGAGATTAGCGTGATCATACATACAGACAGACAGCCAGACAAGAAATTTAAAAAAAAATTTTTTGCGTTCTATTATTATTTTTAAGTGTCCCTCTATCCATTTCAGTCAAAAATACTAAATGTACAGACAAAATATTTTTACTGTTTTATTATATGTATTGATTTTAAAGACTTTATTGCACAAGTTACAAAAATTATGTACAAATGGTGGACTCAACGCCATATGGCATTCTCTACCAGTCAACCATTAGACAAACAGAGAGTAGTAAGTCTTCATTTGTACATTCGAGGGCAGATAAACCTGACGCCCTAAGATAGGATCATGGAAGTAGTAAGTACTTTGTACAAAGTACTTATTACTTCCATGGATAGGATTCAGTTAGGTAGGGGGTCAAATTTATCTGTCCACGGCTGTACGTCACAATCACAATTTATAATAAACTAGCCGCGCCCCGGAGCTTCGCTCCCGTGGAAATTTCTAGATAAAAAGTACCCTATGTGCTATTCCCGTTATTTTTCTACCCGTATACCAAATTTTATCGAAAACCGTCCAGTAGATTTTGCGTGATTGAGTAACAAACATCCTCACAAGTTCACAAAGTCACATCCAAACGGTAAGACTGTAGGATATCGTAATTACTTCGTCTTGTATTTTTTTTTTTAATTTTCGCGCAGTGGTTCGCGCGCTCTCCTGCGATAGTGAAGTTAAACAACTTTTGTAACGATAGTTTATGGGATGGGTGACCGAAAATGTATTCTCCTCCTCTTCCATGCTTCGGAAGGTTAAGCCATTGATCCCGGCAGGATTCGCAGTTGTCTTATCAAACCGCATCGGGTCCACGTGGGGGGTCATGGCCCATATTCCTTATCCATCCATAAGGAAGGCCAATTCCCCAGCAGTGGGGACATTAAAATGGCTGGTGATGTTGGTCTTCTTCTCAGTATATTTGTGTCCACTGCTGAAAGTATGCCTCTTGCTTGGACTTCCACTCTGATTTTGATGCAGCGATTCTGGTGCCGGTCGGCCCTGCCGTCTTTTTGATATCGTCCGACCATCTGGCAGCTGGTTGCTCACACTACATCATCCTGTACGGGGTCACCAGAACAGAACCCTCTGGCTCCACCTATCGTACCCATCTCAATGATGATCGTATTTCCCCTTAATAAAAATTTCCTAGCGAAATTAAATGACAAACAGCCAATATTTTTATTTTTACTTAAATAGGGCTGGTTAATAACTTTCAAGAACAAGTCAAAATGATGCCTCAAACATTGACATGACATGAATAAGCGAAACGTCATGAAACTCTGTTAAGAACCGAATGAAACAAGTGCAAGTACTGAATAAGAAATGTCGTTAAAACTGAAATAATCTTGTAGCACATGTGTTACTGTAACTTTAGTTGCGCAAATGCAATGTTTGTTTCCACTGTATCTGGTGTTGGATTGCATGTTTCATTCACAGATATAGATTTTATTCAAATAGTTGTTTTTAGGGATCCGTACCTTAAAAAGGGGAACACTTATAGGATCACTTTGTTGTCCGTCCGTCTGTCTGTCAAGACCTTTTTTCTCAGCAACGCGTGGATGTATCAAGTTGCAATTTATATCAGATACTTGGGTTCTACGGTTTTTATCAGCTATAAAAGAAACAAACTTATACGTCAACGAAATCAAAAGATACATATTAACATAATTGTTGCAAATTTTCGCATATTTTGCGATTTCAGAGCAATAAAAACCTATGCTGTACTAATTTCAGTGGCTGTACTTCTCCAATCCGAAGAAGACCAATCAAATTGACTTGAACGGGAATTTAACCGGAATCCTCGTCTTTCAGAGGCAAGGGTTTTACCAATGATCCACAGAATCCGCCGATAAGTTAGTAGTAGTAATATAGCTTAAAGCTTGTAAAAAAATCTTTAATAGACATATAAACTTGATTGTCAAATGAAGCCCAAAAACGTTCATAATAGTGTGCTCACCGATTATTTACGAATTCTATGGAACCAAAACACACCAAAAATGTCAAACATAACAAAAATAAGCCTCACAGCAGAGGTTTTCTTTCCTTCACCATCGTAGGCAAAAACCATATCTGAGATCCCGCTTCCTCAGCTATCTGTGTCAGTAAAATTAAAAAAATAATTCTAGCTCTATGGCTAAAGTCACTTTTGACTACTCGGGCGCATGGAAGTAATAAGTACTTTGTACAAAAGTACTTATTACTTCCATGCTCGGGCGTTTGTTCTTGCGTTGCGTCATCCATGCGTCATCCGCCATTATCGTCCGACAATGTTTACGCTCACCAATAAACGGAATTGGGTTAGCAGTGGAGCTTTCTTACTTTCCCGCCATTTTAGCGTCGACTTTATTAGGGTTCCTAGTAATGTTCGTGACCTATTTTAAGTAATGTTGGCCGAGTGATCGAAAGGTCTTAAATTCGAATTCGAAATCTAGTTTGCAAACAAAAATAAATGTTAAGTCAAAACAAAATAAATTAGTCAAAGAGACCGCCCCGGGTCATACCTGGCGCAAAAGTGCCCATGAAGCTTGCAGCGTTCCCTCGCTGTATAGAGCAAGGGTTTGCAAAATAATATCCCACAAGTATATTAATCATTTTACTTATAGCACCTGGTTAAAGCACCTAGGTGCTTTAAGTCTAATTTAATCCGTCCCATGGCTCGTGTAGGTAGCATTTAATGTATTCCACCGAAAGCCATGGAAAAACAAAGAGAACCGTGCATAAAAGTAGGAAGCGCGCCGCGTATCCTACCTCTTCTTACCTCTATGGAACTGTGGCTAATGACGTAGTTACTCAGTAAATTGTTTTTTAAAGAACTTTATTTAAATTTAAATGCTGACATAGACAAACTTTTTTCTTTTTACGATTACGCTGCGGCTTGCAATGTGACGCGGGACATTGCATTTGGCTAGCTGCCAGTACGTAATACACTGACAATGTTCTTCATGTTCTTCCTTATACCCTGCATGAGCGGGAAATTGCTTGTTATAGGACGTTTATTACAGTTAGATCTTACAAATCCTACCCGCACCTACTTTTTCTTTCCACAACTTAATGTGAATCCATAATATAATGAATGCGGAAGTCTGTCTGGTACGCTTTCACAGCTAATGCACACTCATTTTGAAAAATATTGGGCTTGGAAATAGTTTAAGACACGCGGTAAAATAGACACTACTTGTACAACGGAAAATAAGGAAAATTCCCTATGGAACAGTATAGATTATCTTTAGATTACTTGAATTTTTTATTAATTGAAATTAATCTTTAAAATCTCATTTTGTCATACGTTATACAATTTTATTCCTTCAATCTCTATTTTATAGTACTTTATACATCTTCTTCAATGTCGTATAATCATGGCTGAGGGTCCTGACTACCATTAGTTGTCACTACTTACAGATCGCATCCAAATAATTGCATCCATTCACTTACAGACTTTTTTATTCCTAAAGGTTTATTGTCACCATTAAAATAACGACTGTAAAAACCGATTGTATTCAGGTCAGTCGTCAGGCCCAGACAGAAAACATATAAAAACCATAAACAAAGCGTCGTTACATGCATTCTCATGTAATTTGCACTATAAAAAGTGCATAAAAATTATAGGACGTCGCGTCACCGCGGCATAGAGTAGGTTGTATACAGAGACTTACAAGTAAAGTCCGTTTATTCATAATTGTCCTATTATGTAAACAATCTTACCATGTCTTTTTTTATTTTACAACAATATAAATTAAAATAGACTTTTTAGGAAATTACTTTCGTGGTTAATAAATGTTTTACTTTAGAATGTTTAAGTTTTATAATAGTACGTGCTATTAGGTAAAGGATAAAAAAGAAGCAAAGAAATACTTATTACCTAATACAAAATAACTTGATTGCCATACCACAGGGCGGGCGCTTCATAGAAACGGCGCGTCAAATATGCCTACTACTACTACAAATGAAACTGTATATCCGTGAACACGTCAGTAACACGTCAATGTGTGCGTTTTCATAGTCGAACGTCCCACAGTTACACAAGAACGGGGGAGAAGTGCGGAAGGAGCGGGGGGTGCCATATTGCGGGAGGGGCAGGGAGTTTCCTTTCTGTACGTAGTACTAATATTAATTATGTGGCCATACTTAACAGATCATAACATTAAATAGGTACACACTAATAGGCTAAAAATATATTTAAATCTCTTTCTAATCTGAGCGTTTTCCGGGTTGCATCCACAGCATAGGCGAGCGATACGCAATTTTTCTTCTTAAAACTTCTTCGGCAATAAAACACAATCTTCAGAAATTAACCATGTAAAACGGACACTGTATATAAACTGTAACAAAAACAGTACTTTAAAAATGAACGAGTACTCTATGCTATAGAGTAATTCGTAAAATACAGAGAATCGGCGGAAAACCTAATTGCTTCCTTTCGACCAGCAAATGCCATTAAAAACACATTGAGCACAGAATGTTTAAACATGGTACACATAACTTTCATTCATAAAATTCCTATTTTAAATTTAAATCTGGAATCAGGTTAGACTTCCTCGGTTAGGTTATGAAAGAATTCATTCATTTTACATCCAGGTGACCTGTTTTTACAAAAAAAATCGTAAGGAAATTTCATCATAGACGAAAATGTTGTTTTCATTCTAAAATGATCCGCGATGTCTGTTTAGATTTCTCGGAATCCGTTCAGTTATATTTTCAGATGTTTAAAATTACGATCGTTCTGAATCATAATGTTATTTTGAATATTTTATCGGACTGCTCTAGAAAATAAAGTTATGTTTTTGAGGAATATTTGGTGATACCTATTGGAACTCCACCTTTATATGTTTGAATAATAGTTCAAATCATTTAATGGATTTTCAAGTTGTTCTCACTTATGTATTAGCAAATTTTTTATTTCTCTTTTCTCTTTAAGAAAAATAATATAACAAAGTCAATTTTCAATATCAATTATATAAAATTAACGGGTTATTGTAAATTCGTCCCTACAGTTAATTCGGTACCTAAAAACTTTCTATAAATTCGTCCCCTCCCATAAAAAAATATGGAGGAAAATGTAAAAAAAAAGTTATTTTTTGGAACCTTGATAAAATATTCGGATTTTAAAATAGAAAAGCAAGATCTGAGTATCCATCCTAATCTGTACACGCCAGTTGTCATCCAGGAATGCCTTTTTACATGCATGCCGGCTGCACTTGTGTTAATATGTCTGTTTGTTCGTTTGCTCAGCGCGATGTCGGGAACTCAGACAGTAGGTGATATTATGTTTGTCCACAGTCAGTTTAAAGCTGTTTTTTGTGTAGTTTTTAAATGAACGTAATGTAGTAGACAGTACTACGTAAATATCTCGAAGGAGACAGACAGTCCTTCATAGTGATTACGTGTCAATGTGTCACATAGAACGACTGCAAATCTCAAAAAAATCCCTGTTTTATAACTTGTGGTTCTGTGAACAGTAGACCTCGCGGACGCAGCTACTCTTCAAGACTATATAATTATATTATTATTATATAATGTCTACTCTGGTGCATAGAGTAGAAGAGTTTGTTATGAAAATAATTACTGTAATTATTTTGGTGGTTCCGCATCAAACTTACTCCGGCCCGAATTTTATCAAAAGATAATGCCAACTTAATTCAATTTTACTTTCATTTATAACCTGATGAAATTAGAATAATGGTCAAAGCAACTTCTAATCATTTAGATTACAACAGTGAATTTTTATAAAATGTAATAATAATTATACATTTTATAAAAAAAATTCTCAATATAAACATAAGTTTATATTGAGAAAAATAACTATAGGCCAGGAGACCGTAGAATATAACATTTAGATGTATAAAATTAATAAACTTTAACATCATTATTTTTTACTAGTATACTATTTTTGTCTAGTGGCGGGGCCTTTAGTTTAAATTAATTTACCCGATATTGTAATTCTCTCATTATACCACCCATCATGTGGGCTGTCCGGTGACAGACAGACGGACAGACAGGCGAAATCGCATGCATACCAAACAGGGAGTTATCATTGCTTAGATCGCAACAAAACAGCTGGCATGCATGTTTTGTTTGTTTTATGAATAACTAGCTGCGCCTCGGAGCTTCGTTCGCGTGGGAAATTTAGGCTTATAAGTTACTTATATGTTATTTCAGGTTTCTTTCTACCAGTGTACCAAATTTCATCAAGATCCGTCCAGTAGTTTTTGAGTGAAAGAGTAATAAACCCCCTTCATTTTCACAATTTTTCACTTATGTTCTGTTATTATGTTCCCGTAACCTAAAATTCAATATTATTTTAATTTCTTGTAAAACTTGATAAACCTCAAACACCTAATCAAAGAATTATCATACATACATAGAATCACGTCTTTATCCCTTACGCGGTAGACAGGGCCAAGAGTCGTGAGACTCGGAGGCCACGCTTAGCTGAATAACTACCCATGTGGCTGAATAGTGGGCCCTCTGATAGAATGGAGATTCAGGTATAGTGACAGGTTGCTAGCCCATCGCCTATGAGTGGAGGAATCCCCAGTTCAAAGCTAAGTAAAGTTTTAGTTTTAAAAATTTTGGAAAATTTACCGCTAGAATTAATGCGTAGGTTTTCTCTCTCTACGTCAAATATAATTTCTAGGTCATATGCCTATTTATTAAATTCAATTGGTTCTCTTATATAGCCATCCTACTTCAAGCTACAAGTCTAATAGATACTATGGTCATGTATACATTAAATTGGCCCAGAACTGTCACATCCAAAGCTTAGATTTGTAGAACCTTTATATGGCCGACTTGTCTAGCCCATAGTGATGTATCTAGGACTTATCGATAAAATTCGAAAACGGCTGGTAATTATGTCTATTTTAATACGACATGTCCTTTTGAATTTTATTATTGTTGATCATAAAAACGGTATTTTCCATTTGTGGTATTTTTTATTTGTGGTATGAGTAGATCATTATGGAAAATTATAAAAAATACAACTGAATGTAAAGCCTCCTTTTATGTTTATGTTTAGATGCCTTTGGACAGTAGTGTGTGATCTAAAGTAGCTTGATAGTTCCGTAATTTTGCTCCAGAGAAAATATAATACTCGTAAAACGTAAAACGAAGTTACTTCGGAACAATCCATTGAACTATATCCCGTATTTAGCTTTTCCGGGACACAATACGGGCTACATGACCGCAAACGACCGACCGCATTACTTTACGATACAATTGACCGCAGTTTCATTGCAGTACGGTCAACAACACAACAACCTACGCAAATTCTTTGCAAATACGTCGCTATTGCTGGAATATAAAGGTGCTGGGTTGATATGAAGTATCGACTGTATACGAGTTGATTAGTTTGGAGCTTTTGAGTCCGAGAAATGTGGTTGTTTGGGATGCAAAATTAACTTACTGATTGTGCCAATGTAGTTGATTTGTTTGTTCAAATGCATTTATCTCTAAATCTATCGATGTGATTGGAATTATAGTCAAATTGATGAGGGATAATATAGGTTAAACATGATAGCCAGAAAAATTAAACGGAAACGTTGAAAGCAACTGTAATTTATTCTAAAGTCTATAGATTGCTTTATTTATAAATATAAATTGCTTTATAAAGAAGAAGATGGCTCCCAGAAATAAAAAGTAAAAAAAATGTTTACTTCTAAACCTATCCAAAGGCATAAATCGATAAGTATCGATAGTTTTCTAAGATAGTGTCCCATCCATAGCCGTGCTTTCCTATAATGCTCAAACATGCTCCAGCCTTATAAAGCACGAATAATTTCTCAGTTCCTTGTAATTGTAAGCGAAAGCTGTTGGTATGTATTGCTTTTATATTGCTTCTAGTTTTTATCACCTTTATGTGGTAGGTCTTATGTACAAATTAATTTAATAATAGCATTTTAGATATATTTTCGTTTGAGTCTCAGATTAACATTATAGATTTTAGTGTTTAGTTTTACACTACTTTGTTATAAAATAGGTAAAAATATAGGCATGTTGTTGTTGACAGTTTTATTTTTGAAGTGCTATCAGAACGCTAATTCTTTTTCATTACAAGAACACAAAAAACATATAAAATTCTATTTGAAAATAAATATATAAAAATTTATTGACCGAGCGAGCGAAGCGAGCGAAGGTCTCTAAATCGAGTTGGGGGCGAAACACATTGTTTGTATGTATGTATGTATGTATGTATGTATGTATGTATGTATGTATGTATGTTTGTACCGCGATAACTGCCGAACCGATGGTCCGATTTTGATGAAATTTGGTAGGCATGTAGGAAATATCAATAGAATTTTCAAGTTCGTTGAGCATCAAAATCG
The DNA here is from genome assembly GCA_018467065.1 of Ephestia elutella. NCBI lineage: Eukaryota > Metazoa > Arthropoda > Insecta > Lepidoptera > Pyralidae > Ephestia > Ephestia elutella. Next base: position 9,674,530 of record CM031594.1, read on the forward strand.
GTTCAGTAGTTTTTGAAATATTAATAAAAACGTCCGCGATTATCTAGCAAACGAAACCATAGCGTGTTCTAACTTTGGATAACGCCATCTAGATTTTATTTAGGGAACTGAATGATGTTAGAAAAGTCGAAATCAGAGTATATCAATAAAAACGCGAGTAAAAATCGCGAGGTCTAAGTTCGCGGCGAACTACTAGTATTAGTAAATTGGGATCTTGTTTATTAATAAAGGTCTAATTGGCTATTGAAATCTGAGCACTAAAAAAGTTAGAATCATCATCAAAGCCATAGTACAAGTAGATGATGATGAGATGAGAAATGAGGGAGCTAGAATAAATAAGTTATAAGTACCAATGTTATTATTAGACCAATATAGTAATACTAGCCGCGCCCCGGGGCTTCGTTCCCGTGGGAATTTTGGGATAAAAAGTATCCTATGTGCTATTTCCGGTATTTTTCTACCCGTATACCAAATTTCAGCTACATCCGTCCAGTAGATTTTGCACGATTGAGTAATAAACATCCTCACAAACTCACAGATTCACAAACTCACATCCAAACTTTCGCATTTATAATATTAGTAGGGGTTATTGTAAATTCGTCCCTAGAGTTAATTTTAGTAGGATTACTTACTTAGTTGGCAAATAAATAAAATGAAATACCACTACAAACCATGTTATCTAGATTAACATATTGTTTTGTAAATATAAGTTCAAGTTGAAGCCGTTTACAATTAGGTTAATTAGTACCAAGAACTAACTCATAATTATTGTAATTACTATCGATATAATTAATGTTACGACATTTATGGAATTTACAAATCTTGTCGATCATACATTTCAAGGTCTAAAAATATTGAAGACAAGTGTAGAGAGGCGGCAGCAAGGACACCAAAAAAAATAAAAAATAAAATAAAATAATCAATTCTGGCAGGGTCGCCATGTAGAGAGGCGGCAGCAAGGACACAAATGAAACGACTGTTTCTGATCGAAAATGATCGTGTAATCAACTAATTGACCGAGCGAGCGAAGCGAGCGAAGGTCTCTAAATCGAGTTGGGGGCGAAACACATTGTTTGTATGTATGTATGTATGTATGTATGTATGTTTGTACCGCGATAACTGCCGAACCGATGGTCCGATTTTGATGAAATTTGGTAGGCATGTAGGAAATATCAATAGAATTTTCAAGTTCGTTGGGCATCAAAATCGGTTCAGTAGTTTTTGAAATATTAATAAAAACGTCCGCGATTATCTAGCAAACGAAACCATAGCGTGTTCTAACTTTGGATAACGCCATCTAGATTTTATTTAGGGAACTGAATTATGTTAAAAAGTCGAAATCAGAGTATATCAATAAAAACGCGAGTAATAATCGCGAGGTCTAAGTTCGCGGCGAACTACTAGTAAATGAGTTACATGACTTTATATTATAGGTTTGCCTTATACACTTCACAAGTTTAACTTGTAATTATACTTCAATATTACATCCTCGAGATTTAATACCATGTAGTTACGTGTTATGTACTACTACCGTCCACACAATACAAAGCATATACATATTCTATAAATAAATAAGAAAAACTAACTTTTTCGGTCATCGTACATTCACTCATTAAGTACAGTTCCTTCGTTCACCGACAGTTAGCTAATGTCATTCGTGTTTCGTGTGCGTACCGTCACACATACTCTCGTTCGAATTATTATTATAATTTTTTATTTATCAAGTTTAATAAGTTACTTAACACGGTGAAAAGAAGAGAAAACATAAAGAAGATATTGTGAAATCAATTCGCCGTAAACTATGCTGCTTGGAGAAAAAGTTGAATCGTTCCAAACGATATGAAGACGACGATATCGGTCAACCTACCCTCGCAATAACTATTTTAAATTTACTTGTTGAGGAAGCATTAATATTACATAATGCGCTTGGAAGCGAGGTCTGACAATTGTTATCAACAACCTAAGAAAAAATCATGTTTTTTCTTCTATCTTAATGTGGTTATACGATATATTAACCAGGAATAAACTATTTCTTTCCTAACGTCATCAGTACAAGATGCAACAAGTGCCAATGCAAAAAGCATTAGAGAAAAATGATCCAGGACCAAATTATTACTTCCCTAACGTGGTAATACGAGATATTATCCAGGGATAGTACGAGACACTACGAAATATTATTCAGGACCAAACTATTACTTCCCTAACGTGGTAATACGAGATATTATCCAGGAATAGTATGAGATGCTACGAGACATTATCCAAGACCAAACTATTACTTCCCCACAGTGGTAATACGAGATATTATCCGGGGATTTTATGTTCCTAAAGTGGTAATACGAGATATTATCCAGGAACGAAATCATTACTTTTCCTAAAGTGGTAATACGAGATATTATCCAGGATTAGTACGAGTTGCTACGAGATATCATCCAGGACCAAACTATTACTTCCCTAACGTGGTAATACGAGATATTATCCAGGGATAATCTATTACTTTCCTAACGTGGTAATACGAGATATTATCCAGGAATAGTACGAGATGTTACGAGATCCTGCTCCGCCGCCCTTTCCGACCGGATCCAGTATAAGCTGTACAAGACCTGGAATCGACATTGATGGAAAATAAAAGCCCTTAGCGGCCATACCGGATGAAATAATATAACTATTTGGTCAGGTCTCTGAACGCTGGGAAGATCCTGCTGGAGAAGAGAAGTAAACGCTGTTTTGTCAGTGGCTGCGAGAAATCGGGATAATAGGTAAGAAAGTGCCAAAGGCCAATTAATTTGGTTCACACATTGCTTGATTACTCATAAGTTGACAAAAGATTTGATAGAATCAAATTTAGATAAGTCTTCTTGACCTACAATATGAAATAAAAGTTATAAATTTAATCGTATATATTTTTAATCACTGGTGGTCACATAAACATTTTGAATGATACAATATTTAGAATCCATCAAAATTCGTGCAACTTTTTATTTAATTATAATTATTACAAATGACAAATTACATATTATGATCATATGTTGCGCTTCAAAAACCACTGGGATAACTGTTTTTTTTTTTCTCGTATCATTTATCAACTTAAATCCAAATATCGCCAAGTCATGGTGATGTTACATTGTTGCTGTATGCTCTTGCTCATATGAGCATATGATATCATGATATGAAATATAAAAATGTCTAAGAAATTGACATATGAATCCAGTCAACAAAATAAGCAGCCTGCACCTGAATTTCTAACAAAACCACCAATGAAGTTGGGAAAACACACGCTTTCCTCCAACACGTCGTACACAACGGTAGCTTCGAGCAGCCAACGCTAGTGCCTGTAGCAGTGCAGCGTTACCAGCCAAGAGGAGCTCGACCGCACGCGCCTGCACGCATCAACAAGTCGCGTGCTCACCGGCGCTAGTTCAGGTACAACACGCTGGTCATATTCAGTACTTTCATGATTATTGGCGAACAATTATCAACGATCCAGAATTGCTGTTCTATGTCAATGTATGTTCTAGACTACTGAACAAAAAAATTATTTTTTTTCCTGAAAATAAAATGCTTAACGCTTTATTGAAACTTGTAATCTCGGTGCCATGCCACCCTACCATGAGTTACCAGATCCATTTGTTTCTCCTTTATTTTTAAAACACAAAAAATTAAGGAGCTTTTGATTTACCTTAAATTAATGAAAGTCAAACGAATCCATCAATTGTCTTCATTTTAAAATGGAAAACATATGTACCGTACACCGACTAATATCTCGCATTGAACATATGGTAATAATTGACCATAAACATGTCAACTTTCTGGTAACCTTTCACTTATAAGTCTAAGATTCAAATTCACTCAATTATATGAATTTAACTACTTACTTTGGGTCTTTGTTTGGCCCTGTACATTTTTACCAAAATTTTTTGAAACCGCTTTAATCTTTGCTGAGAGGCCAAGCTGGCTATTGGTAGCCTATTTGTTAAATTATTAATTTGTATCGGCTCAGAGTACACATCATGTAAATACATGAACCCTGAAAGCTAAACGCTCCTTTTGTGTTCAGTAGTGTGAAAATATAAAAATAAAAGAAGAAATATTCAACCTATGCAGTTATGCAAGTCCTTATGTTTATAATTAAAAAAAAAAAAAGGCAGAATTTAAAACTTAGTTAAAATACTTCCAATAAAAATAGCAATACTATTTTGCTTTTACAAAATTCGGCCATTATACGACTTCATCGGTACCTTAAAGATGGTACGGTTGGATAATAATAACAATATTTAATTGTTCACCTTTTTAACATACGTTAGACCTTATTATACTTGAATAGGTATATTATTATGTTTGTTGTTTATTTGTAATATCTTTATTGTACCTGCTACCAAGGATATACAGTTAAACAAAAATGAAAAGGTAAATAAATATACAGCGGCGGAATTATTGTGTACTTATAAAAAAAAAAAAAAAAAAATTAAAATCAAAGAAAAGACTAGCTATGCTTACAATTATGTTTGGTTTGAATAAGTACCAAACGCCTTGAGCGCGAAAAGTTTATTTGGCTTTAAACATGTTAGGATAAATATTGAAATTAGGTATTTAAATCATTACCTACTTTTCTTAGTAGTAAATTACTGAGCTAATACAGGGTTTTTTCTTATTGTCAACGTTTTTTGTCACTGTTACAAGATGCCGTGGTCACGACCGACTGATCCAATTTTTTTTGGTGGGTCAATATAATCGAAAAAGCCTACACAAAACTTTTCGAAAGAATTTTGAACTATAAATCCTTACGGATTACTCTATGATTCTTTCTGGGTTGGTGAGGTCATTCGAGGTAATTGGAGTGCATATGAAATGACTCACCACATTAATTGTTTACAACTTTTAGGTGCGTTCTTTGGATTGTAACGTGATACACGTTGTTAGTGTTAACTTAATTACATATTACAGGATTTAAATCTTTTGTGGAAATAATAATAAAAAAATATTGTTTTGTATTGCTCAAAATCGACAACATTTCTGTTATCTCTTACATAGGATGGGCGGCATATAATTCTTCTCTCCAACAAGAGACATACGAGGCAATAGTAATGTGAAACATATATATATATATATATTTGCTTCTTACATACGTCATAATCTTCATACTTAATAAACAAACGCGTTTGATAAGCGGTCATTGACCTATTTGCATCTAGGGTTTCCGGAAACGGGACCCAAATGCTTATGAAATCGATGCATTTACGGTAATTTGCAATACGTATTTCTTCTACGCATTTCCACCTTTCGCTTTCATTTTTAAATACCGTAGAATAAATTATTGAAAAGAAGGCCACGACATACTGCTCGTACCTATTAGCCCAATAATGGCATCACCTTTATGTTGGAATGTTTGCAGTTTCTGAAATATCGTTTATGACACCTATTATAAACCTTTCATTATCATCTTCCAGACAACTGCACCCCCGTGGTACAGCCGTTCCTTGCATTACATTGTCCGGCAAGGGCATAGGCAATGATATTCTTAGTCAGTATAACGTTGCTTAAGACGATGGTTTCATTTTTGTCAATTGAAAATTTAAATTATTTTTCTACGCCTCCAAAATATACACATTACGTATTTTAATCTAACAAGTCGAAAAGGGTGCATATTATGGACTTATTGTACGTTAAGGATAAAATTGATAAAAATTTATCAGAATTAATAAAAATCAATTAATAAGACTGTTAAAAAGTATTTTTTTTAATTAAACTTAATTTCCAAAAATATTACCTATAAATATTACCTGGGATCCCAACATTGTTTTACAATATATGTGTAATATCTACACGAATTATTCTGTTACAATTGATTTGTCAGCCAAAACAGTTTTTTCGCGTGGACAACTGAACAACGCGTATAGATTCTAATGCATGCTTGACATAATTACTATTAATTGTTACTATTAATTACTTTTAATTAACTTTTAGAAAGAATCGTATCATAATTTCTTTCTTTCTTTTAATGATTTGATTATATCCTCCGCTCCTAATTGTTCCAGTCAACTTCCCATTTTATGATAAAAAATGAATTTAAGTATATGCACAGCAAAAAACATTAATTAGCTATATGAAATAAACATTTCAATTAATCATAACGCCCACCTCTCAAATGATAAGTCGATAAATAAACAAATCACACGCGAAAGTTGCGTAAATGTGAACACATTCACAGCGTGACCAGCCAGGCTGGACTGTCCATCGACTTGATCAAGAGGACGGTGGGCAAGACTCGAAATTCTTACTGTCTTGCAAAGTAGTTATATAAACTGCTTTAATTTAAAATGAGTTAAATAATACACCATTCGCTAACGCTTTCCTGTCAAAATCAGATTATTATAGTGTACTAGCTGTCGCCCGCGGCTTCGCCCGCGTGAGTTTCGCTTAGATGAAAAATCTCTCTTGGAGCTTTTCATCAGATGTTCCAGATCTTCAATTTTTATACGTCAGCAGAAAATGCTCATCAGGTTGAACTACTTTTAATAAGGCGCCATTTCCATATATGTTATAGTGTAGCTGGTCTCTTGCAGTTCTTCATCAGATGTTCCAGATCTTCAAATTTTATACGTCATCAGAAAATGCTCATCAGGTTGAACGACTTTTGTTAAGGCACTATTTCCATATTTCTTATAGTTAAGCTGTTCTGTTAAGGTTCTTCATCAGGTGTTCCAGTTTTCAAAATAAATTATAGCCTATATGTTGCCCAGGCTTAATAGCTATACAACAAAAAAAGTTTCATTCAAATCCGTCCAGTAGTTTTTGCGTGAAACGCGTACATACATACAGACAGACAGACAGACAGACAGACAGACAGACAGACAGACAGACAAGAAATTCCAAAAATTTTTTTTTGCTTTTTATTATTCTTTTTAAGTGTCCCTCTATCCATTTCAGTCAAAAATACTAAATGTACAGACAAAATATTTTTACTGTTTTATTATATGTATAGATATAATTAAAAAAAGTGTTGAATAACCAGTCTCTTTCATTCTGCAACATATCTACGCTAAACATCTACATGGTATTAAATCTCGAGGATGTAATATTGAAGTATAATTTATGGTTAAAAGAACCTACCTAAGTGAATTTCAACCAAAATTATACGAAATATTACATCCGAAGAGATTTAATCTCCCACCCATCCCGTATGACATGCTCGCTCGTAGAACTCTGCTACCATGTCTTATGTGCCCAGGGTTGCAGAATGTAAACAGCAGCTCTAAAAAGAATGACATTAGCTAACTGTCGGTGAACGAAGGAACTGTACTTAATGAGTGAATGTACGATGACCGAAAAAGTTAGTTTTTCTTATTTATTTATAGAATATGTATATGCTTTGTATTGTGTGGACGGTAGTAGTACATAACACGTAACTACATGGTATTAAATCTCTTCGGATGTAATATTTCGTATAATTTTGGTTGAAATTCACTTAGGTAGGTTCTTTTAACCATAAATTATTTTTCTTAGTTTTTAATTCAAGTATTTTAAAATTTGCTTGTATTAATAGTTCTTTGTTAAATGTCCTTTAATTATATCACATCAAGAATTTACTTCATCAATTTATTAATATACTAACTGTGCCCCGCTGTTTGGCTCTCCTGAGAATTTTGGGATTCTAATAGCCTTCTTTCCTGGCTATCATGCACAGTAATATTTTTTTAAATTGGACCAGTGGTGGTTCTAGAGATTAATGTGTTAAAATAAACATACAAACTTCTCTTCTAAAGTACTCTCATATAGAAATCGAATGCTCAAAAATCCAAAAAAAAAACTTCTCTTCTCTATATACTCGTAGATTTCAATGTCACACGAACCTAAAATTAAAGGTGTAATTTTCCTCATTTTGCATAGACCTTGGTATTACTTGTTTCTAACCGTTAGTAAATAAAATTGGGTAAATATGGTTTAGGAAAAAGGGTAATTTTCATCCCAAAATAATTTAATTTTTCCCGGGACTAGGTAGTTAAATAGCTAAAACAAAATAAAAGTCCCAAAAATAAATGCACTTAATTTATTATTGCAAAAAATAATTTTATTATGCTTTCTTGCTGGTACTAATAAATAAATCGTCGTGAAATTTCGCTAACACGCAATTGTTCATATAAGTTGGCCTTTTTACCTGAGCAAAAAAGTGTTATTTATTAGTACACCTAATAAAAACTCGACATTATTAATTGGCACTTAAAATACTTAATCCATGTCTCAATCCCGATATGGCACAATGAATGGTATAGAGCAGACACGGACGCGTGCGCACCATAGACTTGCAGAAGTTATAGACATTTCACTCTACAATGCGCCTATTGAAAAGCTAATTATTAAAAAATAAAAAATACGACTGACAACTCTCATAGCCTATGTCATTCGGAAGAATGCAAGGAATCTAAAAATACCTCTTACATCAAAATGTGTTGAGCCGTTCAGGACTTATGGTGGAGTGGAATAAAGAAATTACATACATACATACATGAACGCTGAAAACATAACACTCCTTTTTTGGTGTAAAAAGAGATCCACCTCCGTGACACAAGCTATAAATCAATAAATGTATATATGGACAAATCACACAGATTTGTTGTTGAGACTTGTGTTCTGAAATCATTTTCGAATCGGAATTTGATCCATTTTCCATTTCCCAAATACTTATAAATAAACCTTATGAGTGATGAAATAGGTTCATTTTGAAATATTTAAGAAATGGGAACCGAATTATATTCCGTAAACCGAAATTAAATAAATTTTGCAATATTAAGTAACAAACACAAATCAAAACTTTCCCATATAATATGAGTAGGATCTCTCTATTGGCTGGTCTATTCATTATCAAGTCTATGGTCTCTCGCAGACACGGTCGCGTGCGCACAGATGTCGGCACGGCAGATGTGCCGGACTCAATGACCATTTCAAGTTTTTTAGGAGGCAGTACGTATGTAAGTAGTACGGCTGTTATCCGTGGGTATTAAAGACTCAATACTATTGAGTCTTTCTGAATCGGGACGGGACCGCGTAGGTTACAAATTCGGTAGAAATCGGATTTATTGGAACTTTTTTTATATGCAAATATGTTTAGGATTACATCTCTTGGTGTATACTTTTGTCGTAGGTACTCGGGCGCGTTTTTACATGTTGCAGGAACAGATACCCACAGTGTCACGTCTTTATACCTTACGGGGTAGACAGAGTCAAGAGTAGTGAGACCCGAAGACCACGCTTATTGGCGGAATAGAGATATGTAGTGAAGTAACAGGTTGCTATTTTTTTTTTTTTTTATTTATTTAAACTTTATTGTACACACATACAAAAGTACAGTACAAAAGGTGGACTTAATGCTAAAAGCATTGTCTGACAGTCAATCCTTAGGGTTGAGCAGAGAGTTCATGTGGGTGTAAATAAATTTTATTATACAAATTAATTATTGGCAAATTAAACAGATACATATTAAGATGCTACGTAAATAAAATAAATTAATAAACATATAATACATATATGATACAAATAAATACAAGAATATCCGTACCTATGAATATATATAATATACTTACATAAATTACAAATAAAGATGAAGCAATCAAACAAGGGTCAGTTTTGTCGATGATTCAGCATATGTTTGTAGACAGTCACTTTAAAAGAATCTCTACTAGGAGCCCTTCTGATGGAGTCGGGTAGCGAATTCCAGAGTCGCACAGCTTTAACGGTAAAAGAATTAGCAAAGAAGATAGTTCTATGAGGGGGGGTAGCTAGGATGAGAGAGTTGGAAGAACGCAGGTGCCTATCATGAGTGGAACTTAAAAGTTTGAAACTGGATTTTAGGTATTCTACCCTATGACAAGAATTTATTTTTATAATCTACGCGGGGAGAGAAGCAATAGGTACTTACTCAATATTTTATTGCAGCCATAAAGTGAAGTGCATGGTGACATATAAATGATAGTACATTTATTTATGGACCCTGTCGGGCACAGCAACTTGGGTAGTCAAAGTAAAAGTCAATTATTTATATTCATATTGGCTTAAAAATAGCACTTATAAATAAATAAATAAATATATACGGATAAATCACACATATTGAGCTAGCCCTCAAGTAAGTTCGAGACTTGGGTCTCTATTGTTTCCCCTAATTTTTTGTACTCCTAATGTAGTTTGGTGCACAAACTTTTAGTACAACATTTTTTCGTACATTTTTATGAATTCTAATTTAGTTTAGCCTATTTTTGATTGCCCTAAGTTTTAATCGCCGTATGTTTACTTCCCAAATAAGACATTAGGCCTAATAATTGATTATTTCTAATATTCACAAATACTAATTAATATTTCGTACAAAGTAATTAAGCACAAAAGTGTAACACCTAACTATTTCTGTTATAATAATTTCTGATAATTATTACAAAGTATTTAAATCTAATAGGGGGGACTTAAATTAAACATTGATGAATTTGTGTTTGAAAAATGTCGAGAAGTAAAAGAAAGTTATATTAGGCATGTGAACTAAAACGTGCAGCAAGCAAGCAGCATGCAAGCAAGCAAGCAGCATGCAAGCAAGCAAGCAGCACGCAAGGAAGCATGCAGCATGCAAGCAAGCATGCAGCATGCAAGCAAGCATGCAGCAAGCAAGCAAGCATGCAGCATGCAAGCAAGCATGCAGCATGCAAGCAAGCATGCAGCATGCAAGCAAGCATGCAGCATGCAAGCAAGCATGCAGCATGCAAGCAAGCATGCAGCAGGCATGCAGCAAGCAAGCAAGCATGCAAGCAAGCATGCAGCATGCAAGCAAGCATGCAGCAGGCATGCAGCAAGCAAGCAAGCATGCAGCATGCAAGTATTTCTGGGTGGCTCCACCAGAAGACTCGCTCCGTCGGCCCTTCGATTCTTTCGTGCACTCGACCTCGCTACGCTCGAGAGGTCGCCGGCTCGCTTCGCTCGCCACCTCCCCCCCTCGCTGCGCTTCGGCCTCGTGCCCTCATTTTCTCAGGACCTCCTTCGCGAGCTTCTGGTTCCGCGCGAAGGAATAACACTCTAGTATAGGGCAAACTTGAGCCACGTGGAGTCGGGGTGCTCTAAGTCGGATCTGTCACTTATAAAGAATTTTTGGAATTATTATTAGTAGTGCATTACTAACATCATTCTGAAAATGATTGACGACAGACTGGACTGTCCTTATCTCCGGCACTGCTGTGATAGACATGTCACAGTACCCATGCCGGTGAGAAGGTACTAATAGTAATAATTAAATTTACTAATATAATGATTCAATTAGTTATAATTATAAGAAGTGATTATAATAGTAAGTAATAATTGTCTCAAACAAATTTATACGAGGATATCGTTACGTGTAAAAATTTAAAAGCCAAACGATTTTAGAACATCTAATAATAGAGACTCAAAAATTGCATCTAATAATTATTAGGCTAAATTATTATTGTGCAAAAACATCAATTAGGCGAGACAATAATTGTGCATAAAAAGTTTAGGCCAATAAGGTTCGGCGAAGTGAAATTAGAGACAAAAATTTTAAGCGAAACAAAGGGCACCCTCGAGACTTGTGTTATGGGATACTAATTAAACGATATTATATTTTATGACAAATACATATATAGATAAACATCCAAGACCCAGGCCAATCTGAAAAAGATCATTTTCCATTTTGACCTGACCGGGAATCGAACCCGGGACCTCCGGTGTGGCAGTCTGGCGTGATAACCGTTAGGCCACGGAGGTCGTCGAACTTATAAATCGTCACATTCTTGTTTTTTTTTAGTTAGTTGACGTCATAAAATTACTTAAAGATAAGTTTACCACCAAGGTAGAAAAGAGGAGGTCGCATCTCAAATTTAATGCTTACAAAAATTGTTTCAATTGTCGCAGCATTCAATGATTTCCTTCGCTCAGATGTTAGTATTAATAACCCACAAAAAATGACATAAAAATAATATTTTAGGTCAAGTTTACGTTCTTAATTAAGTTCATGTGGCGCCAAAACAAAAATATGCAACGCGAAGTGAGACATCCGTATCCGTTTCATGTTCTTTTTTTTTATTTGCAGAACTAAGGTTTTTAGGTTAGATGGACTTTAAATAACGTGTCCTTATTTGACTGTGATCAGTATACAAGGATTGGAATCAATAGTTTATTTGTCGAACATAAATGCTCATAAATGTATCCCAATCCCATCCCAACTAACAGAAAGAAAGAAGAAAGAAAGAAAAAAAATTCTTTATTCGACAAATTTTGCACTTAATTAACATATTTACTAAATTAACACTTATAAATGTGAAAGTAAGTTTGTATATTACTGTTTGTTAAGTACCTCTTCACTCTTTATCAGTCTACCAATCGTCCTAAAATTTTGCATGCACATAGTTAGGAGTACTGAGAAGGACATAGGGTACTTTTTATTTCGAAATTCCTACGGGATAGATTGATTTAGGAGGGAGAAAAGTTACTACTACTCGGGCTCCCTCCATTTCTTTGCTATTTACCAAAGACATAACATTGACTCTGCCTACCCCTTATGGTAAAGAAGAGTGATCAGTGAGTGTACAGTGCGTCAAGGATCTTTTTGCACGTGGTAGAAAATAGAACTAATGTCTAAACTAATAAAATTTCTTATTTAAAACGTAGGTGGCGCCCTCAGTCACGTGCAAAAAGATCCTTGTCGCACTGTAGCACCTATCACAGAGCAGGGGCCCTATTTTTGAAAGTGTGACATACCGCCGAAAACGAATAGACTATTATGTCGCACTCGTCCTAATATGTCACCAAAAACATAAAAGCCGTATTTTTGAAATCATTCGTCAAGCAATGTTGCCAGTGATATGAAAATAATGCAAGAAACAATTTCTGCTCCATTCTACGCAACAATAACCGAATCGGTAACGAATCGTAAAAGAAATGTTCGTAAATTTTCAATCAAAGAGAACGTAAACGTTAAACGGAACGCAAAAATGAAAATTCTAATAGACTCCATCTATATCATCCATCCGTATCCGGTTGTCTATGTCATTCAAGATTTTGACGTAAAAAACGTTCGACTACCAAATCATACGAAAATGAGTGGTCTAGACCACTCGTTGCGAATTATTCGACATAGACAATTCAAAAATACGGAATAATGGATATCGAATGAAAAATCATTCGGCTCACGCTTTTTTGGTGAGTCACACTTTCAAAAATAGGGCCCCTGAAAACAACGCCAAAACACAAGACAAGCGCGGCAATTTTTTGCTCTATGCTCTACCATAGAACAAAAAAAGTCCGCGCTATGTAAAAGTATAGCAGCAGTTATATCCGGTTTTTCTTCGCTTGAAAAAGTTACATAAGAATTAAAATTACATGCAATAAACCTTATTTACTGCAAGTTTACAGCCGACCTTCAATAAACCATAACAATTCAAACATCTCGGCACACATAAAACCGGTAAATGAGCGTTTTGGATCTGAACCAAGTCTTTAGATGATACGGTATTTGTAAACGTTTGGGATATTATCTCATCGGATTATATCATGAAACTCGTAATCGTATAGAACCATAGAGTTATTTATCCTGGGTAGAACTCTTAAAAATTAGAAAAATGGCAGAAATTCCACCGACAAGAGCCTCGTTCTTAAATTTTATAAACTCTTCTATAAACTTCCACATAGGCCAGTTGGTCAGGCCTGCGTCCAATGCAAGTTCGGATCCAGCCTTCGCGTCAGGGCGGGTCTCATAGTCGAGTGCGTAGTCTTTATTCAGAATAACCCAGGGAACAGTGCCTGGCTTATTTTAAGTACAGTAATAATCAAATAATAAGAAGGTCCAAGAAGGGGTTATGACCTCCATGACACCCTTCCTAAATCTGGACCTGGTCCAGCGTCTTCCTGCGACTTTGACGAAGAAGAGACAAAGCTTGGGTTAAGTTTGTTGCGCCGCTTCTTCGCTTGCGCTTTGGGGGCGAAATCTTAGCTAAATTATTGACGTCAAGAAGCGATGTTGTACTTATCCAATATTGAAAATAAACAATAGCATTTCATTGACGATATTTTCAGACCTCCGTGTTTTTTTGGTGGCCTTATGCTTTGCAAACTCTTAACATACTGATTTATTTCTGAATTTGGAGCTTGCTTAGTATGAATTATATAAAAGTAGTTCTTTGAATTATTAATAGTCAAAAATATTCTACTAATGAGAACTAAACTAGTCCGTGTCAGCTATTCCGTTTTGTCTCTGTCTATCTGGCATTCGATGTAGCTAAAATTTTACATGCATTGCTGAAGGTTCAATATTTTGAAATGAATCAATGATAACCCTAGGATCATTGCTTAGGTTACTGTGGTTCTACTGTTGTACCATTAGATCGATAGAAAATTAACGTTCATTTGTTTGTTAGCTAACAGTCGACTGTGATTGCCATTTTTGGCATCTACTAGCCAAAAACATGTGACGCTAATGTTGAACACACACGAAAAGAAATTTGAACGTACAATTACCGGTAATTTTCCCCGAATGAAACAAACGTATGTTTATGTAGCGGTTACCGTCACAATCCATTTGGTGACCTGGATTCGCATATCTGTGTCGGGTATTTCGGGAGTACTGTTCATTGAATACATATGAGAATATGTTAAGATTGGCTGGTCAATGCGAATACTACGGGTTTGACGAAAATGCTTCAGAAAAAATACTGTCATTTTTTTAAGTATTCGTATTATTAAGATTACCATCATTATCATTTCCTTTGGCATTTTCATTGTAGCTTCTTTACTTTTATTTTCCTCTTCACCCTTCTTTAAAGGTAAACCTTTTGCCACTTTTACGAATACACTTTTCAGTATGTACTCACTTGTTTTACTTTTCAGTACCTTCTATTTTACTCTTTTGGTTGCTATCTCATTTGATACTCCTTTCCTACCCTTGCTATCTTTAACACAATCCATCGATCTTTTTTTGGTTGTTTGCTTCATTCAAAATGTTCAACTTCGTTGTAACCCTATGTATTAATTTTCTTTTTGTGAGGACCTTTATTAGCATCTTTAGTTCTGAAATGTTAACCTATTGTTGTGTAAATAACTGTTGGTTTTCCTAATAAATAAAAATAAAATAAGAGACGCTTTTATCTTCCATTTCTAAAATTGGTATCCTGTAAAACATATTGATTGTATCTTCAAATTGACTGACCCACATTCCTTTTCCACTAGCAGTAACTCCATAATTATGGTTTATAGCTCGCTAAAATTTTGGACAACTCCATAAATGTGACCATAAAACTTGTGTTATGGCTGCCTAACGGCTTTGGATTATAAGGCATTAATTTGTGTTTTATTATGCTGTGATTAATAGGCTTTCAATCTCTGTTTAGTATCGAGAGTTCATTCAAGTTCATTTTTAGGGTTCCGTACCTCAAAAGGCAAAAACGGAACCCTTATAGGATCACTTTTTGTCCGTCTGTTTATTGAGACCAGGCTCTTTTTACTTTCTTTCTGTAATATGAATGGACTTCTGTGTGATGAAAGCTACAAAGATATGACAATGATGAAATCTACAAAAATAACCACTCCATTAAAAATTGCCAAGAAAGTCGTTGTGTGTGTTTCTTTCCATATAATGTGACCCTCAGTCATGAGGAAATACGACTAAATAGAGTTTTGATACTCTATTTTAAAATGACTATTTAGCGATGATGTTGAGCCGGAAAGCAAATGAGAATTCCAATGTAAAAGTAATAAATTGTTCAATGTATTGTCAGTATTTATGGTTTTAAAACATAAAGAAAATTTCCCATAGTCCACTTTTGTAATATAACTAAACTTATCTAACCAGTTTTTTTACTAGCCCACTGCTGGGCAAAGGCCTCCCCTTCCTCCTTCCACAATTCTCTGATAAGTGAAGCCCGCTTCCACTCCCGCAGATAACTTTCGATGTCATCTCGCCATCTCATTGGCGGTCAACCCCTACGCCTACATCTGCGTCTGGTACCTATAATCTACAAAAGAAAATTCCTGTAGCTTCAACAACCATAGCGAAATCTAGAGCAAATAGAAATAATAACAATATCTTTTATAATCACTCAAAGGGTTACATTACCAAACCGCAGTAACAAATCATAAGATTGAATCGAAATAAAACGCAATAAATTTTAAAACGTTCTATAGTTTTTTTTTTCCGATTGTGAGTAACCAAACGTTTTGTTTCTACACCTGGTGGGTTTCAATGGGGTGTGAAATCGCTAGGGGCTCGCGAACGAAGTGCGAAATTGTTCGATGCGCTTGAACGCGCACGGTTGTATTTAGCGTCAAGTTTGGACAATTATCTAAATGTATTACAGTAATCTGAATAACTTAATGTATCTTTCACTTATTCATCACTCAAGAATATTACAAACGAAATCCGGCTCGTAGGACCAGTGTACAGGTTGATTCCGTAAACTGAAGTTCTGATCAAATGAAAGTCATAAAAATTAACTGAATTGATCAAAACTGCTAAATTATGATGGGCGATGAAATGTACTTGCTGACCGAATGCGGACTGACTATAATTTTATTAGAATGAGGCGAATAAGTGCAATTAATGACTTAGCATAAATGTACAGTGCATTGTTCGTACAAAATGATTTTGGGGTGGCGGTGAATGGACTTAAAAATCCTTAAGTTTGTATCACATTTAGAAGCATAGAAAGGTAACGATGACTCATTCTTCTCTAGAAATCAACATCAATTTGTCATCAGTACTAACTGAAGTCAAGTTTAGACTAATGTTCTGATGTGTATCTGAACTGTATTTCTGTCTGTCTGTTTTAACGGAAAAGCTATGTTAATTATAGGATCGCGTAAGATCATGAACTCATCTTGTATTCGCGGTACCAAAAGGTTTAGCTGTGACTTCATGGTTTAACAAAACGAAAGCTATTTACAGCTACATAAGTCTCTTACATCTTATCTCTATTTTATAGTATCTACTAAGATGACCACAATCATGTTAATCCTTATTTGATACTCAATCTTTCATAGGTATACCTAGTGGAACTTTGTAAATGAATAGGGTACGACCGCATGGAAATAATAAGTACCTACGAACAAAAGTACTTATTACTTCCATGGGTAGGACCTAAAGCCAATTTGACTTATGTCAAAGAACAAAAGAAAACGACGAGGAAAGGCCTTTAATAGCCGCCACACACGATCAGTTTTAACTGACAGTTTTCACTGACAGTTAAAACTGTTCAGTTAAAACTGACAGTTAAAACTGATTGTATGTGGCGGCTACGAGGGTCTTTGCATGGCCTTTGCCAAATTTAGAGGTGTGAAAGCTAACTAAAAAGTTCAATACACGTGGTTAGTTAAACAATATTATGAAGTTACAAAGCACGAGTGAAATACCTCGAATTTCGCACGAAAGGATCTTTACTTGGTCCATCAATCTATATGATTCGGTTCACTTGATCATTTTTTAAAAGGATGAGTTTGTCAAAGCAGATGTTTTCCAAATGTGTAGTTTTACAAACGTTGTATGTAAAATGATGGTTTTAAAAAGATAATTTGTAATACGAGGGTGTACAATATGATTCAATGGTAGTGAGTTTGGAACCAGTGAAATGGTAAACCCTATTACTCCCATGGATTTGACTATCGATATTGTCGATTCAAATGACATCAAAGTCTATGCACGCATTGTATTTATAGAATGCATCTCTTTCCGGCCGGCATAGACAAGATAGAATTTTGGAGCGCCGCCAATGCGGACATCGCGCTCTGTGGAAATAGAATCGGGTTAATTTTGTGATTGTCTATGTTTTGTGTATTTTTTTTTATTTGTTACGTTCGCATCCTGTGGATTGTTGGGATAAATTATGTTAGGGTAGGATTTCTCATTTGATGCAAGGGAAGCCATTATTTCTGTTGCATGAAGTTTTGTATCTCTTGAGATATTTTGAATATATACTTGGTGTTTTGTAAGTATTGTGTATTAAAATGTTACAGCCACATAATATATTTTGATTAGTAGAGCTTATAGAGTCAGGGCGTGTGGAGTTAGAACCTTAGCTCTACATTAGATCTGATAACTTTGTCATAGTGCGAGCTATATGGTTGTCACCCGTCTTGGCAACATTTTACATAAAAATGATTTTGGTGCGATAAACATTTCTAATCATATGAAATACACAAGGTTATCAGCACTATTTGATAGGCAAATCCCCAATTCATACAGGGCATATTAAAATTCATCCATATCATAACTTATTCTTATCAAAGACTAAAGGTATTTTTATATATCCGCAGGGCATAATCCAATTCGTATTAAAATCGACAGAATCTCACGCTTTCTTTATACTTTATTTCATAATAAACGCCTTTATCCGACACATCTTTACATTCAAACCCAAATTAATTACACATTTTGGTTAAGCACATCGTAAAGGGCCGACGGCCATTTGGATTGCGCAAGCGATGACGAAACCATGTCGCAACTACTAGTCAAACTTGACATGTCAATAAGATAATTCTACTGTGATAAAGGCAAACACTTCAAAGACAGTGAAATCTGTATGACAATATTAGTTTTAGAGTTCCGATAAATTAAAGGTAGATAAACTAGTAAAAGGCAGTATTTTGCAGTTTTGCTACTTGAATTAATTGATGGGAAATCGGTAAATCTAGGACCATCACTTGGACAGGCGCAAAATCGATGTTGCTGCCGCGTTTTATGATCTGCCGCAGAACTTTGCGATCATTGCCATACACAATTCACAAAATTCTGATCATTATGATCTGATAGTAGTAGATGGTGATCTACTACTATTAGATCTAATATATTAGATCTTACTATTGGCAGACATGTAAAAATGACAATCCACTATTAATAAATTTAGGCTCATCGTGAAACCGAAATCCGTCGAGTATAGACTTCTCTGTCTAGTCTTGTGCTGAATATTCGCATAACGGCGAAGTGGCGAAGAATTTTAATTAGGTACCTTTTAAATTTTGGACGTTTTGATCTCGTGACTATTTCAATTGCGGTCATTTAATAATAAGGACATATTGCTCTAGACAAAAAAGCCCTTTTAAATTGCAGACGTTTTCTCCCATGACTTACTACGTTACGGTCGTTTTATCAACGTGGACATTTTGCTGAGGACCACCCACTCTTCGTTTGGTGATTGGTTTTAGTTGATACTTTCAAAAATCCGTACCTAACTATTCTAATTTCAAGTAGGATCTTTGGACTGTCAGCTGGCCAACTCGTACTAATCACAATATTGCGTAAAATGTGATAATTGCGCCTTAAAGCTCAGAGTAAACACTAGAGTGACAATATCTTCGTCAAGTGGCGGACAGACATGATGACATGACATCACAGTCGCGGATTATTGTGAAACGTTTTTACAAAGATGTTCATATTTATAGATAGGCTCGTTCTTCGAATTCGTAGACTGTTGATTAAAGTAAAGCCAGGTACACATTGGGTCAACTTTGAGGCCAATACATCACACAGCAATATATTAGGTATTTGAGGCCAATCAACGTTATTCTGAGTTATTCAGAAAATGTACATAGCAAAGCTTAAAGTTACGATTTCCATACTTTCATGCCAAATAACAAATGCGAAACTCTGACTACGCTTTCATTCGATAAACCGCTGTACCGATATTGATCAAATTTACCATGGAGATTTAGCTCAAGACACTGCCTAAAACATAAGCTACTTTTCATATTTTGGTCACTAAGGGGCAGAAGCAGAAAAAGAGAATTAAAGTTTGTATGAAAAACCGTTAACCTAAAATGGCTCATACTTTATGCCACGGCCACGGCACAGAATTAATATAAGTTCTACGTACTCCCTGCCCCTCCCACAATATGGTACCCCCCGCATCCCCCGCACTTCTCCCCCGTTCTTGTGTGTATTGGGACGCTATGACTATGAAAACGCACACATTGACGTGTTCACGGATATACAGTTTCATTTGTAGTAGTAGTAGTAGGTGTAGGTGTCTAATAACAAACACTTTGTATTATTGAAACCATCGTTTTATTCCGTATTTCCAGTTACAAACTTAATCGAATTCAATCCCGGATTTAACCAACAACTTAACTGATCCGCTCCTAGTATTGGCGGCTAACCTATGACAGTGACAGCTGACATTGGCACAGATACAAATAACTCTACAGTAGGTATATATTTGACGCCCTGTTTCTATGTAGCGCCCGCCCTGTGGCCACGGGTAACATTTAGTCTTCTGATAATATACTTACTAGATAGATTATATTGGATTTTTGTGTATGGGATTTTGTAATTCCTATACTTACTCTAATATTATCAGCTGTGTGCTAAGTGCGAAAACACGTGGGTAGAGAATATCACAATACGTAGCGCTTTCGTCATTCGTCGTCTTGAGTTGTTTGTGTTCAAATCAATCATTTGAAGTGCTACTTAAACATTTTAACTCGGAAAGAATTTTTCAAATCTGATTTTGAGATAAATGCGTTCAAATCCTAATCCTTATAAATCCGAAAGTGAGTTTGTTTGTTTTTTTGATCGTTTGTTTTTTACCTCTTCACGCTTTATCTTCAGAACCAATCTTCCTGAAATTTCGCATACACATAGTTAGAAGTAGTGAGAAGGTCATAGGGTACTTTTCATCCCGAGAAAAAGCAATGTTCCTGTGGGAAATTCACGCGGGCGAAGCCGCGGGCAAAGCTAGTAAAGTATAAAATTCTTCAGTTTTATTAACTTTATTTATACTTTATGACGTTTAAGTCTCAAAATCGTAGTTATGTTTCTCAGATTAGTGTTACTTCACGCGCGGTGTGTAAGTCCATTCAGAAATGTATGTAGGTCACCATTACTGTTCACACCGGGTTTACGAGCGCCTTATTGGCCACGCTCGAGTTATGGTCGAGTCGTGACTTCCGAGTGCATTTTTGTCGGGAAGTCGCCATTGACTTTTAAGATTGGATGATACACTGGATAGTGTTAAGTGAGGACAAAAATAGATTGTTAAGCTAGGGTCGGATGATATTAATTCCGATACGAGGTGTTTAGTTAGACCCTCGATACAGACATATTTGGATTATAGCCGTCATGACGCTCAGGCGGCTATAATCCGAGTATGTATGAATTGATGTCATTCACCTGTGGTGAACACTCTACTTTTTATTACGAAAATAAGGAAAGTAAAAAAAAATCTTATGAATATTATACGAATTTTGTATCAAGATGAGCTTTTCCTCTAATAGCCCGGGAAGTAGTGTCATCCAATGTATGGAACCTGCAAATTTTGGTATCGGAAGAATTCACTTGGCACAGGTGTTATATACATGAAGTTAAGCTAATTTAGCCCGGTAGCCTTCCACCCCCCCCCTGGTGGGTAGGTAGGGGGGGCATTCAAAGGTACACGCCGCCGCGCTTTAGTTAAAAAATCATATCAGCTTATATTTACCTACCACCTCGAGTTTGGTGCCATTTTCTAGTAAATCAGGCATGAGGAATTCATTTTTGAGACATTTAGTATATAGTTTAATAGAAAAAAAGGAAAATATTGACGAAAATATCAAAATCAGTTTGTTATTTTTTTTATTCAACTGTCAATATTTTTGAAAATCCTTAATTTTGTGCAAATAAAAAAATACTATATTAAAGGATATTTATCTAGCTTTTAAAAAATATATACTTTAATATATAAAGTTATCATAGATGTTTCTGAAAAAAATCGGACATGGTACGCGGCGGTGCCTAGGAACTTTTACAGTAGTCTAGTTTCTCATCCTTTTGTTGACATATAAATTTGGTTTTATATGCAAAATATACAGAATATGTACTTTACTTAGTTATTGACTGTCTCTTATGGTCTGATGAATAAATAATAGTATTTTTAGGGTTCCGAAGTAAACATGGAACCCTTATAGTTTAGTCATGTCTGTCCGTTTGGCTGTCCGTCCGTCTATCCGAGACTTAGCTAAGAGACTATTAATGCTATCAAGTTGTAATTTGGTATAGATATACATATTAATTACGCGGATAGAAATGTAGAATAAAATCATAAAAAAAATTTTTTTAGGGCGTTTCCCCTACGGCTAAAGAAGGGATGACTTTTTTATCTCGATTATACCATCGTGTGGGGTATCATTTGATAGGTTTTTCAAAAATATTATGAGTGTGTGAACATCATATTTTGATTTAGGGATCCGTTTGTGAAATATTTGACTTTAAAGTGCAAAATTTTGTTAAGAGTCAAGTGTCACCCCTTTCGAATAGGAAAATAGTTGTCGGTGGATACGGGAAAAAGTCATGATACGTAGTAAAGATAATGAATTTAAAAGGAAAACTGTCACTATTATGTAGGCTTTACACTTTAACTAGTAATAGACGATAAACTAACAAAATCGATTTTAGTATGAAAAATATTTGTAGGAACATACATATTTCATTGAATATGATGGTATGGTATATATACATTGTATTATAGTCATTAGTTAAATAAAGCTGGGAGTTAATTTGAGTTGATGTATCCACATTTGTACAGAGTAGGCAGGCACCTTCGGAACTCTACAATGGTGGTTCGATACGGACTTGACCAATTATTTTATTACATTACCGACATTTTCCACCACAGTGGCATAATTTGGTTCATTTTAATTGAATTTTGACAGCTGCACCTAACACCGCACCGTGGCTTGCACCGAATCAGTTCACGACAAGCGGTAGCAGCAACTGGTGCAATAGTCCACTTTGGTTTCCATTTATTTAATTCCATTTCCTATCCCAAATCCGCAAGTGCGCTGTTCTCTAAAAAAGACTGACAGCTAGAGAATGTTCCGCCGATGGAAGCCAGTTCTCGGCTGCATCTCCTAAGAGCTGTTTACTAAGGTGTGCATGTAGAGTGTGCTGTGCATTGTGGACTCCTACTTGTCAGAAAGGCACGTCGAGTACCCAGGGAAAGACGGATGGCGATGCTGGGAAATGTCATGTGGCGTTCCGCATCCCATGCCCTATGTTTTTATCGTCCTAGACATGCACCGCCAGAAAATGCGAGCATAGTGGTAGGTGGGGTCAATATCGCTATTGGTGGAACTATGAAGTACCTCGCCTGAATGAACCCTAGAACTATGAAGCCTAATCCTGGATGCCAAATGGAAGTTCTCCAATCATTTCAAGAATATGGCTCCGAAACTCTTGAAATCTGCATCTGCGTCGTCCAGGATACTGCCTAATAGGACCCAATACACCCGCGCGACGCCTCTATACTGGTGTCGTACGGTCGATGGCATTATATGGAGTCCCAATATACGCAGATGATTTAAAAAAGGAGAGCATAATGTTGTTGCGTAGACCCCAAAGGGCTATCTGTACAATACGAGGATATCGCACAGTTTCTGCAGACGCTGATTGTATTCTTGTTGGGTCCTTGCCATGGGATCTAGAGGCAAAAATTCTTTCTGGGGCTTTTTATGGCGTGAAGTAAATCGCGCCCTAGGTAAAAAAATAGATAAAGCATAGATATTCAGCGAGACTATAATGCCAAAGAAAGAAGAGGCAGAGCAACAACGAGAAGCTCTGTCGGCCGGACCGGAGAAGAAGGGCCTATGCCCATCTTATGCCCCCTTGATAATGGCTGGCGATGGACCTGGTAATCGGTCCATCGTCCGCGTTTTTAAGAGGCTATTATTTAAGGCAGGCGGAGTAATTATACTCGATGCAGGGTGACATTTGAAGGTCACTGCCATGGCTGGAGAGTGTGGAAGATTGGTGGTAACTCCACCGTTTCCACCTCTTCTGTATTGGTATGTAGAGGCACCGGGGTGTTTTTAGTGGGTCCAAGTCCCACATGCCGCTTCACTGCTCGACTGTCGAGAAGTGAAGCGGTATGCGAAGGTATTTTCACATAGCATTTTCACCACATTGACAAAATTTTGCACTTTGAAGTCAAATATTTCACAAACGGATCCCTAAATCAAAATATGATGTTCACACACTCATAATATTTTTAAAAAAACCTATCAAATGATACCCCACACGATGGTATAATCGAGATAAAAAAAATCATCCCCTCTTTAGCCGTAGGGGAACCGCCCTAAAAAAAATTTTTTTTTCATGATTTTATTCTACATTTCTATCCGCGTAATTAATATGTATATCTATACCAAATTACAACTTGATAGCATTAATAGTCTCTGAGCTAAGTCTCGGACAGACGGACGGACAGCCAAACGGACAGACATGACGAAACTATACTATAAGGGTTCCATATGTTTGCTTCGGAACCCTAAAAATACTATTATTTATTCATCAGACCATAAGAGACAGTCAATAACTAAGTAAAGTACAAATTCTGTATATTTTGCATATAAAACCAAATTAATATGTCAACAAAAGGATGAGAAACTAGACTACTGTAAAAGTTCCTTGGCACCGCCGTGTATCATGTCCGATTTTTTTCAGAAACATCTATGATAACTTTATATATTAAAGTATATATTTTTTAAAAGCTAGATAAATATCCTTTAATATAGTATTTTTTTATTTGCACAAAATTCAGGATTTTCAAAAATATTGACAGTTGAATAAAAAAAATAACAAACCGATTTTGATATTTTCGTCAATATTTTCCTTTTTTTCTATTAAACTATATACTAAATGTCTCAAAAATGAATTCCTCATGCCTGATTTACTAGAAAATGATACCAAACTCGAGGTGGTAGGTAAATATAAGCTGATATGATTTTTTAACTAAAGCGCGGCGGCGTGTACCTTTGAATGTCCCCCCTACCTACCCACCAGGGGGGGGTGGATGGCTACCGGGCTAAATTAGCTTAACTTCATGTATATAACACCTATGCCAAGTGAATTCTTCCGATACCAAAATTTGCACGTCATGACACTACTTCCCGGGCTATAACTCAAACTCACTCACATTATTTATTGCAATAAGTGTGTAGAGACGAGGTATAAGTGGTACATCCTACTATTCTACTAATATTATAAATGCTAAAGTTTGGATGTGAGTTTGTGAGGACGTATGTAACTTAATCACGCAACATCTACTGGACGGATTTCGATGAAATTTGGTATACAAGTAGAAAAATACCACGAATAGCACTTAGAGTACTTTCTATCCCGAAATTCCCACGGGAGCGAAGCCCCGGGGCGCGGCTAGTATAGCTATATAAAGTTCAACTTGCCCTTTCAGGCATGCAATATCTTGTCCAATGTTACTGTTCATGTTTAGTCCATGCTCAGTTTGTTTATAGTCTATGGCGGGAAGTTGCAATGCGATCCTTTCCGTTCCTCGATGCAGTTTTGTACAATTTAATTACTCGTGCTGTAATTTAGTTTATAACCTTTTTATTTAAAACAGTTATGGTACAAGTTGTATTTATGCTACTTGCGTCTTCGCTCTTCTAGAAATTATAGAAATAATAAGATTAACTAACATAGCTGGATCGCTAAAAAACTTGGCGTTATATTTGGGTTATTCCGATTTAGACGACCTCCGTGGCCCAACGGTCATCACGCCTGCCTGCCACACTGGAGGTTCCGGGTTCGATCCCTGGTCGGGTCAAGATGGAAAATGACCTTTTTCAGATTGGCCTGGGTCTTGGATGTTTATCTATATATGTATTTGTTATAAAATATAGTATCGTTGAGTTAGCATCTTATAACACAAGTCTCGAACTTACTTTGGGGCTAACTCAATCTGTGTGATATTATTATGTATTTCACAACAACTTTAGCTTATCCTAACATATTAGGTATATCCTTTACGATTGTCTCTAAACTAAAAACGAAATAAAAGTTAAGTTATGACAATAAAATAATTGAAATATGCTCGCTCAATATAAAACGATTACAGTTTCATGAAAAAAATATTAATTATCCTATGCGATTTATTGTAACATTACTTTTTGTGTTGAACATAAATCCACATTTCAACCTAAAAACCCGATTTCCGCCAGTCTGGATACAAATTAAAAATATTACAGATACATCACTGGATTATAGGACTGTTTCACGAGTTTCTTTCGGCATTTCTTCTCAGCAGTGGTCAGTAGTTTGTAGCTTTGAGACATGATATACTATGATTACTTATATAATTAGTTTTTGACGTGAAAAAGAGCCTTCTTTGAAGGACAAGTTTTAATAAAGAATTTCTGATTTCTATAAGTTATTTATCATCATAATTTTAGCAAGCCTGTTATTTCAGCCACACATTTCATTTCTTTTCTGCCCACTGCTTAAGGCCTCTCCTCTCTTTTTAGGCCTCTTTTTCTCTTTATAAGAAGTATTTTTCAATTTACACAACAATTTACAACCTTTTAGAGATGAGTAATTAGGTTCATCTTCATTTCTAACCTAGATTGAACCACGGCTGGCCTAATTTTTGGGCCAAAGTTATTTGCAAAATATCAAAAATTACCATTACGCCCGAGGACCTATAGCGATGTAGTATAAAGCGTCCTCCCGGTAGGTTAAAAAGGGTCAGATAAAACGGGGTCTCTTTCCTTAGTGATTCTAATTATGTAATTCAAATTTTTGACTCACTCTCTCCTAGTGAGAGAGTGAGTCAAAAATTTGAGACTGGGCAGTTTAACTCTTTCTTTACTTTAGATATTTATGCCAAGACGTGTGTTTACGCCGAAATAGATCAATGTAAAACGCCAGACTAGAAAGACCCCTTTCATAAATAGTTTACATGTAGAAAATGGGCCAAGTTCTGTGGGTTGCGTAATTCGATAATCCTGTTTAAAGATAAGCATTTAAACATTGTTTGTTTTCAATAAAAACGTTTGTAAATTCTGATTTTATTATATGGGGCGCGTGCTCGTTCTGTTTTACAATCTTTGAAGATTTGCATAGATATTTTCAGTATTATTTATATTATAACAGGTTTGGATGAAAGATACCTATTATTTGATGTGTAGTGTTCTTGTCGGTAGAGTATACGCCACACCTCTCTATTCTCGGGTTTTACATTTTAGGTCTCGATACGACACGACACATACATACATAGAATCACGTCTTTATCCCTTACGGGGCAGACAGAGCCAAGAGTCTTGAAGGCCACGCTTAGCTGAATAGTGGGCTCTCTGATGTAATGGAGGTTCAGGTATATTGACAGGTTGCTAGCCCATCGCCTATGAGTGGAGGAATCCCCAGTTTAAAGCCCTTTCCTTCGATTGACTTTTAGAATCTGCGCGGGAAGAGAAGCAGTTGGCACATTCTATATTTTTTCTTCGCTCCCAGACCAACATTGTTGACACGACACGCCTTCAAAATTAATTCAAAAGATTACAGGCCCTAATTTATTTTCATGTTCAAACGCATTAATATAATGACTTACCATTATGAAAGCATAGACAAATATTGCTCAAGTAAATCCACAATGTTTGGCAAAACTAAGTACAGTTCACGTGGGCGCGTCCCCACTCGAACCAAGATTTCACCAACATTTTGGCAAGCGTGGTGTGGGAAACACAAACAGAATTTAGTGTAATTGTTTACTTTATGATTTACTATTGCAATCATCTCGTGATTCATTTGTACACGTTGACGGATAGAATAAACATAGCAGACAAATGAGCAACAGTTTAGATTTTCACAGCTTTCCAATGTGATTATTTTCATAACTAAGCATTTATGAAGATGAGAAATCATCGCCTCATCATCCAGTGGTAATTTGAGATAGATATATAAATAAAGAACTTTATTTGTAGCCACAACAACACATACAGTTTCACACAACAAACAACGAAAAATTTATGTTTGTTACAGCAATACAAAAAGGTCACACCTCAGTGGGATCAAGTCTATTACGCTTTTTCAGCAGATTTCGCTTTACCCGTCTGCCAAATTTTATCGATCTAGTATATTTCTCGTGAATGAGTAACAAATATCCAAACATCGTCACAAAATTCCATAATTAATGACGTTTGTGTAATTAACCTTATTGGATGTTTATCTACATATGTATTTGTTATAAAATATTGTTTCGTTGATTTAGTATTACTTTGAGACTAACTCAATCTACGTATGTGATTTGTCTGTTGAAAAAAAAAATAACCGCATATTTCTAAAAAGTCTAAAAAACAGAAGTTTTTCAAACTTGACACATGTCACCACACGACACTGAACCACTGGATCCTTACGTATTCCGGACTAGTTAAATAGATTTAATTCTTTTATCTCTGTGTACTTCATTTCTACAACATCATGTTGATGACTCAAATAATCAACGATGAAATCATTCAAGGGTTTGTTTTAATCAATTTTATCTTTTCCAGGTATGTGTTTACAACCGTGTGATGACAGTAGCCGAATTTGTAAGTAAAGTGTGTCAAATTATATCGTTTAATGAGTCAATATTGACTGTCTGAATGTTTTGACTGACTGTTCCAAAAAGATCTGACGTAGAGATTGATCTAGACAGGTCTTTTTGATCATTTAAAACCCATAGAATAACGAGAGATAGCCATTCGTAAATACCCAAAAAATATTTTAAATTGTATCGTTCAATAGCCCATTTTCATTGTAGTTTAAAACCAGAAATCCTTACATCATACATAGATCAAACATAAGTGTACAGCAGCAAGTCAAAATGGCCATAATTATCTCAGCGACCTTTTTACACTTGGGTACAAAAACGCTGATTATCAGTTTTAAATCCTATCTTTAACAATATCTTCTACACTATCATTCTCTCTGCCTACTTCTCATAGCTTATAAAGGAAAAAAGACATACCGTCTCGTGTTTTTCTCGTCTGATTCTAAGCTATAATTAAATATCCAGGAATTATCCCACACATAGCAACGCGTAGACATTATTACAAATTCATCATACCCAGCGAACATTTCCCTACAAACCGCGTGATTTGCATATTAAACCCACTACCTTTTAGTTACTCAATGGTAGCCCTATCATCAAGATTCTATCTGCACCTCTCATATCCATTTCTAGCCTATCCTGACCCTTAATTCCTTACCCAAGTCATACCAATCAGGTATCTTGTTTTATTGGACTACACGACCAGATTTCATAGGCATATCAGTTCTTATTCATTTAACGGCAATGCAGATCTAATTAACTTGGTCGTTGCATCTTTATGCCTGTCCAGTGCATCTTGATCTTTATATACTCAGTACTGACATACAATTAAAGGTCGTTTAACATTGGGCTGTTCATCCAGGATATTGAGGTCTATCATTTCTCAAAAGTTTAATTGAGATGTGGTTCAATTTAGATTGGCAGTAAGGTGTCGCTATACTGGATCATCATAATAATGATTGAAGTCTATCAGAAGTCCATAAAATATGTATTTAATTTGCATTCATAATTGTCCCTTGTAGTTTGTTTCCAATCCGTGAGATAGGAATTAATTGCGACAACTACATACACTATTACTAACTCACTTTGTAGTAGATAGTAGGAATTTATTTGGCAAGTAATTTATGTGAATTTAATTTTGCATCAAAAAATTAAAAGGAAAAACAAATTTAAGGGAAAGAGAGAAATTAAAAGGGGGAAACAAACATTTTTACTCTTTTGTGTAAAAATTACTAAATTCTTCTAAAATTCTAAAATTCATTCACACACAACTCTCAAATAAATTATTCAATAGCAAAAAAACGCCACAAAAAAATAAAAGTCATTCAAATCAAAATCGAGATTTTCCCATCTTTCCCCAACAATAGTGCGGTGACGAAGCAAAATAACAATTCCCAGAACAGTTCCATCTGTGAAATCAATTATTTTAATTGATTCACCAAAATACACGGCTTCTGACGACTGACAGACCGATTTTGGTGTTTCCCGTAGCTATTTCGAAATACAACACTATTATACGAAGCTAAAACTAATCGCCTGTACATTTCTCACCCTTACTACGAATGAAATAAGGATTAGCAATTAAAGTTAAATGTTTCCTATGACATATTGAAATTTGTATTTCGAACTCCCTTTGTTAGTGATGGGCCAAAAATAACATTCAATGGACGTATCGGTATAAAAATCGTTACCGAGATACGCTTCTTATTAAGATTTCTATTTTTGAATAACGCGTCTCAATTTGTTAACAGTTATTTCAATGTCGAAGACTAACAAAAAACTATTACATTATTTTAACATAACGGCGTTCCGTTTGAAAGTAATTGTTTTAATGATAATAAACACTAAAAGCGGATGTAAACATGGATTTAATTACTTTTATTCACGCATTTGTTCATTCATTGCCCGTTACTTTGTAAATTTATTGACTTTTCGACATTGAAAGTAAGTCCGGATATTTTAGACTGCTCTATTAAAAGATACCAATCAAAATATTTATATATAACGGCGAGGGATCCCCATCAGAATTTTTAGAAAGGGTGACGTCAGCATCGCTGACGCCACCACTCTCATTATTTTCAGACATTGCGTGGTAACGAAAACAACGTTATTTTAAAAGCAACTTGTAATCTTTCTTGAAATAAATTAACTTAAACAAGCTACTAGCTATAGCTAACACAAAATAAATGCACAGCAAAATTTTAAACAAATTAAAAATAATTACTCACAATTAATGTTTTCAGCTCGAGCACCTCCAACAGAATGTGTTCGAAAAATGGTAGCACAACGACAAGTTAACGCAAGCCCCACGTGACTCGATAACGTCACGTGGGCCTTCCGGATTTCAAATAGAATACGCACTTTTAATTATTTAAAAACAATTTTTATCACAATGTAATATTACCAAAAATCTTAAATAATTATTTTATGAATTTAGAATTTTGTTTCGTATTTTAATAAACGCTAATAGTTTAATTTAATATTGAACGCCGGATGTGCTTTCATTAAATTCAACAACATGGCTGACCAGATTGTTTCAATTCCAATTTTAAAGCAAATACAAATAAAGAATAATGAAAACACATCCTATGGCTTTATAAATTACAAGATTAATTTTCGTAATATTTAAACAGTAAATAACCATCTATAATTCATATTACATTTTAAATAGTTACACCTAAATCATAACAGTCAAATCAATACTTTAGTGTTACATAAAGTTATAATAATTGGAAAATAGCTTTACACAGCAATGCGTGATGGTTAATTTAACTAATTACTAATTTTGTACATAGTAATTTACTTATTTATTAATTAATGAAAACGACGCGTCGACACGGCCGTCCTGCGAGGTGGTGCGTGCCCTGCACCAATCAGAGTTGTTTTCTGTAATGGAATATTTTCAGATTTTAGTCTAGCGCCTATACATAGGTACGCTAGCTGATAACTTGGTTAACTATTAATTTTGAAACATAGTTACTTATTACAAGCAATTGTATTTTTTTTTACAATTATTATTTTGATAAAGGAAATGAATAAGTTTGACCAAGTTATTAGCTTATTTCGTACTTTGCACAAACATATGTAAACAAAGTTTAATAATTAAGTTAATTATTGCTGTACAGGGAAGAGAGCTTATGTAATAGTTAAGTGACGATGCTCCACGCATTACATCACTTAATGTTATAGTGTGTGATAATGCTCCACGCATAATATCACAAATTTTGTAGTTTTATTTTCAACACAGTTACTCCACGTAAACCTGCATTGTTTTGATTCTCGTAGATAAAGGTATGGTGCTGTGGTCTGGGCGGTCCTGTGCGCCGTGGTCCACAGGGGCTCTAAAGGAAATAGGTCTAGGTCGATGCTGTGGTCTGGATCATTTTATTATGATCGTGGTCCACAGAGGCTCTAAAATAGATAAAGAGTGTGATGCTGTGGTCTGGGCGGTCCTGTGCGCCGTGGTCCACAGAGGCTCTAAAGGAAATGGGTCTAGGTTGATGCTGTGGTCTGGGCCATTTTATTATGACCGTGGTCCACAGAGGCTCTAAAGTAAAAATAAATAAATAAATGGGATATTAAAATAAAATGTTATTTGCTCAGGATAGTAATGGTAGGTCGATGCTGTGGTCTGGGCGGTCCTTTGCGCCGTGGTCCACAGTGTCCCTAAAGGAAAAAGGAAGGTCGATGCTGTGGTCTAGACCTGTTTTTTTTTTTTTTTAGATCGTGGTCCACAGAGGCTCTAAAAATGAGTTGAATAGAAAGGAAACAGGGTAAGGTGTGTACAGTCTTGAATATTGGAAAAATAGTTCTTTTTTTTTTATTATTATTATTAGTAGGGTTAAACAACCAGCTACACGACATATCTTTTATAGTTTTGAGTTATCCAATGTAGTTAAATAAACACACTGATCGCCTCATGGATTAAAAGGTATGGCAAGTGTATGGCAAGCAATTCGCCATTTTGATAATTATTATTGTTATAAACGGATAGAACTCACCGGATCATTAGACATCCTGTCGTGATGTACTTGGTGGTGCGTCTTCTGTCGGTTGCAGCGAGTTCAGCTCAGGTGTTGCAGACGTGGTCCGCGTCGTTGCAGATTGCAGATCTTCATCCCTGGACTCCGTCGACACGGTTGCCTGGTCACCCGGCTGCGGAGCTCGGCGTAGTTGGTCATGAGCCACCTTGCGTGGCCTTCCTCGCCCTGTGACTCGTTTGACCATGTAACGGTCATTCTCCAGTACTCTGTAAATCTCATAGGGTTCACTGTATTTTAAATCAAGAGAAGTTTGATTACGTGGATTATTTTTGATGAGGACATAATCTCCTCTTTGAAAAGGGCGCAATTTTGCTTTGTTCTTGTCAAATCGTTGCTTCTCATATTGGCCTGCAGCTGTCATCTTTTCGTGTACATGCTGCTCCAGTGAATCGAAATCAATGGATGAATCTTCAAAGTTCACCAACCTTAACAGCTCTGGTGGAACGCAGTGTTGTCGTCGAGTGAGAAGAGTGAGAGGAGCTACTCCAGTGACTCTATGTGCCGTGCAATTGAAGGCGAGCTGCAACGCGTCTAGGGCCTCTTGCCATTTTTCCGTCTCATAATTTTTAATAATTGTTAAAGCATTTTTTAACGTACCCATCACTCGCTCCACTTGTCCATTCGCTCGGCTGGCTCCTGGCGCTATGGAATGAATGTCAATACCAAAGCGATCACAATATAATTTGAATTCGCCTAGAATTCTCTACCTCCATCCACCACAATCTGAATGGGTGTCGCAAAGAGGTGTATAAAACGTTTTAGGGCTGCAAGACTGCTACCTTGGCTTTTGTTGGTTGAATAGTTTAACATTATGTACTTGGTATAAGCATCAATTATTACAATAACATATTCATCACGTCCTTGGGTGTCTCTAGTACCAAGTTTTCCAGTTATATCCATATGGATAACTTGAAATGGTGCGGTGGGTTTCTGGATAGGATGGAGTTGTACCTGGACTGCACCAGACGGGCCTTTTGAAGTTCTGCATATGACACAGTTTTCAACAAAGTTTCTCACTACCGTGCTCATCTTGTCAAACCAGTAAGATTCCTTTAGCTTTTGTAAAGTTTTCTCCCATCCAGGATGCTGTAATGATGTGTGGTAGGAGTTGATTAGGCTCCACTGAAATGATCTAGGAACTACTGTGACTTTTGACGTACCAAGTACTGGGTCCATCAGCACCTTTTTAAGAACACCATCCTCTAGTAAATAACCAGTTGTAGGGTTATCAATCAGTGGACGCAGAGAGTCATCACGACGCTGCTCTATCTGTAGCCATTCAGTATCACGTGTCATGACGTTTGTGGAAAACTCACTAGCGGGATTTCTGCTAAAGAAGTCTGCATGCTGTAACCTCTCACCTTTTCTGTATTCGACTTCAAAGTCGTAATTTTGGAGGAAAGCCCACCAGCGATGCACTCGGGGCAACAAATCTTTCTTGTGTTTCGATGCCTTAAGTGCGTTGCAATCGGTAATAACAGTGAACTTACGTCCATATAGGTACTGCCTGAAATGTTTGACTGCTCGCACCACCGCCAGAGTTTCGAGCTCATATGAGTGATACCGGCTTTCGGCATCAGTAGTTCGTTGACTCATATAAGCGATAGGATGTCTTCGACCGGTGATGATCTGAACCAATACAGCTCCGTAGCCGAGGCTGCTGGCGTCGGTGTAAAGTTCGATAGGAGCGTCTTCCTGAAATAGAGATAGGGTAGGCGCAGTAGACAAGTATTGGATAATTTTATTACGAGCCTCATCGTGTCTTTCGTTCCATTCCCACTTAGTATCCTTTTTAGTTAATTCGTAAAGTGGCATCATTACACGGGAGAAGTTAGGAATAAAACGTCTGAAGTAACTAGCGAGACCATTAAATTGTCTTACTTGTTTAGCTGTTGTTGGTACTGGTGCTTTGATCAAAGCCTCTACTTTCCTTGGGCTTGGGCCTACTTGGTCGCCTGATATTATATTGCCCAAGTACTCTATAGAGCGTTTGAAAAAAGCAGTTTTCTCAACATTGATAGAAAAACCGGCATCATGCAAAGCTATGAGTATTTGCTCAATATTAGCGAGGCCCTCTTCAAAATCTTTACATTTTGAGAGTACATCATCAACATATACCTGGCAAACTTGCTTTATCAGTAGCGGCATTAACGCCCTATTGATACAACGCTGATACACAGAGCAAGCATTACTTAGACCAAATGGCATAGTGAGGTATTCGTATAGCCCATCGGGCGTGACGAAGGCAGTCTTCTCAATCGATTCTTTGGCTACTGGGATCTGATGGAAACCAGCAGCCATGTCAAAAGTACTATAAAAATTACCACCAGCCAGTTGGTCTATTTGGTCTGAAATTATTGGCAAAGGGTAGTGATCCCTTAGCGTATTCCTATTCAACTCCCGGAAGTCAACACACATACGATCCTGTCCATTTTTCTTTTTAACCAATATAATCGGACTAGAAAATGAAGATTTACTCTCTCTTATTATTTTGTGTTCAAGTAGCTCACTTACAATATCGCGTACCTTTTCTCTCTCAACCGGACTCAATCGGTATGGGCGACGTTCTACTCGCTTATTAGGATCCTTTAAACGGATTTCTAATTCGCCAGTGTTTACTCGGCTTTGAGGGTAGCCGCGAATAAACAAATGTTGATATTTATTTAATAATATTTTCAGTTGAGCAACTTGATCACTGTCTCTTAAATCACAATCTAAATTGTCAAATTTTTCACAATGAGATCGTATGTGAGCAACCGTCGGTTGATGAAAAAGTTTAACACCCCCAGAAGTGACCAGTACACCCAAGTTTGTATTTTCGACAAGGTTTATGCCTATTAGGGCATCTGCACATATTTCATAGTCAGATACTACATGAAATTGTAGTTCTACGCGTAAATTATCGATAATACAAACTGTTGTAATTTTTAACAAAGAAAGCACCGTAAACTGACCAATCCCTTTCATATAGCTAACTTCATTTACCCTTTTCCCAGGTAACTTAGCGGCTACGGATTCACGTATTAATGAACACTCTGCTCCACTATCGAAAATGGCGTTAAATTTAAAATCACCAATCTCTATTCGAAAAAACGTTAACTTGTTTTGTCCCAAACAATTTACCCTAGATAAAACCGTGCGTTCACGTTTGTAACATTTTTCAAAGGTATGTCCTACCTTCGAGCAGAATGTGCATAAAGGTTTGTCCGTGTCCGCCACAACAGATTGAGACTCTGTTTTATTATCTTGATGTCGTGGTTGAGTATTTTCTAATTTCTTATTAAAACGACAATCTCGCGTATCATGACCTGACCGTTTACACACTTGGCAAAATTGTTGAGTTTTATCCGAAAATCGAGGTCGCTTGTTGGTAACCGATTGAGCATTTGTACTAGGGTTCGGTCTTTTAATATGACGTATAGATGATGCTACCGAAATAAGTTCAGGAACCGATGTGGCCCTCGCATTTAATAACTCAATCCTCAATCGGTCATCCCCAATGCAACCAATAACCGCCTCAACCGCGTCATCATTGGATAATTTGTCTTTTGTGATACGACGCCAAAGTACCCACGCCTGGGACAAGAACTGCGCAATATCCTTTGAACTATCATAAGTAAGATCTCTAAATCGAAAAATATCGCGAGAATATCTATTTTCTGGTTCAAATGTAGTTATTAAAACATCACGCAATTCCTGCCACGTAGCGGTGGAAACCAACCAATTATCAACCCACAGCCTAGCACGACCTTTTAATAAACTGCCAACTTTCATTCTAATCTCATAATCTGATAGGCTATAGGTTTTAATGGCTGTATCAACATGTTGGCACCATTCACGAATTCCTATATTGGCATCCGGATCGTAAGATGGTAAAAATACGTCACTAATTTTAACCTTATCTGGTTGTTTAGCAATACGATCCGACATGCCTTTCATTACCTGCAACATCTGTGTGAAAAATTCTGAGGGTACGCCGCTAACAGAAGGAGAAATTTTTCGATATTTGTTAGCCCAGAATGTCCGGCAGAAGTGGGTGGAGATCCCACTTCTGATAACGGCGAGGGATCCCCATCAGAATTTTTAGAAAGGGTGACGTCAGCATCGCTGACGCCACCACTCTCATTATTTTCAGACATTGCGTGGTAACGAAAACAACGTTATTTTAAAAGCAACTTGTAATCTTTCTTGAAATAAATTAACTTAAACAAGCTACTAGCTATAGCTAACACAAAATAAATGCACAGCAAAATTTTAAACAAATTAAAAATAATTACTCACAATTAATGTTTTCAGCTCGAGCACCTCCAACAGAATGTGTTCGAAAAATGGTAGCACAACGACAAGTTAACGCAAGCCCCACGTGACTCGATAACGTCACGTGGGCCTTCCGGATTTCAAATAGAATACGCACTTTTAATTATTTAAAAACAATTTTTATCACAATGTAATATTACCAAAAATCTTAAATAATTATTTTATGAATTTAGAATTTTGTTTCGTATTTTAATAAACGCTAATAGTTTAATTTAATATTGAACGCCGGATGTGCTTTCATTAAATTCAACAACATGGCTGACCAGATTGTTTCAATTCCAATTTTAAAGCAAATACAAATAAAGAATAATGAAAACACATCCTATGGCTTTATAAATTACAAGATTAATTTTCGTAATATTTAAACAGTAAATAACCATCTATAATTCATATTACATTTTAAATAGTTACACCTAAATCATAACAGTCAAATCAATACTTTAGTGTTATATAAAGTTATAATAATTGGAAAATAGCTTTACACAGCAATGCGTGATGGTTAATTTAACTAATTACTAATTTTGTACATAGTAATTTACTTATTTATTAATTAATGAAAACGACGCGTCGACATATATAAATGCAAGTATGTGTATATTTTAAGCAATATCAGATACTTACCTCTTAAGGCTTTAGGATTAATACCCATGCATCAATAAACATTCATTAAAACTAAGAAAGCCAATAAGAATCTCTACATCCCAATCTAACGAGATAATAAAATTGTTTAAATCCAATCTCGACTGCTACATCAATCGAATTAAACACATACATACCCCATCCCTACACCAGGTTAATAACCCTATAAGTAAAACAATATGGCGACTAGCGCGGGAATTGTGGATTGTCTACAAAAATGTTATTTTAGAGGGTAAAAGATAATTGACAATGTGATGATTACTTAACTTGGGGGTGTTATCGCAAAAAATGTTACGTTAAGTGGATGAAGGAAGCATAGGTGCATTTACTTAATTTGAGTATTTCAATGACTTGATGCAGGTTTTCAATTACTTTGATTCACAGAAACATCGAAAATATGCAAAAATGAATTAAGCAATAAGTACTTACCATAATAAATCTTCCTCAAAAACAAAGGTGAAGTAAAAAGAGTGATCGTTTCAATTAACTCAAATGTGAAGAAATAAAATACGTCAAACCTACTCGAACACCCACAAGTAGATCCAGAGATAACAAGAATCGAGTTACGATGCACCAAACTAGCTCCACTAAAACGGAGTAACTTAAATCAAATCAATTAAGCAAATAGCCGGGAATCCAAATTAGGCGAGAAAAAAGGGTCGTCTCTATGGTCACTGAAAAATAAATAACCGTTCGGATTTCGAATCCAATTTATTAGTAGCGAAGACCCAATGACGTTGAAGATTAGACCTACTGTTCTACATTTAAAATCTTCTACAATAAATTAATAGTAAAAAAAACTTTAAAAAAAAAGCTTTTATTGTTACTCTCAACAAAACCTTTCATTTGATACCCATATTGTAGAAATGCATTACAAATAACTATTCCGCAATCTTGGATGGTCCGCCATATTGGATTTAGAATGACGTCACATAGGTACCATATCATGCATTGTCATCCAAACTAAACGTGTGTAAAAAATTTCAGCTCAATCGGTTGAACATATCAACTTCAAAATTGAGTTCTAAGATTC
Organism: Ephestia elutella; assembly: GCA_018467065.1. Taxonomy (NCBI): domain Eukaryota; kingdom Metazoa; phylum Arthropoda; class Insecta; order Lepidoptera; family Pyralidae; genus Ephestia; species Ephestia elutella. The sequence goes on from CM031594.1 coordinate 9,712,881, forward strand.
CACCCGAACGAACATACTTACATACATTGCAAGTTAAATAAATGCTTTTAAAAATAAAGAAGTTCTCAAGCTTTATGTTATTGCAGATGTGACATTATAAGGCGGCTTTTACAAACTTAAATATCGAGTTAAACAGCTACTTAAGAAAAAATTGAACCATTACCACAAATTACATTGCATCTCGTCGTCAACCGGTTACAAACCACTTACGTAGAACGAAACGTCACGTGTTTCAAAATAGGTGTTAATGTGTTAAAAGTCTAATTTTAATCACGAACAAACAGTGTTGCCATTAACCCGAATATGTCGGATTCGGTTACAATTTATTTACAGTTCACGATAACGTTTAAATTGTCTATTGTTTAGGTCCAAATTAACATGTTTTAAACAAATACTCGCCGTGGTTGCGTAATTTGGAAGTAAACTAATTGTGAACTTACCGCATAAAATGGCCTAATATGTATAGTTGCATGAATTAAAATATTCATGATTTCACTTAGGTATTTTTTAAATTTATTCGTTTAATGTAGGAATGTCAAATTTACATGCTGATGACAATATTAAGTCAATAAAGTTGCTTTACAATTTCATACTTGAGAAGTGAAAGTACATAAGAAAGTGCAACATTAAAATTTACATATATGTACTTTTTTGATGGCAAATTGACTTTGATGGCAAACATACAGTAACCCAATGATAATGATATTAGCTAAGTACGTATTTAACAGTTAATTTATTGTAAACGTCAGGTTCGTAATATACTCATATTACTATTTTCTGTTTAAAACCAAAATAGGTACTTATAGTTGGTGAATTTTTCGTGTAGTAACGTATTTCCTTCGACATTGGGTCATATGTTGCTCCGCAATTATTTTGGTCTATTATTTTGTATCGTAAACTAAATTGTGGGGTATAAAATATTACTTGGCCTTATTGCAAAATGTACTTATTTTTAATCTGATACTTTACCACACTATATCGGCGCTAGCAGCTTTACATTTAAAATTAGTTAGCTTTTAAAGATTTTTAGAATATTGTTTTTTTAAGTCGTCGTCGTCCTTTGATAGAATTGTAATGCCGATCCAAATACTTAGTCCATAATAATTTAATTTTTATTTTATTTTTTTGTTCTTTTTGCGGTCTTACAGCGAATTATAAATATAAAGTACTATTACCCGTGTGGTTCCCGGGTTAGAATAGGACCACTCCATCTCATTCCATGGATGTCGTAAGAGGCGACTAAGGGAAATGCTTCTGATGGGCAGCAGCGTCGGAAGCTCACAAAGCCAAAAAAAACTGCGCTCGCCAACCCGCCTGCCAAGCGTGGTGAGTATGGCAAATCCCCCCAAAATCTTGGGGGAGACCTTTATTCAGCAGTGGATATTTTGCGGTTGTAATGATGATGATGATGACTATTACACTATACCTATGCTTATTTCAAGACTCTCCTATTATTAAATATTTCGTATAGTACCTACTTACTTCTTATTCATTCAAGTAGTATCTAATCTTAAGTGTTTAATTTACATTACACGAGTACTTAGGTAGTGCAAGACAAAGGGCGATTCTCAAGAATATAAATTAAGTCCTTTATCACAATGATATGAAATGGCCAACTAACTATGTCATCATCTATTTATAAATGTTCCACAAATAGTAATTCGAGAAACGGCTAACTTTTTAATTAAAAACTATGTAGGACAATTTTTTCATGTCTCTAAGATGGTGAAGAAGAACCTATGTTTACCATTTATTTTCGATCGTAGTAATGTAAATAACAAGAAGTTTCATATCAGGATTTAGTGGGTACATTAACACCGAAAATGGAGTTACCTACGGTTCCTACGGTAATGTTCCATACCTATTGAATTTTTGATGAAACCCGATATATTTCACATTAGGAATGTACCTATATTGAATCTTATCTCAAAATCATAACTAGCTTTTTGACAGTCAGAGAAAGGTCATCAAATTAACCCTAAAAGCAACAGACAACCGAGAAAGAAGCAATAAAAACCCGCATGCTTCGCCACTCCGAAATTCCTTCATTAGAACACCAATTGAATGAGGTTTTTGACCTGAGAGGGGATGAAATTATAATTGTATCGATCGAACAAATACTCGATACAGATTAACGACGAATTCAACGACAATCGACATGGCTGTATCAACACAGTTGTCTCTGCCGCAAAGAAAAAAATAAATACCATAGACTTTACCGCGCTTAGTTTAATCAAATTAAATTGCTTTAATTCGCGATAAATTCTTCGTAGTGCCGTTAATTGACGTACTTAATGCAAAGTGTGAAGAAATTAATGTTTACTATGTGCTTTTGAAACAATTTTCGAGGTTAAAATTGAAATGGCGGGCATTCTTTCGTTCTATTTTAGTTGAACGCCATATTGGGAGCAATGACCCGGGTTGGCGCGCATTCTGTCTTCGCCATTGCACGTGAACTCGATGGGTTTTCTCCGTGTATCGGTTTGTTTTGCATAATATTAAAATACCTACACTTTTGTACTATTTTTGAGTGGCAAGTAAATAACTGTACCTATCTGAGAGCAAATAACTGTCAACATTGTGATTTTTACACCGTAGTTCAGTGCTTAGTCTAGTCATGTCATGATACTTGTGACTCACTTTTACAAAAATAAAAAAAGATTAAAATGGGAAACAAAAAAAAACAATCAAAACATATAAAGCAATGGTTGACGGAATAAAGATCGTGAATAAGACGGAATATTAGTAAGAAGTCTAGTCTGATTGACACGTACTATATTTACTTGGACTCTACTTTTTAACTTTCGCGGTGAAGGCTTTGGACTCCCAAGCTAAACAAAGGACAGAACTCTTAAAAGATAATTTAACGGGTATCATCGAGTAACTTTTTTTCGCTCAGCGGATGACCCTCGTAGTTCAGCGAGGAAATACAGCCTTAAAATTGGTAGATTAGTTAGTTGTAGTTTAGATGATAAATAATGACTAGGAGCATGATTGAAAACAAGTGAAGAAAAAATCATGATGCCTGACTTAAAACTTTCCAGCAAAGAAGACGAGACCAAAAATTAAAAGCACAAAAAGACTATTGCAAACACAGTGCCTAAATGTGGCACGCGCATATTTTTAATAAAAATTATATAGTCTGCCAGCCGCATTACGTTTATCTATGCGTTAATTGTGTGATATAATAAACGGCATCCGGTGTTAGATCATCTTTATTACGATAATAAGCAAGCATATTTCTTGCTTTTGTGAAAATAACAATCTTAATTATGTTCTGGGGTAATTTGTTATTCCGACATTGAAAAATGTTTTAGTTTTAAATCTATCGAACCGTTGAAGTCCTTTCCAGGCATTTTCCGAAACCATTGATCAGTTCAGACCAAAAAACCTGACCCATTTGTATTCACCACTGTTTTTCCACATAAGTATCAAGATACATCAATAAAATTAGTAGAACAGCATACTCTGCCCAGACGGAATGGAAGCAGCATTCCAGAAAGCCAATTCAACTGTGCTACTGGATATAATTGCTGTTCTAACTGCGATAATTATGATCGCATTGCTGTTCTAAATGCAATTATTTATCTTCTGATTCATACGCCTGAGTCTTGAGACGTTTGTTAAATAATGAGCTAGATAGCCTCACAGTCATGTCTTGTAAAAAATGACACGGTGACCTCCATAATCTAGGTTTGAGTTCTCCTGCTTGCAGCAATAAAAAAAACTATAAACCCATCATCTATAACTTACGATAATCTTATGACTACAAGGTATATCTACAAAATGTATATCTAAAAAACAAGGCAAATGATCTCTAAGGCAAGGCAATAAGAGAGATATGACTACACTTAATTCTTGAGTATGCTTTTAAATTTTGGTTGGTACTTCTAACGTAGGTCCTATTGTATTCAATTTCATTCCTAATACCAAATTACCAAGCTTTAAAATATGACTTATTTATGACCTAATGCTACTGGCCAGATTTTCGTGAACCAACTCCATTGTCCAAAGCTCGAAAGCTCAAAGCTCAATTGAACACAAACAAACCTTCTTACACAAAACAATAAAAACTTTTAATCTTGCCCACGAACCGACTTTACAGCTTTATAATCCTGGGTTACGTGACCTCATCTGTCCCTTTCTGTCTTTGAGTTTGTAAGGTTCGTATGAGGGAGACGGATATAGAGTATACCTTGATAGTGCAGTGCCCATTCACACAAAGAACCACTGCCTTGCATTCTGTTGTAGGGATGTGAAGATGTTGTACCTTATCGATGGTTAAGGAAAACAGTATTTCCTGAATGTGATTGTGAAAGAAAGTGATTTTGCTCTCAAAGTCTCGATACTTTATGTAATAGTAGCCCGTCATAGGTATTAGAAAAATCTACTTTTCTTTCGTGATTTGCCAATGAGTACATTTACAAATAAATCCTTAACCTACACCAGTTGATACCCTGAAACAAACACTTTTAATGTTCATCTCGCAAGGGTCTATTAGTAAAATCAAGTAAAGATATTTAGATCTATTAAGGTCAATCAAATCATCGATATCTGGACTGGTTTATCGACACTTCCTCATCCCTATTCCACGGGATAGCAGACCGGTTATCCGTCTGGATTGGCACAAAGATCCTTTCTGTCTGGTATCTGGACTCTGTTTTATATACCACGATATGCAATCCAATGTTCCATATACGGTGCCTCCATTCAGGCGAACATATGAATGAGATCTTGAAAACATGCTCTTTTTGTATGTAATCGGTTAATCTGTGCTCATACAAATGTAAGTTGTCTTGTGAGTAGTGTTTAGTCGACCTGAGATTTTAGATTCAAATCAAAATGCTTGGTGGGTTTTTTAGAGTCCATTTTAAAATGTTACTCTTTTGCTGTGACATCAAACTAGAAACCAGATTCTTTTGGCAATTCTCTTCTACTAGATCTGATGAATGGTATCTTGGATGACATAGTTCAGGACTGTAGAGTAGAAGAGTATCAGTCTGACACTGGAAATGAATCAATCATCATCAAGATGGAAATGTTATACGTATATAATTGCGTCTGTGGAGATTGACAGTGTCTTTGTACGTATGTGTATCTTAATTTGCTTTAATCTTTAGAAGAAGAAGTTCGTCCCCAGCCATAATAATAAACACACTGTATCTCCTTCAAAAAGCAGTTATCTTAAACACCTGTCGTCTTACTAGAAAATTCCTTACAACTTCTTCTATTTCGACTTCATTCAATACAATTCTATGATTCCCTTATTTCCTACTCACGCTTGGCTACGGCCCGTGTGTTTAGGTATACCCCTTTTTCAAAAAGGGAGAGAAAAACTTTTGTGTATAAATAATAATAATAATAAATCTTTATTTCAAAATCACATGCTTACAAAAATTATTCAATCGATTGGAGTCCCCTTTTAAGCATATAAATGCCTGTGCCAGGGGACACCGCTCTTCCACCTTCAGCCATTGCTCTCGTCTTTTACGCTCTCCGGTAATAGATACTTCTAGTCTATCTATTTTGAATCTTTTATTAGCTCTAGCAAATGCTATTTATTCTACTGTAATTAAATCTACATCATGGATTTTACTAACTATAGTAATAAACGAAAGCTAAAAGCCACCTTTTAATTAGCTATCTCCGTCCCACTGCAGGGCAAAAGCATCTAATAATTTAACTTTTTCTCTCCAGTTAACTATACAGATAAAAATAATGAAGTTAAGATTCTATTGCGTAAGTTCGAGTTCATTCATACTAACCTGTCGCAACCTCTTATCAAGCGGTGTTATCTTGATGAAATGACCATAAAACTCATACACAGATCCTCTGTAAACATTCTCATACCTGACTAACTTTTCAACATGTGTTTTGAAATTGATATTTTGAGAGGCTGACGAAATTTAGTTTCTAGAAGTAATATTATTATTTTTCTGTGTTTGATAGGAACTTTTTCCCAGCAGTGGCCACTATCTAAAGCTAAACATTAAAATAACTCTTTATTGATAATTTTAAGTAATTCTTTATTGTTTGAAATTAGGGCAATTTCTGGAACTACAAGGCCTATTTTGTAATCTTTTTATGTATAATACCCTCCCTCATCCATGGATAAGGTCTCTCTCTCGCATCTGAACGCTTTCCCGGTTGCATCCTCAGCATACGCGTCGGATCCCAGGGTCCGCTTTCTTACTTTTTCTTCTCCACCTCGCGCAGTCTTCGACATCCTTGGATGTGGGATCATTGGCACACAAATCCTTGGCTTTATTACGACTTTATGCTAAATAGCATCTAGAAAAGGCTATAATCCTGAATTATAAAAGAATTATAAAATTACAATGTATATACATTCTAACGAACATATAGCATGGAAGATTCCCTAAAAAAGTCCCATCTCCTTATCAATGTCAATTGTGGTGCCAAGTTCTTGTAAAACTGAGTTCAACTGAGTTCGTTGGCCTGATTTTTTGACTGCATCTCAACCCTGGTTCGTTTCGCAATTTATTGTTCGGTTATGTCCTCTGAAATATAACGTGTAGAATGGACATCTTTTTATGTTTATTTAACTGTATAAACTTAACTGTTTATCGAAAAAGGAAAGTGGTAAATACCAGATTTAACAGCTAATTCTATCCAACCCGAGAAAGTCGTGAAATATTGACACAATATTGCGAATATTGTAGGCAAGTGCTAACACAACACGACTACGGTACTAGAACATAGCAGGGAGATAAATGAATAATAGTAGAGAAATAAATAATAGTATTTTAGCTGATTATTTTCGACACAGAGACCTCACAATTACAAGCAAAATATAAATGTTTCCATTTTTTGCTGAATATTTTTTTCTCTGATGAATTAATTAGCTACTCCCCACAATATAAATACGATAATATTATTGTATGCTCTGTACAAACAACTCAGTGGCCGCGACTGCATTTTTGGAGCCAGCAATTCGACAACGTTTAAAGTTGTCACCATTCTTCGCTAATTTCTTTACCAGTTCAGAAACCAGTTCATTCAAGTGTGATGATAAGTTACTGTTCAATATGTATTCGTTTTAAAATTGAATTGTTTCTTTCGTTGTTGTAGGGATTTTTAGAGATTGCCTCGTAAATAAGAGATTTTCTCGGTTTCAATTCTTATCTACATTACTGAGACATAAATATATTTTTGTGTCTTTTCTCACGTCACGAGGTATTTAGAGCTTTTAAGTGACTTTTGGAACGGAACTTGAGTAAAGAATTTACATCGTAAAAACCTATATCATCTTCTTCTCTTCAAGTCAATATTATATCGTAAAGTTTATATATCTCTTCAAGTTAATATTATTTTGACCATTGAGTTCCCATTTGAAAATATTGGAGCAACTAGTTCTCTCTCTTTAGTTGTATTCCTCACGACTGAGGGTCGTGGTCATTATATGGAATTAAACACATACAATGACTATCTTGGCAATTTTAATGGAATGGTTTGGCTTTGCCTTCTCTCCATTCCACACACTAGCTGATAATCATCAACCAGAGCGCAGGTTTCCTCACGATGTTTTCCTTCACCGAAAGCATGTAGTGGTCGATGAAAACTAACAAAGGTACATGAGTCAGACTGGTATACAAACTCATGTAGCACGGGCAGGATTCGAACCTGAGACTTTTGCAGCCACAGGCAGGCGCCCTACAATTCGGCCACCACCGCTTCTAACTAGTTCTACTTTAGGTAAATATCATGAAAAAAAAACACCTGATAAATTTCCAATTTATTCGTAGAAAGATTCTAATCGATTTATCTTTACCATATCAATATTACATGCCCTTATTCAGAAGACAGAATCATGTAATACGCTCTTACAGAACTGACCTATTAAATAAGTATAAAAAAGTTGACGCAAAGACATATAAGGCAAACGTCCAAAGTAGAAGACAGGCTTGCCAGCCTCATCTGAAATTCCAATGTAGCTGTGATAGTAATAAATAATTTACCAAGCGAAATTATCGTGATAATGTGACGGGAAAAAAGTTGATAGAGCACGCAGCTTCTATATTAATCACTTTGACTTATCAAATATATGACTTAGTGCAGATATAATGTTCTTTTAACCTTTTACTATATCTTTATAGTGTATATACTCTTTATAGTGTATCTATAATAGTAGCCACACTCTTTAGGGCTCCGTGGGATCATGGGCCGTACCACCCAGTGCATCACGACGACGAAAAAAATGTCCTTGATGACCAATTCCTAGGTGTTCTTTCCGATTAGGACCCTCTTATGGATCACCACTATTGTTAGGCTCTGATTCAAGACTTCTGTAGCCCGAAAAACCTGTCTATACTAATATTAAAACAATACAGTTGGGAGATGACGAAACAGAGTTAGGTGGGGTGTCTCGGCTAATAATTTGTGTGATTGCGGAGCTGTTCAGTCCATGGCCCATCTCCTATCATGCCCCAACTGCCCTTGGTCTTGTACAATAGAGGATATTAATGACGCCAACGATAGGGCGGTTAAAGTTACCACATACTGGTCAAAACTATATAATTATAGCCATTTCAACTCGATAAAAAGAAGAAGAATATACTTTATTGCACAATATTGATAAAGAAGGTAGACATGTAAATTTAAAACCAAAATGAGAAGAAGATGCACAAAAGGCGACCTTATCGCTGTAAGCAATTTCTTCTAATATCTATTATAAATGTATTTTTTATGTCAGACCAGCGTAGAAGTATTAAATTAACCTAAAATCTTTATAATATTACTCATACAACTACAGGTCAACGTAGTTTATCATTCATCCAATCTGTCAAGCTCTCGTGAACAGCCATAATATTCGACAGGAGTGATGGACGTACAAAGGAGTCAGTCGGGAAGATAACCGATGCACTTTTATTCAAGCAATTTAATAGGAATCAGACGCGTGACTTGGTTGTCTGTGGTCCATGTTATAAGCTTAGAGATTGGAATATTTTTGTTTATTTATTGTACGGGCTCCTGCTTGGTTTCCGTACATTTAAAGATGCTATGCTGATTGTCAGTTAAGATGATTGTCAGACAGACCCGGGTCGCGAAGATGCTAATGAAACAACGTATGAATCTGCCGAGTGCGTTTATTACACTAAAGTAAAACTATGTTTCTTGCTGAGAAGCTGCGTGCTGAGAAGAAGAAGAAGAAAACTATGTTATTGTCAATGTCGTAAAAGTAGGTTGTACGTAATGCTGAATACGACTAAATTGTTAAACATGAAAGAATGTAGAAATTATGTAAAAATGTTTTGCTTAGCCTGAACATTTATTTAACAGTTTATCAGTCAGATACAAATAAACCTAACCCCTCTGACATAGAATTCTGTGAGATAGAGGGTCAGGATTCTCTGCATCTGACTGTAAACAGAGTAATAAGATAGAAAATTAAAATATTAAGAAAGTAAGATTTTTATTTCTAGAAACACAAGTACCAGACCACCAGAAAATCATAAGACTATCTAGTTTTGTCTTCAGTCAACGCATAGCTGTCCATTCTTAATTAAAACTGTCCATTCTACGTTACAGCGTGTAACGTACAATATATTTATTGTGCAAAAACTACAGTACTTTTTATACCATTGTATTATTTTGGTCTAAAAAAGTTTTAAATAAATACAGAAAATACAGCAATGACGTATAAATTTCCAATCGAAATAATATTTTAGGTTACAAGCTTATAGCTTCAATTCTGAACCTCTACCCTTTGCAAGAAAAAGTGCTTCGCCTTCCAACATAATTAGAGGTGTGTTACGAGAATTTTCCTAGACTATCTGGACTAAATCTGCTGCATAAAACCCTGAAATTTCATTAACATCTCTCTAACCTATAAGTCAGACCATACACCATAATGTCATCGCAAGTCATCCACTCGCGAGGCGTCCACTTTTCAATTGACTATCATCTTAGCCGAGTATGATGCGCGTGAGTCACTGGGGTGGAATCCATTTTGAACTAGTCAACATCCTTGGATTTGTTCATATTGTATCAGCTTTTTTTAAAAAGCCTTTAGACAATAGAACTTGCAATTCACATAACCGTCAGATATTTTTTTTAGTGTTATCTAACACAATCGATGAAAAGAAAGATCTTAACTTGTTTTACTCTTTTTACTAGAACTTGATTTGAAACGAATCATACAACACTACAATAGATAAAAACAACACTTAAGGGATTTGATATACTTGATAGCTGATTACGTAGCCTAGCTAGAAGAACAGAACTAAAGACCTAGTTTTTTTTCTAATCGAGTGCGGGATAACAGTGGTGTCAGATTTTTCTGTATCTGATTACTGACAACTACCACCATCTAGTGACAGTGTTGATATACACACTAGTAAACTAAACATTCACATAATCATAGATACACTTTAAGCACCACTGCCCTAGACAATGAATTCAATTGACGTAATGACCAGTCATTGCCACTCCTAAAAGTTGTCCAATGCAAAGTAATTAGGAAAGTGGGTGTATTCCCTGGTCGCAAAGTTATAGTGGTAATAAAGGATGCACATTGCACAGTCAAAGTAAGTATTAGCCATGAAATCGGTGGTAATAATAATATTTAATGAAAATTTGATTAGGTACTCTTCTGACTCAGTCACTGCAAAGTGGATCTTGGCCTCTGAAATTAGAGAGAACTTAGGACTCTGAAGCTTCGAATCAAATTTTCGTTTTGAAATTTTAATGACTAATGTTATGGGTACCTGTCTGTAGACTGATTTTACAAAACTGTCTCTCGTCTGCGTAGGCTTTATCCTACACTGTTTAGCTTTTGCCTTCTTAGGGGTGGAATTTCTAAAATTTCTTTCGCTTCTAAAGTAAGAAAGCACTAATGCTCACTTACTCTATGTAAAGAACCACACTGCTAAATTGTAAGTTCTTTCTTTCAGTGCTTTCGTCTATGTTTTGCCAATCAGTCAGAGTTCATTTTTATACTGATTTACTTTTGTTGTTTATTTCTATCGTACAGTCTTCACTAGCCCTACGTTTTTGATTAGTACCGGTATTTTAACGCCCTATTTATTGAAAGTTGGGCTATTATCGCTAATGGACGTGATGATCGCCTGGTAAAGCATTAAGTTAAAAGTAAATGATGGTTAGAAAGCCATTGAAAAGCTGTAAAATAACTATCAAGATATTTAACGTTTAGTTATATGAATTAAATACAATCTACACCTTCGGCTTAAAACATTAAAATTATAGGTAATTTGATGTAGGTACTTATATTAGAAATTATTTTCTTGATTTTTCAAATATTATTCTTTAGATTATAATCTACACAATAAACGCTTGAAAATCTTTAACAATTTGTTTGGTTAGAGTATTAGAAATTTGTTAGCAAATAATAACTATCAAGACTCTAAGCTTAAACCTCAGGCTAGGACCTACCTTCGCAAAACTTTTGACTGATATATCATGCACAGAAATTTGAACCACGCCTAAGGGGGTGAAAAGAGACTTAAAATAAGAAATGTTTAACCCAAGAACGCGGGCAAAGCTGAAGGAAAAGTCGAGCAGAACATTCCAAGATTTTATTGTAAAAAAAATAGTATTACATCGATTTTTACCTTGAGCATTCTCCGTTTTTTGCTAGTAATTATTTGAAATTACCACATCGTATGTATATATTAGCATTGTCTACACTAGAATTTTCCGTAGAATACCAATTGATACATGTTAAACCTCAATTTATGCTAGAAAATGCGACATGACTACTAACAGTGACTCACGTTTGAATAACCAATAGAAATAACATTACTCAATAAGGAAGGCTTTTAAAGAAGTCACCTATTCTTTACTGATGCCAATTACACAGTGAGGTCATAATGACCTCATGCTAGAACCTTTAAATATCTCCATAACTAACATATGTGATATTAGGCGCAATATAAAATCATTGTCTTCTTTTTAATTAAAATAATGAAAACGATGACAGAACATTTTGACCAAATAATATAACGACCGCTGAAATATAGGAATTTTGTAGGAAAAATCTCTTTTATAGCTCTTATTTTAATGCTTATGAGTAAGTCAAGTCACTAAAGAAATTGAACTTTCAAAAAACAAAAAAGACTTAAAGGATGCATATCATCATTTAAACATCATAAAACATCTGAAACAACAAATAACACAAATACAACGAGCGACAGACGACATAAATATTACTTGAAATCACAGTTGACTACTACTACTACTGAGCTAGGTTGGTTACATTTAAACTTAAGATCTGTGTAAATTTAATGTAATATATGCAAATAAATGATTCTATTCTATTCTGAACACCCGACTTGTGAATTGTATTTAAATGTTAACCATTTTGTTACAGGTAATTTCACCGCAAGAAATTCATCCTTCAAACAATAAAGGTGTTTGTAAGTATACTTTTAGACTATTGTCACCCAGTAAGTCTCCAGCAATGTACGATATTCTGTTCAGTCTTATGCTGTTCTCATCCTTATGTAATGACTAGATAGAGTGAATTTTGTATTTCGCCCATTTCACCAGGAATTTCTAAAATTCCTAATGTTAACTTTCGCGATATAATTAATAACCTCTCTGGAAAATTTAAAGTTTTTAGGTACATTCAGTGATTTCCTATCTGCATTGATATTCCAATCACCGTCCAATTTTATATACTCGTATATACTAGCTATTTCTCAAATTCCTAATGTTAACTTTCGCGATATAATTAATAACCTCTCTGGAAAATTTAAAGTTTCTTGGTACATTCAGTGATTTCCTATCTGCATTGATATTCCAATCACCGTCCAATGTTATATACTCGTATATACTAGATTCTAGATTGTTAAATTATACTTCTTTCCTGCTATACGTCGTAAAATACATTAAGAGTAGACTTTATACTAAAGCATGAGAATGCTTGCAAAACTGCATATAAATCAAAAAATCTATCCCCATTAAAATTTACGATGGATATCCGAACAGAATTTGTATCTCTTTCAAACCCGTAGCCCCCTGTGGAGTTGGCTTGTGATTTAGTTTTATTACGTACAGTGGGCTTGTTATCAAAGGCATTATTATCTGATGTATCGGCGTTTGGTTCGTGACTTGTTCTGAGGTCCACTGTATATAGTAGATTGAGTATTGTAGCTATCTGATCGAGTATAATTGAATCGTTAACGAAGGTCGGTTTATGGTGCATCATCACACCTTTTTTATAATAAGGCATTGTTTCTTCATTGTTATTCAGGGGTTAGATAATAAAGCTTTATTTAGTATTATTTTTTATTTATTTTGCAGGTTAACTTTCCTTTTTGTTGGTATTTTAATATTCTTTTCTTCCTTCACTGTATTTGGCGTCTCTACACCAGTCATTTCATGATTTTCTGTTCTCCCACAGTAGAAACTGTTTATTTACATACGTTTTTAAGATTTCCTGCGACTCATCATGACCAAAATTGTTTTGCACATAAGAAAGGCTGGTTAAATATTAGTGATGAATCACAAGAATAAACCTAATCAGTTACTTCAAATCGTTCTCCAGCCAGCAAATATTGTCTCAATGGGAACATCAAGGTTGTCCCAATTACTAGCGACTGTGCAAATTTGCCCATCGCTTCAGATGGTCAGGGAAAGTTCCTATTAGGTCACTGTTACAGGGTGACCAGTAAAATCAGGGTTAATAAAATAAAGTTCCCAACACCCTTAACACAGGGAAATCAACCATAGGTGTCACTCAGAGATTCTATTGGGCGATAGAATACGTGAGATGTATTTTGTTTTCTAAATAAGGCTTTTTAAAATAAACTGGATTCCATCTAGGCAAGTGCTCGACTTTTGGATATTTTTTTAAGTCCAACTCTCTTAGTGTTTCGACTTTGATATGTTAAATTTAGCCACTGCCAAAGTTATCCGTGAAGTTACAAATGAAATAAATAAAATGAAAAATCTAAATGAAAAATATTTAGATATAAGTATATAGGTTTAACACAGACTATAAAGGACCTAATATGTTTTTAATTACAAACAGCGAATAAACAGCAACAGCCAAGGCTAAAAAAGAAGAAACACTGTCTAGCACATTAATTAAGCAACCAACTAATATAAAAGGCCATAAACTCATTCATAAAATGTCTTTGGATCTAGTACAGTCAATCGAAATACTTGCAGTCTATGCTGCGGTGATAACAGCTAATTTGCCGTGACTTTGTATACGTTGATGACCTAATGACTGTATAAATGAAACTTGCTGTAGTTTCCACGCAAATTTAACGAGCTAAGACCCCAAGCTGTGTACAGACGCCCAGCGGCGAACAATAAAGACGATGGCGTCATTAAGTCAACATATTGGCAGGGCGTCCTAGAGATCTAGATCGTAATATAGGTCAGACGCATTAGATATACATTGCTGACATCATATAGATGAAATTTCTCTCATCTTTATTATAATGTGTGTAGGGTTAAGATCTAGAATAGAAGTGATTATAATGCAGTGTGGTCCAAGCAATTTATTTATGTACGACTAGTTTTTGCCCTCGGATTTGCTCGCGTGAATTTCGTCTGCCATTTCACCACCTTAAGGTTGTGCTGTATAACGGACCTCACTGCCAAATTTCAAGTTTCTTCGTTCAGCGGTTTCATCTCTACGTTGATATGTCAATCAGTCAATAGCATCCTCTTTTATACAATCATCAATCTTTGACGCTAGTTGTCATAATTTGTCGTAATTAGATGATCTGAAATTCTAAACTTAGTCATCCGTTCCGTCTCAGCGCGTAATGTCCTTTTCTCGCAATATCTTTTGTCAAAACATCCTTTTCTCAAAATGATGTAGACATATGGATTTAGAAATTGAGTACACAACAAAGGAACTGTAACTACGTCATGCCAAACCCTGATGACGTCATTGTAATCAAACCGATGCAAATCAAAGAGAGCTATTTTCAAGTTTCGCTTGAATGCGTCCAGGTTTGGTTGTGAGGTCATAGCCATAGCCTAGAATTGACAGCAGGTATATTCGCCACATTTGCACCTATTTTCAGTGTGCGCCAGAGTGACAAGCATTCTCATGTTACACAACATAAGGCATTTTGTTAATGTTGTCTCATTCTACGTTATGATAGATCGAATGCTACGCTTCTTCTTATCGAGTGTGTTATTACTAACACTGGTGTCAGATTTTATTCAAGTCGCCTAAAGGCATCTGACATGACTTTTACGTCTACCGCCATCAAGTGGCAGTAGCCGTATACACACTAGTAAACTAAACAGACAGCCACTGTGCAGGTTTCCTGACGATTTTTTCGTTCACCGGAACTACCATACATGAGTCAGATTGGTCTACAAACTCATGTGACACAGGTAGGATTTAAACTCGGGTCCTATCCGACCTCAGGCGGGTGTCATTACCACTTGGCCACTACCGCTTCAATGCTACGCTGCTTACGTGGTTACCACTAGTACTACCAGTAGCCCACCACTGTGCGCACTACGGTAATGGTATAGTACCGTAAGAGTATTGTTTTGTGTTTTCACTAAAAACCTAAATACTATCTATTCTTTGAATCACTATCATGCAACACACGGAGGCGCAGTCTTTCACGGTCATTTAACGACAGTAACATATGCCCCTTTCAATACAATATACTGAACACATGGCTGCTAGCTGACCGTTATAGAACTTTACTACCTGTTTTAAAGTGCTGCTTTTAGTTATATTTTATTGGTACAGGTGCCGGCCCCAGGTAGGTTTTTAAACAGGGTAAACGGCGATTAAGGCGCCCTATATTACTTTTTCTTTTTACTAATAGTACACATGAAAGATCAACGTTGTGGTACAGGGAGGAAACTTCATAGAAACGGGGCGTCATATATATCTACTGCTACTACAAATGAAACTGTACATCCGTGAACACGTCAATAACACGTCAATTTTCATACGTCATAGCGTCCCAATCCGAAAACAAACAGGAGAGAAGTGCGGGGTACGCCATATTGCGGGAGGGGCAGGGAGCTCCTTTCTGTACGTAGTACTTATATTAATTCTGTGGTTGTGGTTAACATCGTGACATATGCTGTCCGCTCATTAATTTGGTACATGCTTTATTTAATCCTTCAACGAAGAGACCTGTGTATGGTATTGCGTCTATTGTTAAACAATTGTCTAAAACGTCGTAATTGAAGGAATAAGTACCTAATTGTAATGTTGTTGTGTTAATTCTGTGTTTCCAAATAAATAGTTCTTCTTTCTTTATAGGTGCCCCTAGATAATTTGCCCTTGGGCTGGTATATGATAGGGCCGGACCTTCATTTCATCTTATAACAACGTTTTTGGCATAATGTCAATCGTGACTTCTCATTCAGAATGGATGAATGAATGTCTGAATGAATTCTTAATTCGCTCATGAATAAAATACAATGGGTCTTATACCTCATTTAATATCCACTTAGCTCAAAGAAGGCACGCTCTGCAACGATTAATTTAATTTGGTATTGGTACATTTCTTTAAAAAAAAGATTAACTACTGCATTTTGAATTAAAATTATATAAAAACACCGACAACATTTAGAAAATAAGTTTGTTTCGCTGTTTTTTTTATTGACGCCACACGAGGCAAAAAAAAAAAAAATTATGTTCGCGTTGAGGCATTCCTCGTTGGAAGCTGATCCTGGTTGCACCATCAGGTCATGCATATCATAATAGTGCAACGTCATCGGAACTGAAACTACGTGTAAAATTTCAACTCAATCGCACAAGCAAATGTAGTTCTAATTTAGCATGCAAGATTTCATCCGAATATACATTGAAAACTAAATAAATGCTTGTTGAATGAATGAAAATTGCTTTATTTAAATAGGCTTAAAATAGCACTTTTAAATCGTCATATAGGTACCTACTTAGTTAGTTGAAGTCTGACAATTATTAAATCGAAGAGACGGCGCAATAAACTCCACTGCTGCATTTTCTTACAACATATGTGTCTTATAAGTAAAAAACTATCTATGTGGACGAATATACATTATTAAATGCTTAGTCAAACCATCATCCAGGCAGGCATATATTTTATAGCTAGAAAACTTGGAGCATTTAAACCTATGACCTCAAAGTAAAAACGTTTAATTTTATAGTAACAATAAAATGCAACAAAAAACATTGCGACACAGAGAGGTAAATTGCAAAAGTATGGCCCTTTTATGATGATTTTAATTGGTGTGAAACACTCGACACTAGTTTAGACCTTGCCGCCATTTACAGTGCTAGGTTAAATAGAATATTAATGTGTGAACTAGCACATATTGGAATTTACAATTAGTCTAGTAGGTACCTACATTTTATATTTAACTACCTACTCTAGTACTCTAGTCAAGTCAACGTGAGAAACGTAGGTAATTCCACTTTTATTTAAGTAGAAGCGCTCCGCCCCGGTTTCGCTCGGGTGGTACATACATAAATTGTAGCCTATGTCGTTCAGGTTAAATGTAGCTTTCTGTTGGTAAAAGAATTTTTAAAATCGGTTTAGTAGTTCCGAAGATTTTCCCCTACAAACAAACTTATAACCACTTCCTCTTAATAATATTAGATGTGATAATA
Source organism: Ephestia elutella (assembly GCA_018467065.1). Lineage (NCBI taxonomy): Eukaryota > Metazoa > Arthropoda > Insecta > Lepidoptera > Pyralidae > Ephestia > Ephestia elutella. The sequence goes on from CM031594.1 coordinate 9,730,456, forward strand.
GCGAAAATTTGTGAGAATCTCTTTCCCGTAAAACTACCTGACAGATTTCGATAAAATTTGGTGTACGGGTATAATAAAACCTTTAATACCACATAAGGTACTTTTTCGATATTTCCTGGACTAGCATAGCTAGTAAGAACCAAACGTGCGTGATCTGAGTATTTTTCTGAGAATTACTTTACCTATAGAATGTGCCAACTTTTCTTCCCGCACAGGTTGTAAACGTCAATTAAGGGAATGGAAAACGCACAGGATTTCTCTAACAAGCGATGGGCTTGCAACCTACAAGTATGAAGCTTCTGAGCCATTATCATTTAAGGATATCCCAGAGCAGCAGTTTGTCATATTTAGATTAACGATACGCCTACAAACGTAGCCTTGTCGAAACGTCCTTTCTGTATTTAATTCTAGTCCAAATCAGATTTATGAAGACCATAAATCAATTCGGAAATATAATTTATAGGGCGATAAAAAATAACACCTCCTTGATTTATAATATTTTGTTTGTAGGAACTGGCGGTTTCCTTCTGACAAATAGAGATAATCCGAAAATTGTGGATTTTGATGTAAAATCAAAATTATTTAAATTGCCATAAAATTAGGTAAATTGTTAAGTAAAATACTTATGTGACTACAATGAATACGTAGATCTTTATTGAATCAGTCGTATAACCGCAAAAGTGAAAACTTCTTCGAAGTCTGAAAGTGACTGTCACACGAGTTTTGTACTTTTCCGCATCCTAAAAAGTGCCTACACTTCAAAACCTACTAAAATTGATTTCCTAACGAAGCCTGACCCAAATAACAAGTAGGTTGTGGGTGCGATTCGTAATGATCTTTATTAATGACCGTTTATGGGGCATAATTTACGAGAACAACAGTGATCGCGGCACGAAATTGTAGGTTAGTTTGGGATTTAATGTGTTGCTTGTAACGGGCATTTCTGGGGTTTATGGTAGTAAATGTATGAGGACTAGCTGAACAAAATACGATGGCAATAACTACTACAAATGGTATAAATTATTAAATTATCCTAATCCTAACTAATATTATAATGCGAAAGTGAGTTTGTTTGTTTGTTACCTCTTCACGTTTCATGTACTGAACCAATCTTCCTGAAATTTCGCATGCACATAGCTGGAGGTACGGAGAAGGACATAGGGTACCTTTCATCCCGGGAAAAAGCACTGTTCCCGTGGGAAATTCACGCGGGCGAAAGCTAGTAAATTATACTATTTTTAATAACAACTTTCTAATAATTGTATGTAAATACAAAAATATATCTTACAATAGTATTGTGAAACGTCTTAATTTTTCATTCTAATTATCGTTTTATAATTTAGAATGCCTTTTTTAATTCAACTGTGGTTACTTTTTTATCGGGAAACGTGATACATTTTCAAATAACAATCGTGAGCTATTTATATGACTACAGTAGTCTATGATACCATAGACGGTAGAATATTTCGACACAACACGTCTAAACCATAAATTAATATTAATCATATCTTCCATCTCTCCTCGCCACATACGGAAAAAGTATGTCACAAACAAATAAAATAAATATGGACGCCGCTACAAGGTCACATGAGTCATACGCGTTCCCATAACCCTTACTTTGTTTATCCGACGCATTTGTATGAATGCAATAACAATTTAATATGTTAATTGATGGTTATTAGTCATAACGTAGGTATTAGTAAGTAATGAATGGGTTTTATAGTAGTTAGGTCACGTTAGGCAATCATTATAAAGAGGTAAGCACCTAAGCTAAGTATTTTTATGTTGGCGCTTATTTAATACTAATTAAATAATTATGGGGATAAAATAAACAGATTGGGTGGGCCCCGAAGTAAATTTCCTTGGGTTATGGGATTATTTATTATTATTTACTATATGGGGATGCCAGCGCGGGCACCAGACGGGTGATCAGTCCACTTATGCTGGGACCATTTCACCCAATTCCCCGAGACCCGTGTAGGGTTTTGTAGAGTTACCTGGTAACTCACGTTGGTGGCGACCCACTGAATCTACCTGTTACTTTGCAGAATTTTAACAACTGTCCTATTGTATTATTGTAATGTTGTGTTATGGGCTTATGGGATACTAATTCAATGATAAATTTATTAACAAACACATAGGTACTTTGATACCCAAGACCAATATGAAAAAGAACATTTTCAGAAGAGAAGAAATTTTTTTGCTTGAAACTGAAAAATAAACCTAAAGTTTATAAAATGGCGACCGTGACAGGACCATAAAGTTTTACCTATCAACAGCCCTATATGTAAGTCGTATGATAAATAATATTATTATCATGTGGAACCTGATGGTGCACCCGGAAGACCATAAATAAATAGACCACATCGAAAATGGGTTTTTGGGCTTTGGTCCCGTTAATCGTTCCCGCCAATAAAAATACTTGTGTTTTGTAAGATTTAACAATGAATCATTTAAACTCGAACTAGCTACGCTGTTTTTTACTGTCACAGGATTTCGGGTTTCTAGATAGCCTAAATTATTCTTCAGAACGTGAGTACACTTCTTGAGTATTGCACTCAATATTTTATTGCATCCATAAAGTTGACATGGTGACATATAAATGATAGTACATTGATGGACCCTGTCGGGCACAGCAACTTGGGTGGAAAAGAGGAGGTCGCATCATCTCATTTTGTTATTAACATATAAATCTTAATTTCATGTATATAATTATTTGGCTATCATAGAGTATAGGTAGTTTCAGAGATTATAGCGCGGCCAAACAAACATACAAACGCATCAGCTTTATTTTATCTCAAATTACTAAGAAATCATTTGTGTTTTAGCGTCATTATTTTTTGACTCACACCATCAATAAATGAGTATCTTGGACAATCAAAAAAATTTAACGCACTTCTTCCGGTGCGTATGATGTCACTAAGTCGTAAAAGTTAATAATTACTAAGAAAATATAGCTAAAATAAACATTGTTTCCAAAGACGGAAGGTTCACAATCATTTGTCTATTACAATTTTTCTTTCATAATGAACTTGAGCCTCGGGAAATGCTTATTATGTTTATACATCCAGTAATAACAATCTATAATTGTTTTGGAAACATCCTAACATTGTTATACTTGTTTGTTTCTATGCTAACATTGAACCAGGGCCTATTCTAAATCGCAAGCTGTTTTTTTTTTTAAACTCGGTTTAGCCAACAGATATCTAAATCTGTGGTTTAGCCCACAGGGTAAGCCATTTGGATTTTTTTTTTCAGGATGATTTCAGAGATTTTTGTAATTATTGGTGTAAAATCCATTGTCACTTGGCAGTAAAATCAAAATTCTAATGCCGCGACGGAAAATGGTGTGATCATCGTGCTCAGATGTTTGACATATTAGAATTTTAATGCCTAAATATTTTTTTATCTGCAGAGCGTCCCATGACGGCTAACTTTATTTTAAAATAAGCTGTCTTTGAATTGGGCGGGTCACGTGGGCAGTATGCATCCCGAATGATGGGCCCACATACTTACCACCTGGGTCCCAGCTGATGTGCACAGAAAGCGAGAAAGGCCTGACAAGATAATCGGATGAACTTAGGGCATACGACAGAAAGTGGATAGAAAAGACCAGAGATAGGAACACATGGAAAGAGAGTGGGAAGGCTTTTGCCCAGCAGAGGAACATATTATTGCTACAAAAAAAAAGCTGTCTTATCATAAGACCTTTGTCTTTAGCATTACACTCCAAGGATTTCATCACCACACGCTAATTACAACAGAAATAACCCGACCCGAATCGATTGCAAGTAGAACCGGGTCGCTTCCTAGTATTTACGAGCTTTTTATTTTGTGCGCATTACGTTTTACGATACAACGTTAGTTACGTACAAGTATTTGACGTTACCCAACTGGAATCTAGGGATGTTACCACCACCAAAAAAATCTCTCCTAGTACTACCATACCAATAGGAATACTGGTAGTATTACGGGTAATCAGCGGTTGCTTCGATAGCCTGAAAAATTTATTTTTCTCTTTTTTCCAAACTCACGCTCCGAGAGTTCCGTACACGCAAAGCATCTCACATTATAGCACTAAGTAAAAGACCAACTAGTTTCAAAAATAAGCTAAACTTTGAAACAATACCGAATTAAAAAACCTTTTATAAAAGTTTAACAAATCAAAAGGGCTTGTTGTGATAGGGTGGGTGGTTAAATAACTATGTAGTATGCACATAACTCTTACTTACATTTTCTACATCAGTTTCATAGATAAAATTGTTCAACATTTATGAAAACAATGACTCAAAAATCGTGCACTGACGTAATACCAGACGCACCTCTTCTTCACACCTCTAGTTTTCAATGTTATAACAATATGTGTGTCAAGAACACGGACATCAGAAGTGGGATACGAAAGCAAATAGTTGTGGTATTTGGACAACTTGCACCTGTTTTGGCTGTACGTGGTTTCGGGGGTTTGGTGGAAAGAATATACTTTTAACGTTTTTCTAAGTCCCATATGATTTGTATAAACGATGCGCGATGTAGCGGTTCAAAGAAATGCTTTTTTTTAAATGAAAATGAACTTGCAATAAAATTGTTGATCGCTAAATTTTTCTTTGATGTCAACTCTACAAAATAGTTGTCAAATTCATGACAATAATTAGAAAAACTGTAAACTATCTTATAATTTAATTCTTTAAAAATATTTTATTTTTCCTTATTTTAGCCAGAACATAGTCTTGCCACATAATCCTTTTTTTTTTGATTCAACTTAAAACCCAGAATTCATACTTTCTTCTAAACAAGCGAGGGAATCAATACGGGGAAGTCAACTAAGAATTAATATTTCCGCTATTGCCCGTAACTTAGTACACCAAATACACGTAAATACTTATTTAAAAGCGAACAATTGTTGTTTGATGTTAGGAAGCGGTGGAAATAGCTTACTGGGTTACATTTCTAGTTTCAACTTGCGTCAGGTTATGGTTGATACCAAAACAATATGAATCAAAACAGTGTTGCTTTACTAGCCAACAAAACATTACAATACTAAACATTAAAATATAGCATGCCTTGTCGTGTATAAAAAATAAAAAAAAATTATAAAAAGTGTATGTTGGTTGGTGTGCGCAGGGGTCCCCAACTATTTGAAGCGAAGACGGGCAATATCCCTGCGCAGTGCGATTATACACGAACAATTACTTTAGAGAGAGCCGGATGTAATGCTCAGGATAGAGCCTCGTACTTTTGAAGTACAAGGACCTCTTGTCTATTAAGCCTTAAGTTCTGGGAGTCACGGGCAGGGTGATATCATTAATACAATATGGTTGGGATAGAATATAGCATTTTATTCCATAAACACACTAGCCGCTGAGGGCGGGCACATGTTATACTAATACCAAAATCTGATAATTCTTTGCCGCAATTAAAAGTTAAAATTAACATAAACCAAATATAGGGTACCTGGCCAGGTCCGTACACAAACGTCTGTGCGCACTTAGAACGTCGTTCCGTTCACCGTTATGATCCGTTGGGTTCGAGCACTGGCGCTGGTCGCGACATCAAAGAGGCACGGCGCTCCTGCGACGCTCCGTTGTATGCGAGATAGTAGACGCTGGCTGGACCTTCCGAGGTTTGCGCTGAGCCATCACAGGGACATCGGATCGAAGGCGGCGGTGCGGCCTTTGGAAATAAGGTTAGGATCCGTGTGTTGCACTGGGGTCGCCGACGACGGGGCCTGCGCCGTGGCAGGCGGTCCACGGTCCGGGAGAACCGCACCCTCTGGTGGTGGGAGGACACTCCAGGAAGCGCCAATTCATACGGCCGGGCGGGCACGTGGATATCAACAGCTCATCCTCCTGACAACTTCGTGGCGGCAAATATCCCCTGTGTCCTTGCGCGTATCGCGGATTTTAAAGCTAAAGGTTAAACTATAGTCCCATGACGGGGTGCCGAGGGCGGCGAAAGTGAAAAAGCCCCAAAAAATTAATAATTGCTCAAACCATGTTACATGTCGTGGCGGCCTTCCAGGGAGAGAAAGATCCCTCCACTTGATTTGACATTCCGCCTCGTCGCGTTCCATTTCGCCCAATTCGGACGCACGTCAAACCAACTTTTAAACATTCTTTAAAAGAACTAATGTTTAAATAAGGTATTTATTCGTTGAATATTATAACAATCTAAGTCGACGATATTAAAGGAGAATAATTAAAATTCTACAACAATCCAGCCATGATTTCTTATTTGTTTATGATAAGAAAGGTTGGTTAGGAACTGATACGGAACGTGTGTCACCAGCTGTCAATGTCAGACGTCCAACTCTGCAGATTTTGTTGACAGTCTAATTTAATCATAGAATGTTTTGTTATGAATGTTTAGTTTTTGATATAATTCCGTAAGTACACAAAATCGCGTCGAGTTATTGCTACCAATGGTTTCGGCGTGACTCAAAGAACGTTTTGATGAGCGGGTCTCCCTGTCCCCCTAATAAGTATTGCAAAAACAACATATGAAATTTGTGTACCGGTGTGTCACCTTCCCATTCAATTTGTCTGGAAACTAATGGATTTGAATGCCTGCTATTGTGATGCGTCGAGAGCCTATCATGCAGGTAATACGCCACAGGAATAATATCCCAATATATCAACTATTTCACCCAAAATATGATATGCAAGGTTAACCAGTTAGAAGTTCAAAATAATTCTGTAGTTATCACTACAATACCCCCCTTTTCGGCAAAGAGGTTAAGTCGTACTTAGCCGAAACAGCCGGGGTAACCGGAGAAAACATTCACCTATCCTACGGCAATATATTTCTAAATATAAAACTATCAGCTATATATGAAACTAACTCATGCTATTTCATATATTAAACTAAATGTATGTTCTAGAGTTCTAAAACTAACTCAATTTATGTTGAGTGTCAGGAATACAGCGTCTGGCCAGACCGCTGCAATTCCCCTTCATTAAAAAAATCATACTTGGGTTTCTAATGAGATAATCGCAAGTAGCATACTAATAATAAAGAATTATCTAAAGTAATATAGTTCTTACTTATGTATAATAAGAAAAACTATTTGAGATTTAATTAAAATATATGTAATCTAGCATTCCTACATAATTTACTAGTTAGTAATTAAATTGTAAACCTAATAAAGTCTTTAAACTAATGGAGAGATCTCACATAAATAGACATTTAAAATGTATAGCCGTTGGGCTGACATTGTATAAGGGAAAAAACTTATTTTCCTTTTTTTCTCAAAAATTAAGGAGTATTAATCCATATCCTTATGTTTACTCTGGCGCCTAGAGTGTGTAGTTACAAAAGAAATTGGTTTTCATGAAAACGCTTGACAAAAAAATCAAAAAAACAACAACTACCACTAAATAAATCAAAAAAACCTTTCAGTAATTTATGTTCTGAAGTGTTTCGACTACGCCTAGAATCATCAATTCGAAGGAAAAAATCTGTGACGTCTGAGTCACCAGAAAATTTTAAATTCCACGACCTCAAATGGTCCTCCTTTAATATGTGAATAACGCGTTCGTCATCTTCCCTAGTCTCCGTAACATAGGTAGTCCTACCCATTGAGTTGGCTTGACGTACTAAACCGGGAGCTCCTAGTTGAGAGAATGTGGGTTGTAACGCTTTAAGTGTGGAAGGGCCGGGTGGGTGGGTGTCAATTGCACCTCCCCGTGGTCGTGTATTAACAAATGAGGAAGTAGTAGTGGTAGGTGGTTTGTTTGCCTCCCCACTTACTTCGTAATATTGCTCTTCCCTTTCGCCGTCCGACATGTTGACAAAAATGTGGTTATATGTGTCAGGGTATGTAATAGGTTATAATAATTGATAAATTTCTAAATAGATACAGGTTACTCCCTGTCAATAAATATAAATTAGCTCTCAAATTGAGATTAAATAGGAATTATGGCTGAGCACTATGCTTTTTATTCATAGCGAAGCCCAAATAAAATATTAATTATTATATTATTAATTATAATATTATTTAGTAATATTATAATAATTACTATGAATTGTATTAAATGTATGCTTACAACCCTGTCGCATATAAACCTAACAAACACTAAAGTATAATAACTTTACAGTTAATGATATCACCAAAATTTCAAAATAACAAGTGAGCGAGTTTAAAAAATTTAAAAACTATTTTTTAGAAAAAACTGCCACTCTCACAGGACTCAAAGGCTCAAAAATATATTAGTTCGGGCGCCATTGTCGTGTATAAAAAATAAAAAAAAATTATAAAAAGTGTATGTTGGTTGGGCGGTGTGCGCAGGGGTCCCCAACTATTTGAAGCGAAGACGGGCAATATCCCTGCGCAGTGCGATTATACACGAACAATTACTTTAGAGAGAGCCGGATGTAATGCTCAGGATAGAGCCTCACACTTTTGAAGTACAAGGACCTCTTGTCTAGTAAGCCTTAGGTCCTGGGAGTCATGGGCAGGGTGATATCATTAATACAATATGGTTGGGATAGAATATAGCATTTTATTCCATAAACACACTAGCCGCTGAGGGCGGGCACATGTTATACTAATACCAAAATCTGATAAGTCTTTGCCGCAATTAAAAGTTAAAATTAACATAAACCAAATATAAGGTACCTGGCCAGGTCCGTACACAAACGTCTGTGCGCACTTAGAACGTCGTTCCGTTCACCGTTATGATCCATTGGGTTCGAGCACTGGTACTGGTCGCATCCTCAAAGCGACGCGGCGCTCCTGCACGCTCCGTTGTATGCGAGATAGTAGACGCTGGCTGGACCTTCCGAGGTTTGCGCTGAACCACTCTAGGGACATCGGATCGAAGGCGGCGGTGCGGCCTTTGGAAATAAGGTTAGGATCCGTGTGTTGCACTGGGGTCGCCGACGACGGGGCCTGCGCCGTGGCATGCGGTACACTCCAGGAAACGTCAAGTCATATGGCCGGACGGGCACGTGGACCTCAACAGCTCATGTTCCCGGCAACTTCATGGCGGCGAATATCCCCTGTGTCCTTGCGCGTATCGCGGATTTAAAAACTAAAGGTTAAACTATATACCCATGGCGGGGAACCGGGGGCGGCGAAAGCGAAAAAACCCCAAAAAAATTAATAATTGCTCAAGACATGTTACATGTCGTCGTGGCCACCCAGGAAGAGAAAGATCCCTCCACTTGATTTGACATTCCGCCTCGTCGCGTTCCATTTCGCCCAATTCGGACGCACGTCAAACCAACTTTTAAACATTCTTTAAAAGAACTAATGTTTAAATAAGGTATTTATTCGTTGAATATACAACAATCCAGCCATGATTTCTTATTTGTTTATGATAAGAAAGGTTGGTTAGGAACTGATACGGAACGTGTGTCACCAGCTGTCAATGTCAGACGTCCAACTCTGCAGATTTTGTTGACAGTCTAATTTAATCATAGAATGTTTTGTTATGAATGTTTAGTTTTTGATATAATTCCGTAAGTACACAAAATCGCGTCGAGTTATTGCTACCAATGGTTTCGGCGTGACTCAAAGAACGTTTTGATGAGCGGGTCTCCCTGTCCCCCTAATAAGTATTGCAAAAACAACATATGAAATTTGTGTACCGGTGTGTCACCTTCCCATTCAATTTGTCTGGAAACTAATGGATTTGAATGCCTGCTATTGTGATGCGTCGAGAGCCTATCATGCAGGTAATACGCCACAGGAATAATATCCCAATATATCAACTATTTCACCCAAAATATGATATGCAAGGTTAACCAGTTAGAAGTTCAAAATAATTCTGTAGTTATCACTACAGCCTTTAGACGATATTCTTCTTCTTAGCGTGCAAATTTGTGATGACCAATATGACGCCACAGCACAGATACAGCATTATCTGTTGCGTTATACAGGTCATTTAGTGTAGGTATACGATATTAAAAAACTGACACCATTTTTAGCAAACCATTTTTATTTTCCATTCCTATCATACTTATTAGGTAGCCAATATGCATAGAAAACAAAAAAATTGTTATTTTCTGACAAATTTCTTTGAAAACTTGCTCATATCATCCAAATCTGCAGCAAAAATTTGGCTAGTGTACAAAAGTCACCTTTAAAGGAAGATATTCAAAACTGTGCATTTCTCCCTCCCATAACTATTTCCAGTAAGTACATAGAGCTAATAGTAAGCATCCTACTTGAACTCCTCAATATAAATAGCCGTCGGTCAGTGTTTACAGGAAGTTCTTGCCATATGGCGTTACTTAAAGATACAAACGCTTCCGAACGGATAACGCGTCCCTTGTTATCATATTAATATTGTATGTTGATAGATTCATAGGAAACTACGCGGGTTTCTGGTGCTTTTGATCGGCAAATGTTTTGAGTGTCATTTGTTTTACTTATGTCAGTATCCTTACCTTACGTTACTTCCTTATCCTTACTTACTGTAACCTTTGAAGAACAAAAAGTCTACTTATTTATATAAATTATATTCTCAATGATAATTATGTAAATTACCAAAGAAAGGTATCATAAGAACTAAGAATTTCTACGATACCTATTTCTTGATCGACGATGGCAACAATGTTGCTGGCAAGAACTGGTTTGCGATGGCCCAGGGTAGAAGGTTGGCGTAGACAAACGGAAGCTTATACCCAGCAGTGGGTCATGGAAAGCTGATGATGATGATGAAGAACTAAGAATAATCTAATAATCTAAGTATATCCTGCTAATATTATAAATGCGAAAGTTTGGATGTGAGTTTGTGAGTCTGTGACTTTGTGAGTTTGTGAGGATGTTTGTTACTCAATCACGCAAGATCTACCGGACGGATTTCGATGAAATTTGGTATACGGGTAGAAAAATACCGGTAATCCATACTAATATTATAAATGCGAAAGTTTGGATGTGAGTTTGTGAGTTTGTGAATTTGTGAGTTTGTGAGTTTGTGAGAATGTTTGTTACTCAATCACGCAAAATCTACTGGACGGATTTCGATGAAATTTGGTACAGAGGTAGATAATGATCTGGAATAGCACATAGGCTACTTATTATCCCGGGAAAAAGCACTGTTCCCGTGGGAAATTCACGCGGGCGAAGCCGCGAGCAAAAGCTAGTAGTACATAGGGTACTTTTTATCCCGAAATTCCCACGGGAGCGAAGCCCCGGAGCGCGGCTAGTCTATTTCCCAGAAAGGATTTTTAAAATTTAAAGACAGTCACATTAGGTAGGTACCTACTTCCAAAAACTTACAAAAACAAATTCCTTTTTAGGCCTTCACTTAATAAATGAAACAAAAGAAAAAGTGCTACCTATAGAGCACAATGGAAGCCTATTATAAACGTGAGTATAAAAACCACGTTACGGGGATATCAAAGTAACACTTGAAAGTGTTGTTTGTATTCCTTGCTCCTGGTTCGTGACGGAATGCAGGTTCTCAGGCAGGGTCGAAGGACTGGCGCGATGTGGTTTTTGAATTTTTATTTGAAATTAGCTGTATTTTTAATGTAGGCATTTCTACTTATTTATTTATACAGCTGCTCCCACAGTTACAAAATATGACATTTGTTGTCGTTGTTACACTTTTGTTATAATTTGTTGAAGAAAAGGGACAACAGATGTTATGTAACATTTGGTAATACCTGTTCTGAAAAACATCGTGAGGAAACTTGCTCACTGGTTGACTTCAGTTCACTCGTATGTCGGCTTCCGCTAGATAGCGGTAGTTGTTAACTTAAATCTGATACCTTTAGGCCACTTGACCTCGGTAACAGCAGAGTTATTAATAAATGCCAAAAGAAAGAAACAATGTAGAATGTAGGGTTGGCATGGACTTAAAAAGAAAACATAAAAATATTCTGCAACGGGATAATATCAAAACAAAACTATATCACTAAAAAGAAATATGATAGTTATGAGAATGAGAAATAAGGAAAGATCAAATAAGATGTAGATGAATTAGATAATAAAACCAAAATAAATGCTAAAATCTGAGTTAAACTAATACAGAAAAGAAAAGAAGAAAAAATCCCTGGCCTCAGTATCATTACAATTACTGTAAGTACAGTGCGTTCATCGTTATAATAAAGAGAAATTATTTGAACAGCTGCCGGGTATATGAATCACTGTACGCACAGAAATAATCCCTCAAGGGTGGCCTCTCAAGTGTGGTGTGGATCGGGTTACAAGCCAGAGGAATCCAACTTGGTAATTGTAGTTATTAATATTGCAACATAAGGGCGTTTAGCTAAGAAACAATGACGTAGAAGATATGCTGCTTGATGCTTCTCAATCTTTTGTGTTCAGAGAATATTCTAGAAATGTTGTAGTTGTAGGCTTATTGAGGAATTTTGTCTAGCTCTTTCCTACATAATGTCGTGTTTTCATTTGTTGTTCAGATAATAACGACATAACAAAATCAGAGACAATATTAATTCCTACAACATTTACTTACTAAAGTACAAATTACTTTTATTACTTGTCTCTCAGTCTTGTCACGTCTTTCAATAGTATGTCAAGATTAATTTAAGCATATCTACTCTAGTTTTTTTAATAGGTGGACATCTTTGACTCTTAATACTGGGTGTTGGCATCTTAAAGTTCACACAAACGATAAGGCTTTAGTAGTTCTTCTATGCACATGCACATGCACATTAGAATGTTGTGCCTAGGCTAACGCAAAACCCGTATCTAGCTACAATATTATAGATAAAGGCATCATAAAGATAAGACTAAAACATATAGTTCTCACAAACACTACGATAAGCCTAGTTATTTACATTGTAACAGATAATCGCTAACCTTCACTTAATTCCACTGTTGACTCTCTATCTATCTCTCTATCTGAACGTATTCCCAGTAATCCCCTTTTATTTCACAAAACAACGAACGTTAACTTACGCGTTAACGTTCTGACGTCATTAGTACGCGTCAACGCTGAATGAAGCTCATATAAATCTCCTTTAAGAAATAAGTTAAATAAACTTGACCAGTTTCGTTTGAGCTCTGAGACTGGTGCATGTTAAAAGATAAAGAAAGGTATAGGGAGAATTGTAAATATCCTGTAAAGACCACAGACTTCATAAGACACGTAGCATCTTTCTTCATATAATGTACCAGCCTCTTTGAAAACATTTAAATTGTCAACGAATGTGGACTGAGATGTTGATGGTGAATCAATGGATTTTACTCATCGGTCCACAATAAATAAGCATTTGAACCCAACAGAAATATATCAGTAGACGAGTACATAGCAGGCATAGTTTATGAAAATAGCACATATTCCTATATATGCCAGCCTTGGGAATCAATCTCAAAAGATAACAAATATAGTTAAAATATTTTTTCTACTTGAACAATGGAACTTTTAAAATTCTTTCAGCATTATCTTATTTCAAATCAACATGGACTGGTCGTCTCTTTTATAAGTCTGCGACAGAGATCATATAAAATGGTCGGCGGCGTGTTCTGCGGTCCATTTGACATGGTAATAAAACGGGGTTAATAGGGACCCGACAGGCTTGGAAGCGATTTTTGAAGATTAAAGTTAGGGTTTGGTACCAAAATAGAAGTAACTGTAGATTCTTCATAACAGTTAAATCGGTCGCTATTTAAAAAAATGTATTACCAATTTCATATTTTAAGTATTTTCTGCAGATTCATCAACAAAGAAAGATCACTATAGAAATGACAAAGAAAGGCCAATCCTCAACAGTGAGCAGGAAAAAGCCTTATGATGATAATATAATTGATGATTCAAAACCTCCTAAAATCGGTTTTATTGCAATTGCATTAATTTCTCATAAAAATACAAAAATACCTTTTTTTTAAGTAATAGCAAAATATCGTGCCAGAAAGCCATCAATATAAAGTTATTAGTAATCAGAATCAATGAGGATGATGTAATGCTGAAAATGGGTCAGGGATCCGCGAAATTTGGACTTTTTAATAAGCCTAATAGATTTGATAATAATCTAAAGGCAAATGATGTCATGGTTGATGTATTTATTGAGATTTTGTAGTTGATTTTCAAAATTAAAAGGAACCAAGAGAGAACAATAAGATTTCATTATCAAGAAAGCACTTACCGATTGCTTTACTACACTCATTACTCAAACTGTAATTAATTAAACAGAAGAAAAATTATATTGGTTTCATTATTTTTGGTTATTTCAGTTGGCTCTAGATCTGTGAAGATTTTGCTCGATTTTGCCTTCTATTTCCTTAAGGACCTTTCTCCGATAAACTTTTCAACACATTATTATGACTTCAATGAAAGATCATAGGAAATTCTTCAAATCAGAAGTAATAATGATCTTTTTCACGACGTCAACTTGTCGATAATTACATTTTGATGCTGTTTACCGCAGTAATAAACCTGTTGCTACCGTAAAAACTATTTCTAAAACGTTTCATTTTGATCGTCCAGTGTTCCAATTCCCAGTTTTTATGTCCTGCAGGACAGCATGACCTAGTCTCATGGCTGTTAGCTCTCGTCCGACTGTTAATTTAGCTAATTGATGTGACCTGGATCTATCCAATTGTTTATACTTCCTTACACGTGCTTAACGAGCTTTGCTGGGAATTGTATCGCTGAATTTTCTTCCTATAGACAGAAAACTATCATTATTGATAATATATTTAGTATTTGCTGTAGAGTCTTGCGAACATGATCACCAGTAGTAGCCACCCAAATCGCCCTGTTGTTGACTATATTTAGGTCCGGAATTCAGGAATTGAGTTAAAGACTAGGTTATTTCTCATGTTAGTTCCTCCCACTCTCTTACTCAATAATTGTTTCATTTTCTTTGTCATCATCATCATTCATCTTTTCATGAGTAGATTAATTTCTTCAGAAAATAAAATGTAGGAACATATTTATATACAAATCTATATCAGCATTATACTATGAGTCAAAGGATGTTACATCATTCACTATATTCATATTCAGTACATATCGTCGTTAGAAAGGGCGCCGAAAAGTACCCAGTCATTGACGAAAATAGTCCACCAAATTACTTGCTACTCTGTGGCACTTTGTTTTAATGGTCACAGGCTAAGTAATATCAGCCAGTAAATTTGATTATTAGTCAGCATTTGAAATAAATTGTTATAGGTGTGAGCATACCAATAAATGGGTCTTATTTAAACTTCTTTTGTAAAAAATGTCATTATAAATGTTTTACTCTTTACTAATCAAAACCTACTTTAACCTACTTTTTTTAAAAATAATGTAAATATTTTAAACGACTAAGCAAAGAAAGATGCTTTGCATTGTACTTTATCAAATTATTCGAACTCATCGCGACATAATTGCTATTTAATTTTTCTAGGCGTTAACTATACATCCACTATTTTATAAATAGATTACATTACTTATTTATATGTCTATACTACCTAGTTTGTAATTTTGAATATTTTATTAACTGATTTTATTGATTACTACATCAGGTCACGTATCTACAGAAATATATATTAAATTTGTTTTATGATCTCCACAAGGTCATAATTTTTACGATCAATTTCGTAATCAGATTCAAATGTAGGATGACTGTCTCACCTAGTCTGTGACACTGCATTAGTATTCAAAAACAGTAAGTCTCGACCGACACGCTGTCTTTCTTCGGCCTCCGTTATTGGTATTCATGAAGCAGAGGCGATGAACAAAACCAACGTTTAGTATGATAATGTGGCACATAGTACGGACTTGAAAGCAGTTGCTATTACTCATAGAACTAAAAAACAATATGTAGATTTTGGTGTTTTTGTAAAAAAGGCACGAGGTTTTTTCGATGTTGACTTATTGGAAAAAATGTGGAATTAATAAGTACTTACAAGAAAAAAATTAAAACTTCGACTTGAGTCGAGATGGCACATTCTTTACAAAACACAGATAATTTTACCATGAATATGGTTTGTTTATAAATGTAGTTTAAAAAAATTGTCAAGAGATTAATGTATCATTTAAGCAACCTCGTGAATATAAATGTAATATTTTTGAAAGTCTGTTTAAAATTGCAATAACAACATATGATTACCGATAAAATTTGTTGTTTCAGTGAACGGCCACGTCATGGAAAGGCGTAGCGTGGACGATGACGACTTCCTCGGAGACGAGGGCATAGATGACGAAGCTCAGAAAGATGAAGGTAAATAAAAAAAATGTTGTATGAGAATACAAAAATCATAAATAGAAAATGACCTAACATTACTCCTTGGGGTACACCACGCTTAATTGTACGATGCCTTCTCCCCTGTATTACACCAGTTTGTGAAATCATAATTCTGATCCAGAATGTTATTGATTCTAGAAACTTAATTTGCTTTAGCTACTATTTCATGATCATCATCAGAGAGACTACCAAAGAAACGTGATGTTTTATCAGTTATATTATAATTTAAATTTATTTCCTCTATGATTACAGGCAACGACGAAGCTGTGGAAGGTGTTATACAAACCGAACGCAAGAGCTATACAGTGGAAACCGGTCTATCGGTGCGGTTAGCTTGTGTCGTCAGTCCAGGTAAGTTCTTTTTAAAAGTAATAATTTAACTCAGGAACCTATACCTATATTCATTGCAAATTTGCCACTATTACGGCCTATCCTTGCAGGGTAACTAAACAAAAGTTGATTGTACAAATTATAAATCAAAATATCTTCAAACAGGTGCATATATTTTTTTGTTTAATGATGGAGAGGATAATAAATGATAATAAAATGTTAAATTTACTTTCAGATGCTGTATCTGTTGTTAACTGGGACAAACTGAATGGAGATGTAGTCGTGCCACTGTCCATGAACAAAATGAAGATGATGAAACCTGAAAATCCTCTATACAACAAGACTGAAATGTAAGTATCGTTAACTAAGTGCAAGAATAAAAGTTGCCAAGTCGACTGCCGCCATTTTTTGGCAGCCAGTCACACATTAGTGAATTGAACAGCCAACAACCAGTATGGAGGTTTCCTCACGATGTTTTCCCCCATTAGTATTGATAGTGGTCAAAATAATGACTGTATATGAGTCAGATTGATCTACAAACTCAGAGACGTGTTGGGTCGCTCCTGGGAATCGAACCTGCGCTCTTTCGGAAGAAAAACAATCTACGAGGCAAGTGAGTCACTAACACTTCTGCTGCGTTGTTGATTGATGGATTACGAACAGATCTGAAATGGAAAAACACATACTACTTTTCTTATATTTTCTTTACTTTCTTCTTCCTCTTTATGGCTTAATACTTTCTTTTACTTACTGTTTTCTTCATTAATTTATTGGAAGGTGTCCATAAAATTAATAACCATTGTTGCAGTATCTCCGAAGGCGGTGTTCACGACCTGGTCATCCATAATGTGGTGTCATCAGACTCCGGAGAATACCGCTGCTTGTTGCCGCAGGATAAACCGGTGTCTGTCGTCCACAGCCTTAGGGTTGGCCCAAGGATTGTCAGTAAGTATCTCCTGCTTCTTCTTTCTCGATTATCCAGTATGTTTTTAACGAACCCTCATCATGATCCACAGCTCATTACGGTACACTGATAGGTATGAGTCTATCCATGATAACATACTTTGGCCATCTCACGTGTGGGAGACAATCTCTAAAAGCTGGTACTAGTGGCCAAAGTTACACTGCAAGGTATTGACTCTATCCATGGTAACATACTTTGGCCATCTGCACGAGTGGCAAGAAATCTTAAATAGGTCATACTAGTGGGCAAAGTTCACCAAATCTATGGGTAGATGAAAGAAACGTTGATTGTTTTTGTGACATTCTTGGGACCATACCCATGGCGAGATCTAATATAATCGTCAGATAAGTGGACATTTTCTTTAAATCTAATAACAATTATGGACTTTAGGAAATTCCTTTATTAGTACTTCTAGATACTGAAAAGTTAGATGACAGAGACTGCATTCTAATCCATCCTAGTCACCCAAATACATTTAAAAATAAACTCAATCGATAATATTATTTATCCACAACAATTCAGATCATTTTTTTTTAATTCCAGGTCTGGCTGCAAACAACAACGTGCTTCCAGAAGGTTCAGACCTAGTGTTGACCTGTAAGGTTGAGGGCACGCCGCCACCACAGATCATATGGTCCAGAGTTGGTGCCGGACGCGAGGTAATTACGGAACTAATTACAGAACCCACAGAAAACATAAACTTAGTATAGACAAACTTAGCAAACTACACAAATTCATTAGTAAACTAAAAATAAAAGAAATTTCTTTCTCAAAGGTAATGAATGTGCATCGATAGAGGTTGAACACATGCACTGTATACTACTTTTAGCAATTAGAAAAAAGATTGAGGCGATTTCGTATATGACAACTTTATGGAAAAAATAAGAACTTCGTAGTTATTATTAGTTCCATGGGTAACTTGCACTACAGAGGACTGTACACGTGTTTTAGAAAGAAAAATATATCAATCCACGGGAAAAGATAGTTTATGATCATTACCGCTTAAGTCTCGTTCCGAAATACAAATTATACAAGTTGTTGTTTGTAAGTGCCAACAACGGTAAGATAACTTTTCTCATGGACTATCACAAATGTTCCTGCTGAAAAATTTCTTCCTGTAGTTTTTACTGGATCAAGACAAACACATTTCATGATTCTCCGAATGCTGAGATCATGAGACCGACTTTATTAGACATATGTACGTCATATTTATTTAATATTTATAGTCAAAGGAAGTCCCATTCGCAATGCTTTACAATAATGTGGCGCTTCCGTGGAACCTGAGCAGAATTTAAATGACGGTTGTGTCACACATCTGGATGACAAATTCTTGGATGACCAATATATTCTACAGTCATGGGTTTCCACGTGTAAATTTTCTTTTCAATATTTTTTCCATGCGTAAATTTTCTTATAAACATTACGCGCTACTGTATTTTTTCTTTGCTGCTGGCGAGTAAGGTCTGTCAGAATAGTACAATACTGTCATCAGTTGTCAAATTCAAATGACAGTGACAGACCTATCTCGCCAGTAGCGCCAACTAGAGCAAAGAAACGATTTCATTGAAACAAAATTAAACACTTCCAGAACCCCAACGAACGTTTGAAGGAAAAGGACGGGGAGTTCTCCTTTGACACTGTCACCATCAAGAACGTCAAGGGCCACCATTCCGGGAAGTACTACTGCTATGCGCTGAACAATATGGGAAACACTCAGAAAGAAATTGACATCAAAGTTCTAGGTGAGTTCAAACCTTCGTTGAAAGTAGCTGTGTAATTCCATGCCACACCGGAGGTCCCGGGTTTGATCCCCTGTGAGATCAAGATGGAAAATGATCTTTTTCAGATTTAGCTGGGTCTTGGATGTTTATCTATATAAATGCTTTTGTTATAAAATATAGTATCGTGTAATATAGTATAATATTGAGTTATAGCAGCTGTAAGTTAGTCTCTTGAGGAAATATCAAGCAATAAAATAAAATTATTATTCTATCGCTTGCCATTCCCCTCAACAAGAAGATATTCAAATTATAAGTGTTTTAATCTTGTTATAGTTGATACTTATACCTCACCTTCTTCAGACATTGCCAATGACAGAGATATATATTTTAGTAAAACTTTTAGCTTTTAATGTGGCTCACAAATTAACCGATAATTTCAGAGAAACCCCACGCGCACGTGCACAAGACCGAGATTAACACCGGCATCGGAGACCACGCCATTTTCCAGTGTACCGTGTCCAGGGGAGACCCCATGTAAGTGTGAATTATACAAACAATTTCTGGATTATTTTACTTATTTAATGTAACTTCCAGCAGTAGCTTGACCTGTTGACTCATTTTAACAGTTGTTATAGATACATATTTGAAAATTCAAAGAAATTGTAATAATAATTTACTGTTATAAAATTATTAAGATTTTCGCGCTCGCGAAAATCCTACTTTGAACACATCAATTATTTCGACAGATTCTCGGCAGCAACGTATTCATGTAAATGAGATTACTACCATTTTATATGTAAGGATGTGGTGGGATGAATAGGACAATTATTAATACATCCGAGTCTGTCTGTACAAAAACAGAATAAGCATCCAAAACGGCGCCTCTTTATTTAATTGAGTACAATTTTGTATCTGATACTGTAGTTCTTTTAAACTACTTTTCGCACAGATCCTACCCCTTTTTGAGATCTTCCCAAATAACTTTATCGTCTGCTCCAGTCCTCAGATCACGTGGTTCAAAGACAACGTGCCGGTGTTGGTGGATAACAAGCGGTTCTTTATCTCCACTGATGGGTCCCACTCCAACCTTACTGTGGTCCCTGCCGGAATCAGCGACTTTGGGACTTACACTTGTGTGGTGAGTAGTAACTACTTGTACGGCATCATCCACTGTTTGATCGAAGGCTTCTTCTATTGCATGCCAGTTATATCCATGTTGAGCCATTATTTTCCCGTCGGGGTCAGCAGTTTAATTTCTTAGAGTTGGTTCAATCAAAGACATGTTGATGGCTTATGATCTCTACAACCTCACTGTGGTTCCTGCCGGTATCAGCGACTTCGGGACTTAAACTTTTGTGATAAGTAATAGTTATTTCTTTTACACCGTCATCCACTGTTTGATAGAAGACTTCTATTGATACATTAGCGAGAATGAGACGGATTAAATTTAAAGTCAAATATTTTTTCCAACTTTTTCGGGTGTTTTTTTGGTTCCAATATTTGTAATACCTACAGATTTCATTTCTGCAAGTCCATCAAAATCGAGCAACACCCCTTATTGCGGTCACATAAGGATTTGTTTTGCCTAAAATGCATTTGTTAATTTCAGGCCCAGAACTACCACGGTGTCCACAACCGGTCAGCCGAGTTGGTGCAGCGTCCAGTCATTGATGACATCGACGTGAACGGTCCTAAGCTTAGCTTCAGGGTTCACTCACATTTGCCATTGGAACAAGTGGAAGTTCAGCTCATAGACCAGGTATGATTGTTGTCTATATGCAATAATCCAAGTTGTTACTAGTATGCGACCTATTGTGACTGTGACACACACATACATACATAGAGAACCTGTAAAGGTTCTACGTAGGACACCCGGCAGCAAGATGAGTCGACGATGTAAAGAATGTTGCTGGCAAGAACTGGATTGCAATGGCCCAGGATAGAAAAGGTTGGCGTAGACAAAAGGAGGCTTATACCCAACAGTGGGTCATGGAAGGCTGACGATGATGATGATGAAAGGTTCTCTAGCAACGTATTGTGTGTGGTGCTGTGCTGTTCACCAATGGTTCGTAGTATGATGATGCTTCGTCCAATGATTGATTATGTCAACGCCAGGGGTTCAGGGACTCGTTACTTCTACCTGTGGAGAAATGGAAGTTATATTTATTACTAACTAGCATGGGTCCGGGACTTTGATCCCTTGGGAATTTTGGGAAATCCGCTCTTAGTGCTCCCCTACACTCCCTGACTCCCTACATGCCAAATTTCAGCTTCCTAGGCCCAGTAATTTCGGTCTGTGCGTTGTCTGTCAGTCACTCAGTCGTTAGTCAGTAACGAAAAAATTTGATATATTGACTGATTACCTGGTTTAACGAATATGTCTTTGTAAAAGGTAGCCGCTACAATAGTTTATATTTTGATTAGTTTAACTACCAATTTAACACCAGAGGAATTATAAGATGAAACGTACTTTACTATTTGCTTCTTCTTGCTTTTAACCTTCAACTATCACTTTTTCCAGACTGGCAACCCGAAAAAATTCGAACTACCTCAGCCTAAAACCTTGCAAAAATCCTACGATTTCTCTTTCGAAGTATCAGAAGCGCCGGGGACTTACCAGGCCTTCGTAAGAGCCAAGAATGAGAAGGAGTGGAGTAGGAATACAGACCCTATTAAAATTAATATCGGTAAGTTTTTTGTCATGGCAACATGATTTGATAAATTAATTGATTGTTAGTAGAGCTTGGTAATAAATTCGCAGAATAAAAATTCATTTTTCTAGACTTTGACTATCAATTCATATATCTGAAATTTGGCTGGCCAAAGGATATTGCTTCGAAGCTTGACTATAACATCGATAAATCCTATTTTCGTTTAGTCATAAATAGCTGAAATATTACCAGTCTGATTTTTTTTTTCATGCACTCTATTTATTTTTAGTTTTAAACTGTCTAGTTATTTTTTGTTTTTAATTTTTATTTTATTGATTTTTTTAAATTTACTTTTATGCATGTTTCATTGTTTTCTTTTTTATTTCACTTTTAGAAGCTGAGCCGATCAACATCCAAAAAAGTTCGAGTAAGTATTATGTTTGTTTTTTTTTTTTAAATTTAGATGGCATTATTTTGCTCTATTTTGAAAGCAGTTTAAAGACGACGAAAATAAGAGCGAGAATTTTTTTTTATTCCTCAAATAAGTGTTAAAGTAAAAAAAAAAAAAACAAAAATTATTCTCGGAGAAAGTTTCGATTTATCCGGGGATTTTTCATTCAACAATCTTTTTACACGTCTCATGGGTTTAAAAAAATCTGTATTTTTCTGATATAGGTAATCGATTTTATGATTATGATCTTTTTGCACGTGATAGAAAACGGAACTAATGTCTAAGCTATTAAAATTTCACATTTGAAACGTAGGTGGCGCCCTCACTCGCGTTCATTATGATAGTTGCTACGCTGTACATTATATATAGAATGTCATTGATTATAACGATAGTTAGGAAAAGGAACTACGAGTATTTTTGGTGGTGTCAACTTAATCGTACTTCCCTGCTGGTCTGGGAGCGAAAAAAAAACATAGAATGTGCTTCTCTTCCCGCGCAGGTTGTAAAAGTCAATCGAGGAAAAGGGCCAATCAATCAGAGTGAATTGATCTTTAAACTGGGGATACCTCCACTCATAGGCGATGGGCTAGCAACCTGTCACTATATCTGAATCTCCATTCCATCAGAAAGCCCACTATTCAGCTAAGCGTGGCCTTCGAGTCTCACAACTCCTGGCGCTGTCTACTCCGTAAGGGATAAAGACGTGATTCTATGTATGTATATATCAACTTAATTAATGTTTTTCTTTTCCAGTGTTCCTCCCGAGTCACGCGCATTCCATCCGACACTCCGCGACGTTACTGTCCTCCGCTCTCATGTACCTCCTCGTTCGAATGTTGTAAAGCTACACAAGTACCGGGAAACAGTAATTATTTTAATTGTCTTAGGATAAGTCCTCTTGACGGCGATAATTAGGAAAAGAGGGAGAAAAAATGTATATACATTATATGTATATTTTATTTCTTTGCCTTCTATTATTTTCAGAATAAACATTAATAAAAAAAACTTGCACAGTACCTTAATAAATAATGTTACATTGGTAGTGGAATATACTCTAGTAACATTAATTACTATTAATCAACTTCACATTGGCTTTTGAATTGTATTTCGAAAATGTAAAATAATAAAACTAAATCAATGGGACTTCTAAGGAAATAGATTATGCTATTGTCCTTGGTACTAAGTATTTATGAAGTACCTATTCGATAGCGATCGATGTTAGACTATTTTAATATATTCACAATAGTTTTATGTGGCGACGAATGCAAATCTTGCAATTATATTCAATTATTGACAAAGGAGCTAGCATTTCTCGCATTTTTTAAAATATTTTTGCAAGATTTGTAACTATTAAAATATCAACGATCTGCGAACTATTGTTTTTTTAAGATAATAGCTACTCAACTAGCATTTTTTATGCATTGCGTAATTCATCATTGATTAATGAACAGTTTAAAAAAAATTACCGACATTTTATTTATTCATATTTTTCCTGTTTGCTCGGTATCGATATAACGTTATATTATTATAAAATATCGATCATGCAGAACTTACTCTGGTTAAATTATTTATTACAAAGTACAAAATGACAGGAGCGTATTCCTTTTCACTACATAATTTCATTGTACAGTAAATAATATACTAAGAAATGTATTTTATATTTTTTATTAAGTTTTATTATGTATGTAATAAAAGACCTATGGGTGATAGTTAGCTGGCGTAAATATAATAACTTGAAATTTGCCCTCGCCTATGTAACAAAAAATCAATGATGCCTAGATACTTAACAAATTATAATGTTAAGGCCCCAACATATTTGATAATTGAATTTAAAAAATGCAGCATATTTTAAGTTCATTTTATATATTGTTTAGTCATTTTACATTGTATCCCCCTTTAGTTTACCAGTTATATTAGTTTTTTTGTAAATATTAATTAATTATTTTTAATTAAAAGTGAAATTAGGAATAACTTAGTATCTGTCAACAAATTATAATCTTTTTGTATTACGTTTCACGCTGGTATTTTAAACAATTTGATTTTCTCACAATACTTTAGTAAATTAGGATTTAAAATAGTAGTTAATAACTACCAAAGTGTAATTAAGAATCACATTATTATTTAAGATTTAATACAAGTTTTAAATTAATTTCTATTAATTAATCAATTTCTTCAATTTTAATTAAATTATTTTAAAATTATGAATTCCATCAGTTTGGGCATTGATTCATGTTGCTTTAGGAATAATTTAAAATAAAATGCTTTTTCTATTTATCAGATGGTATGACATCTAATAAAAAAATTGAATTAAAATTAGCCTATCACTTGGCCTTGTTGTGGTAGACAAGAATAGCAATTTGGAGCACAAAAATGAAAAATGAAACCAATTATAGAAAATTTTACATACTGAATAACATATAAGTACATCTGCCATAATAAAATAGTTCCGTTATAGTTAATTTTGTAATTAAGATTATATTACCATGTAAAGTTACATATTCGTGCCTAAAATATATCTACAGTTCCAGTAAGGGTGCTTTTACATTATATCTTCCACATAAACTTAGTATTTACCCACTAGTCGTTTTTGTAAACATTTTCATGTTTCTAAAGAGTTCTACAGACGTCTGAAAACATCCAGAATTTAATTGTAGGTACGGTTTTTATCATTATTTCACAAACTAATGATTATTGATTGATTATACTACGATCTATAAATGTTTCTGATGGTATTTTTTTATTTATTGTTTAACCCAGTGATTTGTAAAACTATAACCGAAAATAAGTATACCTACTGAATTATTATTATTACTATTTTATTATAAATTGCGATTCAAACAAAAATATTTTCATCTTTCTTGCAGACTATGAAAAATAAACATTTAAGAAATAAATACTAATCAGATAAATTAATGCCTAATGTATAATAAAGAGCGTCTGTAGAGCGCTTTATTATATAACAATGAAAAATAAATGTATAAGTGTGTTTGGGATAGATCATGAAACGTAAAACTGCCTGAAATTGGGAATGATATATGAGATTAAGATTTTCGTCAAGAATCCAGCAAGACCTCAAGTTGCTTACTAAATAGGCAATTTATATTGTGATCGTCCATTTACGAAGGGGGCATGCGTTAAATGTATAAATAATCAATAATTATTTTTTATTCTGTGATTATTTAACTATAATGTTAAATAAAATAAAATTTACTATAATATTGTCATTATATACATAATTACATATAATAATGCATCTTGTAACAAAATTTATATGGTCAATTTTAATATAATAATTTGACAATTAAAATTGCACCCGTACGAATCTTTTTTTTATAGATTTTTTTTTTTAAATGATTCGTAATGGTGCAATCTTTTCAGATTTTAATTTATCGTGGGATAGATAGAGTGTTGCCATACGTTAAACCTATTTTAACAGCTCTTTAACGCGTGTCCTTATTATATACATTGAGCGATGACGTCACGTGTTTGTATAATATTATCTGTGCCTTCTGTGTCGGTATTGCGAAGACTACGATATTTTGTCTTAAATGAATAAAGAATTAATGTTTGTACATACATTAAAAATTGTTTTATTTTACTCTACTGTAAATTTATTTGCAATAAAATGTACAGAAAACATATGGTATATATAAGTAACTACTAAAACTAAACTAAATCAAAAAAAATGAAATAAAATATAAGATATAATTATGATTAACTACCTATTAAAATTATTAAATACACATTAAAATTAATTTAATCAAAAATACCTCTACTGTTGTATAAAGACCAGAGTCCGTTTCTCCTTCATATAGGTACCTAAAGTCTATTTATCCATAATTGCTTACCATGTCTTTTTATGATTTTACGACAATATAAATTAAAATAGACTTTGTAGGAAATTACTTTCATGGTTAATTAGTGTTTTACTTTAGAATGTTTAGGTTTGAACTAATATTTGATTTATTTTCAACAAAATTACTGTGAAGATTGTTTACGTAATAGGACAATTAAGAAAAAATGGAGTTTACAAATGTAGGTACCTTTGTCAAAATAAAAATAACTAGGTTCATTTAAACTTAATTAAAGGAATAAAAATAAAACAAATGAATTTGGAAACATTCCTAAAAGGATGAAATGGGTAAAAACGAAAATCACGCGCACGAACTCAAGGGCTAGATGAGTAGTTCGCAAAAAGCCATCCATTACTTAAAGATAAATAAATAAATATACCTACGGACGAATCACACAGATTGAGCTAGCCCCAAAGTAAGTTCGAGACTTGTGTTACGGGATACTAACTCAACGATACTTTATTTTATAACAAACTAGCTGCGCCCCGGGGCTTCGTTCCTGTGGGAATTTCGGGATAAAAAGTACCATATGTGCTATTGCCTGTATTTTTCTACCCGTGTCACAGAATTAATATAAGTCCCGTGTACTAAATTTCATCGAAATCCGTCTAGTAGATTTTGCGTGATTGAGTATCAAACATCCTCACAAATTCACAAACTCACATCAAAACTTTCGCATTTATAATATTAGTAGGATACATAAAGATAAAAATCCAAGACCCAGGTCAATCTAAAATAGATAATTTTCCATCTTGACCCGAGCGGGGATCGAACCCGGGACCCGCTGGTCCAGAGGCAAGGTTACCACTGCGCCACGGAGGTCGTCAATAAGATTAACCTTCACAAACTCCATCGCAGTCAAAGGAAACATGAATGATTTCAGTCCTCACAAAAACTACAGATAATTAGAGTTTCCGAGTATCCAGTATCCATGTCAATTAGAATTATAGTTTCAGCCTTCAATCACGAACAGGTAATAAACGACTATGGTGATACTAGACTAAACACGCCATTACTTACACCTAGGTAGATAGATAGATAGATCTGTTGATCTATCTATCTATCTACCTAGGTGTAACTAGGTGTGTAGGCTTTATTGCACCATTTACAGAAAAGAACATACAAAGAAGTGATAAAAGTAAATACATAAATGAGCGCAAAGGCGGGCGGGCTTATCGCAAATGAAATTTCTTCCAGCCAACCTATAGGTATTGGATTAGTGTTGGTTTATTTTTAGGTATAGGATTTTTCATATTATGAAAGGCATAAATCCTGCTTTGGAATTATAAAATCCTGGTCAAGGACCCGAGGTCAAAGAAAGTATCGTATTCACGTTACTTCCTCATCATTCAAACTCAAATTCCCGAGTTTGTCCTCGGGAGTTTTCGGATACGCTCGGGCGCATCTAGCGCTCATAGAATATTCTGTCTCTCTTTTTCGTTGTGCACGCAAAAGGGAGAGAGGATTGTAGGAAAGGATTAGGATAGTAACATAGCGGGAAATTCAAAATAAGCGGCGCGAACACTACTTTTCAACCGACTTCCCAAAAAAGGAGGAGGTTATATGTTTCGATGTATGTATGTTTTTTTTTTATGTATGTTCGCCGATTTCTCCGCCAATTGTGGACTGATTTCCAAAATTGTTTTTTTATTCGTAATGGTGTATTCCCAAGTTGGTCCCATTTTAACCACGTCAGAATCTGTTCGGTAATTTTAAAGATACCTAACAAAATATAAAAATACCAACATTGCATTATAGAGCAAAAGCTCGCGATAGCATGCCCTTCCTTATTTTATTAAAACTCAAGATTTTCTGTGTATGTCCCCAACATAGAAATAGCGATTAGCGACTATAAAAGTTGGTGCATGATTACTTAGGCAGATTACTTGTAGCAATAACATTGAAAGTGGTAACTCAATTTCCTCAAAGTAAAGTTTTTTAAAGATTTTATTTTCCTAATAATATTAGAAATCACGCCATCCATTACGAAGCAATTGGTGCAGATATAAACCCCTGCTAGATATTGTAACCTTACTAAATTATAGTTATATTTGTTTTATAAAAGCTTAATTTTATATTACTTTGGGAGGCCCCAAGGTTGCTTTTTTTACCTATAAAAATCATCCTTACTATCCATATTACCTGCATAAGCAACTAAGATCCAAACTTCATACCTAGTCGCTAATATTTTTTACCCGTAGGGTAGACCGGGTACAATTGTACCAGGGGACGATTGAACCATCGCAAATATCTTCTAAACTAAGCGTCGTACTGTTGTGTGACTGAATCAAGCGCGCCTCCGAACGCGGGCCTCTCAACCGCCAGTCTCGCGCGAACGTGGCACGAAGCGGGCGATTGTCGCGGCGAGGAGAAATTTCTGCACATCAAAAGTAAGTTTTTTGATGTAATATTTTTTAGTTATATCAGAAAATCTAAGCTGTATTTTTTACTTGGTGATAGTTTAAATGCTTAGTATAATTGTCGACAATGCATTTTAATAGTTTTTGTGTCATATAGTGCTCGTATTCACAAGTAATTTACCTTTGTTGTCAAAATAACCTTGTGGGGACAATTGTTACAATTTCTTGGGTATGGTTGTACCGGTACAACTGTCCCCGTGGTACAATTGACCCCATAAGACCGTTTAATTAAGTAAATCTTCCTATTTATTTATTCGGGTCAAAAATTTTAAAAGGTATGAGATTATAGTTTACAAAATATAATTTGCACCGATTCGTCATATCGCCTGTCTTGTATTCTGTCGGAATATTTATATTGTGATTATAATATTATATAAGGAAAAATATTAGCCAGTTTCTGACTATTGTACCAGGGGATAGTTGTACCAAGGGGACAATTGTTACATGTGCCTTTCCATACAATATGTTAATTGATTATTTGCGTGTTTTTTTGTTGTTTATCACAATTATAACAGCAATATAGTAGCTTCTATGACTTAATTAACCATGTTTTAAAGTCCTTATTATAGAATTTGTTGCCAGAGATGAAAAAAATTATGTTTTATGTTTTTCAAGTTAACGAAAGTTATTTCAGTTAGTTGTGTAAAATTTTTTGTCTTTTAATTTTAGTTACATTAAAGTTTGTACCACCGAGTTAAGGTCATACTCAGAAATACATTTTCTTTGCTTAAAAACAGTGTTTTATTTCCTCAAAACTTTGGTACAATTTACCCCGTAATGGGGTACAATTGTACCAATTTCCCAATTCTATTCAAATAAAAAAATAATATGTTTATACTGTTTCTATAGCCATAAGAATGGTTCTACCCTCTAGCTAACTAACATAGGTATCGTTGAGTATTAACACTACTTAATAAATATTAAAAAACAACTAGCAATTCAGCGCCAAAGGCAAAATGGTACAATTGTCCCCGGTCTACCCTATATACCACGCAGAGAAACATACAGCATTTTTAAAATAAGGAAGGTTTGGTCGTCACGGGATCTCGGTCTATTTATGTGCCAAAATAATAGACAATTTGACATGTTCTGACATTTCAAATCAAACTGACATAAAAAGTTTCGAATTCTTAATTCTTTATTTTCGGCTAGTGAAAGAAAAGTTTTTATTAAACTAAAAATGATAAAATAAAACTTTTTTCCAAAAAAAATGAACCGACTTCCATCATAAAACTTAAAATCATGAAATAACAATAAAGAAAAATGTATTAGCATTCTACCTACTGAATGAGGTGAAGTCGGTGCCAAATTGAATATTAAATAATCTAAGTTAATATTAGAATCATGTATAATATATAAAATACCTAGCTAAACAATTACATAACACCCTTACTCCTGCACTTGGCACCGACTTCACCTCATTCAGTAGGTAGAATGCTAATACATTTTTCTTTATTGTTATTTCATAAATTAACTAGATAACTATTTTCAAAAAGCAATGGGGGTGAAAGTTTGTATGATATACACACAAGAAGCTTTCCTTCTTTCTTATCGAGTGCGTTATTATTATTAGTAACACTGGTGTTACTAATAATAATATGTGTGAGTGTGTTATTATTATTAGTAACACACTCCGTTGTTAGTAATAACAAGATGCATTTTGCCGCGAGAACAACTAGTAAGTTTTTACTTATTGACTTGCTTTTCTAATCGATATTTTAATGACGTCATTCGAAACAGAGTCTAGTGACGTCACGAGGACTGGTAAACTTGATTGGTTAACTATTGTATGCGAAATCATTAATTCATGAGACCTTACGTCAGAGAAGCCACACAACTTCTGTGTACCTAATTAAAATGTTTATTAGATCTTATAAACATTTTAATTACTCAAGAAAATACGCTTTTTTCGTTGCACACTTTCGAATGGAGTTTTGTAATCAAAACATATAATAAAACTGTGACTGGTCTGATACATAGGAGATATTTAAGAAAAAAAAACTACGGTGGGTCTTCATTAAGCCAATAGAAGCCAAAAGCATTTTTTTTTGTCTGTGCGACTATCTGTCTTTCTATCTGTATGTTTGTACGCGCATCACGCAAAAACTACTGGGCCAAATTTGATGCGGTTTTCACTGTTTCATTGTTGAAGATCTAACTTAAATTCTGGCGTAAGTTTCATCTTGATCCGTCACTAAGAACCTGAGATATTAACAAAAGTAAAATACGCGCCGACGAAGTTCGCGGGCACAGGCTAGTCCTAACTAATATTATAAATGCGAAAGTGACTTTGTTTGTTTGTTACCTCTTCACGCTTTATCTACTGAACCAATCTTCCTGAAATTTCGCATACACATCGCTGGAAGTACGGAGAAGGACATAGGGTACCTTTCATCCCGGGAAAAAACACTGTTCCCGTGGGAAATTCACGCGAGCGAAGCCGCGGGCAAAAGCTAGTTAAAAATAAAGTATTTGATTGATTTATAGATAGAATAAGAACAAAAACTTTTGCAAGTTAACTTATACATACATATAATCACGTCTTTAGCCCTTACAAGGTAGACAGAGCCAAGAGTCGTGAGACTCGAAGGCCACGCTTAGCTGAATAGTAGGCACTCTGATGAAATGGAGATTCAGGTATAGTGACAGGTTGCTAGCCCATCGCCTATGAGTGTAGGAATCCCTAGTTTAAAGCCCTTTCCCTCGAAGGAATGTTAAGGAACGTTAACTTATACTTTTATAAATTTATTGCATAAGTTGCACCACTACTTAAAATCGCATATATAATATTACACAACTAAAGCAATAAATTTGTAAATGATAATACTATTATTTGACCCATTATATATCAATTCACCCCACGCAATTTGATTCAATCTCGTTTCTAATTAAACAAATGACTTATTTAATTAATCCGTTGATTTATTTTTGTTTTAATTATGTCGTAGAAAAAGTTATTTATGTCTTTGTTGGTTAATAAAAATGCTTCATATTTTTTAGAGCTCAAGTCATTAAAAAATGAAAAACTCATGGAGTTTGATAGCGCAATAGTTTGCGCGCTCGTCATGCAGTTAAGCAACTTTTGCAATGGTCAGTTACAGGTTGGCTGATTGGCTGACCATAAATGTATTACCTGTGTCTTCGTGCTTTGGAAGGCATGTTCAGTATTCGTAGTACCTCCAATCTGCCCCCCAATTGGGCCCGCGTGGTGGGTCACAGCTCAGCAAACATTTTTGGTCAAAATTACCATAAAATTACCTATTCTTGGTATAAATTGGCAATTTTATGATAATTTCGACCAAAAATGTTTGCTGGCTCCTTATCCATCTTTATCGAAGCCCAGTGCTCCAGTCATTATCAAATTTATGAGCGAGGCTCTTGTCGGTGGGGTTCCTTCCATTTTATCTTTCCATTGGCAACTGTTTCACTTCCTGATACGATCCGAGCACAGGGCGGGCGCTTCATAGAAACGGGGCGTCAAATATACCTACTACTACTACAAATGAAACTGTATATCCGTGAACACGTCAGTAAGACGTCAATGTGTGCGTTTTCATAGTCATAACGTTCCAATACACACAAGAACGGGGAAGAAGTGCGGGGGGTGCGGGTTGGTGCCCTATTGCGGGAGGGGCAGGGAGTTTCCTTTCTGTACATAGTACTTATATTAATTCTGTGACCCGAGCTACCTTTTTTCTTTATTTGTCTTATGTAACTCTGTCTTGGTCTTCCTGGCTTCGTCCTTTTAGGGGCAGGTAAAATGACGATGGGGGACATTAAAACAGCTGATAATAGTAAAACTATCTCAACTAAACGAGCAAAGTTTTCGTCCGTGTCACCGTTTCGTCGTCACATGGTCGAATACGTGGTCTATACTCAAAATAACCCCGGGAACAGTACCGGGAAATTGACCTAAGTTACGTAGTAGTGACGCCTACATCTCGATATTTAGGTATTACGCGACCAGGGTAAACTGCGATATAGGTGTACAGCGAGTAAAGGCCATGCACAAGCATTTCTATAATTAGGTAATAATCTCAGCCTTGTACTTAGAGAACCAAAAAACATATTTTTTTATGACCTCCCCTTTAAATCCGCCCCTGCATAAAGCCTAGGTCTTCTTCTTTTGCAGCTCAATTTATCCACTGCAGGACATAAGCCCCCTCAATGCACGCCAAGCTTCTCGGTCTTGGAAATCCTTTCCCATAACTTTGGCGATGTCGTCACTGGTTGGAGTGACGACATCGCCAAAGTTATGGCAAAGGTATGGGCAGCTGGTTACCCTTGTTTTCTGCGTCCCATCCACGGTCTCCAGTTCAGTATCTTTCGCCCCCATCTTCCGTCCTCATCATCATGTGACCTGCCCATTTCCGCTTCAGAGTAGCAACCCTACCCTAGCCGTAAAGCCTAGGTACTTACTATCTAACATGTATTGTTCCGGTCGACCAGCTCAGTACGTGACCGATATAACCAATCACTTTTTATGCACTCACGGCCAGTTACATAATACGTAACCAACCAGCGGAGTGTTAAAGGCCATGACTATGTTTTGGTAGTCCTCAGTTCCTGCCGATCTTAGAGTTAGTATAGCATTATGCTAGAGCGGTCTCAGCAGTAAATAGCACATCTACATTTGGAAAGAAACATTCCACTATTAAGCAACATCTATAAAGCAGGAGTACCAGTACAAAAAAATGTGTTTTCAGGGTTCATGTGTGTATGTAATTTTCTTTATTCTACCATAATTCCTGAAGGGCTTAACAGATTTTGATGTGAAAGGTATTTTAATAGACTTGAATAAAATCTGACACTAGTGTTAATTAATACACACTTAATAAGAAGAAGAAGTACAATTTTTTCCACATAAAATCCTGGAAAGTACATTCCGGTACCTTAATATGAGAATTTGGTACTAAAGTAGTACTCTTTAGAGGTAATGAAGAGAATGATTACTGTGGAGAAGCTAAAGAGATCTGTAATGATCGTATGGAATGAATCAATACATATTTATTTGCATTAAACATGGTACATGAATAAATAATTAAAAATAATTAAAATGAATAAATAATTGACAAAAGGAAGTACCTACTCTAAAATCAGATGGGGTAATATATATTTTTTACATTCGTATTAGTGTCTCTCTATTTTTCCATTGGTTACTATTTCAATACTTTCTTTTATTTAGGTATTCGAATAATCATTTTGCGAAAAATGTTTCAACACACTATATTTTACACGACTGACCAAAAAAGGAGTATTATGTTTTCAGGGTTCATGTATGTATGTAATGTATTCCTGACATGATATAAGTTGTCAGTCATGTGTGATATTTTTTAATAATTAGCTTGTTTCATTTTTAATTTTTTCATCGATGTTTCTGTTGCACGTCGCCTAGAAAGCTCGTAATGCATTATACTTGACTCATCAAATTCTGTTTCATATCTACTAAATATAAATTTATCAATATCATTAATAATATCGATGACCAGTCATTAGCGTTGCGCGCTCTACACAAAATAGTTACACTATGCTGGCGATAGACAAAAGATACAGATCATATTTGATCAAGTTCAAGTTTGATTTTGTTGGTTTGTGCAAGGTCATTTTGTATGCAATGCTATTTACCATCTAGACTTGTTGCTTATGATGATATAACTATGTTTTTTGTTTTATTTATTGCCATTGCATTGCGAAGCCTTTGTGAAGGGTGAATCCAAAATCATTGGCATTTTATAGTGGTGAAAGTATTCATGAATATGAGCAAAAAAAAAATCAGCGGTTTCATACATTTTGGGCAAGTTGACTTATTTATTGTAAAACTAGTCGCGCCCCGGGGCTTCGCTCCCGTGGGAATTTCGAGATAAAAAGTACCCTATGTGCTATTTCCGGTGTTGTTTTACACGTGTACCAAATTTCATCAAAATCCGTCCAGTGGATTTTGCTTGATTGAGTAACAAACATTCTTACAAATTCACAAACTCGCATCCAAACTTTCGCATTTATAAAGCCTTATTTTATAAACTGGTGAACTTTTATTTACAGGTAAATGAAGTCTTATTAATTGATTGTAAACAGTTATCTCTATTGTATAATTTTTGTTTACAAGCAATTCCGTATAGTCTATTTTCTAAATTTTATAAGGATGTCTAAAAATAAGATAAGAAATCGTGACCGTAGGAATTTGTCGGCAAATATTTTTTCAATGCCCCGACTATAATATTAGTAGTAAAAAAGTGATCTTTTGCGAAAGTAACCTTTTGCGTAAGTGACCTGTTGAAAAAGAGACTATTTGGAAAAGTGACCTTTTGCGAAAGTAACCTTTTGCGTAAGTGACCTGTTGAAAAAGAGACTATTTGGAAAAGTGACCTTTTGCGAAAGTTACAAATTAGTTAAATTACTGGAAATAAGTAACTTCAATAAGTAACTTTGGCCTGTGGTGTGGCCCTAGAATAGCACCAACCCATCTCTTCCCGTGGGTGTCGTAAGAGGCGACTAAGGGATCTTAAACACCGGAGGATGGGCAGCAGCATCTTTCCGCGTACTATGCCATCACACTGCGATCGCCAACCCGCCTGCCAAGCGTGGCGATTACGGCAAAACCCCCCATGGATAAAATCCTTGGGGGAGGCCTTTGTCCAGCAGTGGACGTCTTTAGGCTGAGAGAGAGAGAGAGAGAGAAGTAACTTCAAAGGATGTGGCCCTTGTCGGTTACGATCGTTCGAGGAATGTGGCCTTCCAAGTATGTGGTCGTTCGAACGAAATGGCCGTTTAGGGATGTGGCCGTTCAAGGGATGTGGTCTTTCGGGGGAAATAGACGATCAAGCCCTAATTCGTATGGAGCAGCAGATTATTTTTGAGATATCAAAGTCGGTCCGATAAAAATAGTTGCTCATATTTATGAGTACTTTCAACAGTGGAAATTTTGCCAATGTTTGCCAATCCCTTTGACGATGAATAAATCCCCAGTTTAAAGCTCTTTTCCTTAATTGACCTTTACAATCTGCGCAGGAAGAAAAACAGCTGGTACAATATATATTTTGTCATTTACAGCCCCCAAACCAGCATAGAAGTATATATAGGTCGTATGTGATTTTATGAATTGCTTACAAGTAAAAACTATATATAGGTATACAAACATTAATTCTCTTTAAAATAGCAATAATCTCCACAACTCTAATTAGTTTATTGCATTAGATATCAACATTGTAACAATTGCATGCGCAGGGGATCTCAATCGGCTAATTAAATTAATTTAATCAATAATTAATATTAATCACTTACATGAGTGGTGTTTATGCGATCTCCTACAGTGCGACCACGATATTTTGGTACGTGGTAGGAAAGCGAACTAATGTCAAAGCTACTAAAATTTCTTATTTAAAACGAAGGTGGCGCCCTCCCCGCGCGCTAAAAGATTGTGGTCGCACTGTATCTGGTGTCATTGCCATTTCGTCTACAGAATTCTCTCTACACGTGCAAATGCAAATCGAATCAAATAAGGCATTTGGAGGTTCTTTATGGTTGAGGAACTTTAGCCTACTGTAGTGGTTAAGTAATTTTCGTAATGGTTGGTCGCAGGATTCAAAAATTTTCCCGTAGAGACCTTCTTACAAAAGAAGAAATCTTACAGATGCGGCGCTACTGTCAACGTCGGAATGTAGCTAACCTGTCTGTCATTATTAGTTCCATTTTTTTCCGCGGGACCTGTGGCGGGACTTCTTTCGTGATATAGACATTATTATGATCGGATAGCCGCCTAACTATACCTAATCGGCCAGAATTTAAACATAAACAATAAGGCTAAAGTTCAAACTAGTGTTAACAAACGTGATAGCTAAACAGATTTTGAGACTATCTGGTCTTCTTTATTTGTTATTTTTAATGCTAAAATCGTTGCGACCCCCAGATTAAGTAGCCAAAGGGTCTGCCTTACCGTAGAGAACAGCCTGCTCCAAGCGCCTTTTTTATAATCTGATGGTAAGCGATCACCGTTGCCCATGGACAACTACAACACCACAGGGGTATCACAAGAGTGTTCCCGGCCTTTCAAGAAGACGTAGGCTCATTTTGGAAGGTATTATACATAGTGCCTTCCTCACTAGGCAAGCCTGTATCGAGGAAGTCTAGTTAAGTTAACCTGATATTTACTTAATTAATTGAAAACAATTAAGTAATTTTCATAATTTAAGTACTTATCATTATAAAAAATAATATTTAACCAGAGTAGACATGTGTATGAGTACTCTATAATAACATTAAAACCATAGACAGAAAAATAATAATTTTTTTTTCTTACTTTATGATTACATGATTTATTTCTCGGCAACAATATTTTGCCAGCATTATCTCTCCCAAAAAATAAATATTTACGCAATACATTTATTATCTTTACGTGGGCCTTCAAGACCCCAACTTTGTTGCATTATCAAATAAACTTAGATACACTTATTTTTATTGAGTCTATGTGAAGTTAAGCTAAGCAGACTTCCTCTTTTTCTTCCACTCATCTCTGTCTATGGAATTTCCCAAAAAGGATCATGATGGCTGAATCCGAACTAATATTCAGATTGACCCGGGTCTTGGATGTTTATCTATCTATGTATAGTTAGTTAATATAGTATCGTTAAGTTAGTATCCTATAACACAAGTCTCAAACTTACTTTGGGGCTAACTCAATCTGTGTGATTTGTCCGTATATATTTTTATTTATTTATTTTTATTATAAATGCAAAAGTGAGTTTGTTTGTTTATTTATGTGTTTGTTTGTTACCTCTTCACGCTTCATCTACTGAACCAATCTTCCTGAAATTTCGTACACATATAGTTAGAAGTACTGAGAAGGACATAGGGTACCTTTCATTCCGAGAAAAAGCACTGTTTCCGTAGGAAATTCACGCGGGCGAAAGCTATTAAAAAATAAAGTGTATTTATAATGCTATTTTAATAACGAAACACGATTATTTAATGTCTCTCTATTTGATACATTTTATATATTACATGGTGTATTACTTTTTGTTCTAAAGTAAATTTCGGGAACGGTTTTGACTAAGTACTTCAAAAGTGACGTCACCATTAAATAATATCAAACAAGTCCCATTTAAATAATTCTTTTTGACATTTAGGAAAAAGTGTCTGATTTGACTTTTTATCATCTACCCTATCCTTCGAGCAACAAGGACTTACGTGCGGTCTGTGTGCTGAAAATGAAAATTATTTTATTTTAATGGGCTTTAAAAATAGCACTTTTAAATCAACGTATACTTTGTTTTTAAGTTAGTTGACATCCTCCTCCAAAGCGAAAGTGGAGAAGAGGCGGCGTAACAAACTCCACTGCTGCATTTTCTCCAAAAGATGTCACTTTACAACCTATGTGTCTTACAATTAAAGAACTATCTATGTGGACGAATATACATTGTATTGCTGTGTGTGTCGGCATTTTTGGTGTGTGTCAGTATTGGCCGGTTTTATTTTTAATTTACAATCGATCGTAGCACAAAAGATATAAAGGTAATTTAATAAAACACAAGCTAATCTCCTGTTTAAATTCACTAGCGATAAACAAACAACAAAAAATCTGCGTACTTTTTAGGCTTCAACAAAAAAAAGTCTGGTGCAACAATACAAACTATTTCATAACATCTCCCAATGTCAACGAACTTTAAACATAATTTGTGTTATAGTTAAACAAATCATAATGACTTACACAATGTTAACGTTATTCAAATACTGCAATTTTTGTATAAATAAACCTATCCCTCATCGTATGTAGGGCATTTTGTCTGCGGCCGCGCGCTTAGACAGAACTCCGCGTTGTTTTTTTTTTATCTCAAAATCCTGCAACTGTATAATAAAATTCCACTTACAATTTTTCTCCGGCAATTAAACTGCGATTACCTTGGCCATAACGCAAAGAACAGGTTATAACAAAATAATTATCAATTCCAATCTTAGTTCATTACTTGTGCTTGTCAAAGTGACGTTTGGAAACGCGCGAAACAGTTCGCCGCTCCGCGTTCGGTTTTGAATTTGGAAAAGTTTATTTCTTTTTTGTTAAAATGAAGGAGTTGAACGGAGTCGTTTCTACCAGCCAGTGTGATTCAAACAATGGTGCATTGATTGTCGCGAAGAACGGGAAAAAGGCAGACAACGGTAAGTTTTTTTAATATTTTAATTGTATATTTCTCTTTTTTACCTGAAATAATTGATCGAAATTTTAAATGGCTATTTTAGTGAACAAGGTCATAATATAAGTCTAATTTGGTCTTAATCGTTGTATATTTACTTTTGGTGCTATATTTAGTCGTTGATCCACGTACTTTTTTTAGTACTAGAGTTAAAATGATATTTGAAACTTATACCACAATATATTATACAGTACAGTTAATACTTAGGTACTAAGTATTATAAGCTTTAAATATTTATTATACACTTTATTGTAAATAAATATGTATGTAAGTAAATTATAAAGTGACTGGTCTAGGTTTAAAACCGAAAATTACGTCGATTGATTTAAACCATACAGTTAAAAGAAACATTTGAAATAAATTTGTTTTTTCTATGCCAGTGATAAAAACCTGCATATTTTTTCTCCAAATGTGATACCTATATAGTTTAAAAAGTTCACATACAGATATTTTTTTTTTAATATTTCGCCTTGGTCTGATTTTTGTTAGAATATTTTTTTTTTTTATGTATTTAAAATCTTTTAATTGTTTGTAATCAAATCTTGCAAGTTAAATTTGACCTACTTCCGCTTGTCCTATAAAGTTTAAAATCAAAAGTGATGATAAACATGACGTGATGGTGCAATTAGAATCGGCTCCCAACGAGGGAACTCCTCAAAGGTTAACTGCACGGACATGACATTTTTATCACGCATTAGTAAAAAAAATAGAATTTAATGCTACGAGATCTCCCTGGTAACGGCGATAAAAACTTGTGTCAAAAGTCAAAATAAATTTTTTAAAATATACTCATATTTTGTGAGTTTCGGACTATTTTGAGTTGATTTATACATAACCACAGGGCGGGCGCTTTTATATATCCGTGAACACGTCAGTAACACGTCAATGTGTGCGTTTTCATAGTCATTACGTCCCAATACACACAAGAACGGGGGAAAAGTGCGGGGGTGCGGGGGGTGCCATATTGCGGGAGGGGCAGGGAGTATCCTTTCTGTACGTAATTCATAATTGACCGAGCGAGCGAAGCGAGCGAGGGCTATAAATCAAGTTGGAGCGAAAAACACATTTGTATGTTTGTATGTATGTATGTATGTATGTATGTATGTATGTTTGTTCCGCGATAACTCTCGAACCGTTGTTCCGATTTTGATGAAAGTTGGAATATATGTAGGGATGGTTAATAGAATTTTCAAGTTCGTTGGGCATCAAAATCGGTCCAGCCGTTTTTGAGATATTTAATTTTTTGTGAAAATAAATATTGTATTTTAATAGTCGCGAGGTCTACTCGCAGCGAACGACTAGTTAATTAATTCGTAGTACTTATATTAACTAGTTGTTCGCCGCGAACTTAGACCTCGCGATTATTATTTTAAAATATCTCAAAAACGGCTGGACCGATTTTGATGCCCAACGAACTTGAAAATTCTATTAACCATCTCTACATATATTCCAACTTTCATCAAAATCGGAACAACGGTTCGAGAGTTATCGCGGAACAAACATACATACATACATACATACATACATACATACATACATACATACAAACAATGTGTTTTTCGCTCCAACTTGAATTATAGCCCTCGCTCGCTTCGCTCGCTCGGTCAATTATGTGACATAACATTTCTATACCCGTCTTTATCTTAGAATTCAACCTTCATACCACCTCAACATACTTTGATGTATGTTTATGATTGATTTATAATAACGATAATACCAGCTTTACAATTTGTTCATAGTCGGCTGTAAT
This sequence comes from Ephestia elutella, assembly GCA_018467065.1. Lineage (NCBI taxonomy): Eukaryota > Metazoa > Arthropoda > Insecta > Lepidoptera > Pyralidae > Ephestia > Ephestia elutella. The sequence goes on from CM031594.1 coordinate 9,770,924, forward strand.
TTACTTAATTGTTTGATAAGTCGAATGAACTCAAGTTTAATAGGAGTAATGGATTTAGAACTAAACAGTAGTTTGAATAAATTAACTACTTTTTTTTTATTTAGCTGATAGGTCCCACTGCGAGGCAAAAGCCTCCCCCTTATCTCTCCAACTATCGCTCGCTACCTGCTGCCACCGGCAAACCTTCATATTACAAATTACTAGTCGTTCGCTGCGAACGTAGACCTCGCGACTATTAAAATACAATATTTATTTTCACAAAAAATTAAATATCTCAAAAACGGCTGGACCGATTTTGATGCCCAACGAACTTGAAAATTCTATTGATATTTCCTACATGCCTACCAAATTTCATCAAAATCGGACCATCGGTTCGGCAGTTATCGCGGTACAAACATACATACATACATACATACATACATACATACATACATACATACATACATACATACATACAAACAATGTGTTTCGCCCCCAACTCGATTTAGAGACCTTCGCTCGCTTCGCTCGCTCGGTCAATTATTTAAAAAAAATCATCATTTTATAAACAACGCTTGTAAAACTATACATTTGAAAAACATATGCTTTAACAAACTCATTCTTTTAAAAATGGATCATTTATCAAACTTATAACTAGACAAATATTGTTTTTTTTTTCAAATTATCATTTTACAAACAAATTATTGAACTAAATTTTCAATTGGTAGAACAACGTTAGACAAAATATCTTATGGCAAATACATCGTTTAATAAATATTATTTATTTTATTTAAGTTTAAACTCACTGATCCCAAGATTTTCATCGTAGGGTTAGTACAGAAGTCATTATTTGTCTTTTTTTTGTAAATTAACTCACAAATCGTATTGTGACATGATATCAACATGCTAATACCTTTTATTGTGTCACACCGGGTGGGGGACCTGGTAACCTGCAACACAGGATCTTTGATACCTAGAGTGAGCACCAGATCTCCACAACGATATACTGTCCTTTATGGTATTAAGTTTAATTTATGTTTATCACATAAATTAATTACCTGTGCAATGTAGTCCAAGGCCATTTGTTGTGGAGTAAATATACAATTTTTAATTTTTTAATTAAAAAAAAAAAGTTTGTCTCCAAACGATCTGAGCTGTAAGTTAGGTTCAGGAAAGACTTGAGGGCAGAAAATAAGTTGGGTTCAGGTTATTTTTTTTATGACCACCCGGAAAGACTTTGAGGGCGGAGAAGAAGTTACGTTTAGGTTATTTTTTTATATGACCATGGAAAGACTTTGAGGGTGGAAAAAACGTTAGGTTTAGGTTATTTTTGCCATTGACATTGCTTAGCTTTTGGCCAAAGAAGCTGCCAGCCCTTGATTAATAATTTACCTATAGTAGGTTTGTAAAATGATGTTTTTGTCAAGAGAGTTATTTGATGAAATAAAACTTTATAAAATAAAAGTTTTATACTCGATACATTTGTAGAGTAAAACATTTATAAAAAAAAAGTTTGTAAAATGAAACGTTTTTAAAATAACGAGTTTGTAAAATGAAACATTTTTAAAAGGTATAGTTTTTTAAGTGATAGTTTATAAAGTGATGGTTTGTGAAAGGTGAAACATTAGTGAACCGCTGCCACCACCTATCAAAAGCCGGGCGGCGGAAGCCTGGGCGGGGCGCTAGTGCACAGATATAATAGAAAATATCATAAAGCACCAGCTGATTTCACAGAAAATTGTTCTATCTAAGCTATGTTAACTGAAGAGTCAAGTTTTCTAAAATTTTCTAATTATTCCCACGCGAGCGAAGCCCGGGGGCGTAGCTAATCCTACTAATATTATAAATGCGAAAGTTTGGATGTGAGTTTGTGAATTTGTGAGAATGTTTGATACTCAATCACGCAAAATCTAAATGGATTTCGATGAAATTTGGTATCCGGGTAGAAAAATACTGGGAATAGCACATAGGGTACTTTTTATCCCGAAATTCCTACGGGAGCGAAGCCCCGGGGCGCGGCTAGTATGGGTATAATTATTTTTATGATAAATAGTATCCTACATTAATTTGAATAATTATTTCGCGCTCTACTATAGACAAAGAAATCTATGCTAACTCTAACAAGTCGAATTACAGCAAGCATATTATCGCGTAGCACGAGTACTAACGTATAAGTTATTGCAATGAGGGATTTTCCAAGACACAAATTTAAAAAAAAATAGTTCCAGATGACTTCATAGATGGCGCTTAGTAAAAGGCGAGAGAAAAAGTTCCATACAAAAAGCAAAAAATTCACGGGATGGCATTTTTTACAAATAAAACTTAGTAAAAGAAACAACTAAAAAGTGACAATATTGTGATTTGTGTCAAACTGTTATGTGATTTTTTTTTCAGCCTCTGGTTGACAAGAAAAAGCGCACCATATAGGTTCAGCCATTATTACGACTTGGCTTTCATAAAACGCTTAGACTATAGAAAAAAGAATAGACATGACATACCTACAAAAAAATCGTGCATACCTAAACTTGAGTCGGAAACAAAAATGGCGGCTTGCCGTAGAGCAGCACGTATTACTAATATCGCTTATTATCGATGATATCGATAATTGAATTGCATGGTGTTCATAGAATTCGACATTTTTGTTGAGTTTCTATTATCTTTCCTCGCTTTTATTTATACGTGATAATATGAGCTATTAAATGCACTTCGACTTCGCCATAATAAAATTTCGCAGTTGAATAATGAAGGTTATGAAACGAAAATGCGTAAAATATTTAGAGATTTTTATACCTGTTTTGCGTACATAGCTTAGGTTTAATATAAATCACAAAAGGAAGGAACACAAAAAATAAACAACCGCAACTTTTTTTTCAAAATCAACAGGTTTTATTTGTATTCAAAAGATCACAGTTTGTTCAATGTAACATTTTCAGTTATTTACTCATATCAGAGATAGTATTTACAGTATGTTGCCTAATCGACTAGGCTACTGTGTTCGAAAGTATCATTATAAATTAAACTTAAAAAATACGTCTTCACCTCACCTACTGTGTGAATAATTTCTAACTATCACAAATCAACATTATTTACACAATTGAATAGACTATATTGTCAGTTTCTGAGTAATTATCATTGCATTAAAAAAAAGTAAACATAGATCTTACCTACTTGAATAATTTCATATATTACAGATCAACATTATTTACATAGTTGAATAGATTGTAAAAAATTTTGTTCTGTTTCTGTGTAATCATTATATTAAAACTTACCAACAACTCACTCGAAGGCAAAGCATCGTCGTGCAGTCTTGTTACATTTCAAGTTCGCTTGAAACATTTCTCTTCAAAATGCAGGGAACAAATATAAATATGTTTGGTTGTAACATTCAAATTTTCGATTCCAATTGTATCCAGCCACTGTTCTTTTCTTTCTTTACATGTTGTCAATCTAAAATCATAAGAAAGAAACAGACTATACAGTCCGTCTAGTATAACTTAGCGTTTCAATGGGGCGCCACATTGAAACGCTAAGTTATACTAGACGGACTGTAGTTAAGTTGTTGTTTAGTGAGTTAAGTTACCGAGCCGAGACGCCAAGGTCGCGAGTGATTTATGTTATACTGGTAACAATGCTGTGTTAAATTGGTTCAATTTATAATTTAACCCTCGACTAAAAAGAGAAATGTTAATACATCACATTACACTCATCCTAATACATAATACTAATTAATATACTAGTAATCTATAAATAGTAGACGTCGAGAACCCTACAACGAACTCCCTCCCTTTTTTGCTTCCAAAAATCTATCTATACATATAATAAAACAGTAAAAATATTTTGTATTTTTGACCAAAATGAATAGAGGGACACTTAAAAAGAATAATAGAAGGGAATTTTTTTTTTTAATTTTTTGTCTGTATGTATGGTCACGCTAATCTCCGAAAGTACTGAACCGATTGCTTCACTTTCACCAATTGCTTTGTTTTAACTCAGCAAAACATTTACAGTATGTTTCATCAAAATCGGTTCATTAAAAAAAAAGTTATCGTCATTTGAATGAAGTCAAGGCATGAGTTACGCGGACGAAGTCGCGGGCAACAGCTCTCTCTCTCTCTCTCTCTCTCAGCCGAAAGACGTCCACTGCTGGACAAAGGCCTCCTGGGCAACAGCTAGTAATAAATAATTCAAGAACACTCCGTTTAGAAATGCGACCTCTAGCCCAGAGCAAACAAACTTCCTTTCAAATAAAATTTTCATTCATTCATTCAACTTCCCGAATTAAAGACTTTCTCTTGTAAATGCTAAAGTTTTCGGATGTGAGTTTGTACATTAGCTACTCAACCATCAACCACGCAAAATTTTTGTTTTCGATGAAATTTGGTACACTAGTAGAACTAAAAATACCCGAAATAGCACAAGTTGTACTTTTTATAAACTTTAGACAAAGTCAGAATTTAAAAACGAAAGCGAAGTTCGAAAACGCTAAAATGTATGGGATGACTTAAGGACGCGCTAAATCACGTGGTCGATCGCCATCATCATCGCAAGTTCATAGAGAAAACGATTCGAAACCATAGAGTAACGAACTGTTTTATCGCTTACTTCCATACATTTGACGTTCGTTTTCGCTGTGATAACGGAAGAAAATTGTTTTTGTCATATGTCGAAATGATTACGAATTTAGATATCGCATCGCTACGAATCAAATAAAACTTTAGCTAAACCTACTGAAATTCCCACGGTAGCGAAGCCCCTGAGCGCAAATAGTAAACATATATGTATAAAATACTTCCGTTACAGACTGAGAGACTGACAGACAACGCACAGCCAAAACTACTGGGCGTAGGAAGCTGAAATTTGGCATGTAGGTTCCTTAGGGAGTGTAGGGGAGGACTAAGAGAGGATTTCCCAGAATTCCCACTACAACAATGTCCCGAACACATGCAAGTATTATCTCTGTCTCTCTTTAGTCGTATTTCCTCATGACTGAGGGTCGTGGTCATTATATGGAATGAAACACACACAACGACTCTTGGCAATTTTAATGGAGTGGTTTGCCATTGCCTTCTCCATTTCACACACTAGCTGATAATCAACACAGAGTGCAGGTTTCCTCACGATGTTTTCCCTCACCGGAAGCAGTGGTGGTCGATGAAAATTAACTTGAGTCAGATTGGTATACAAACTCATGTAGCCCGGGCAGGATTCGAACCTGGGATTTTGTATCCACAGGCGGGCGCCCTACCACTCGGCCACCACCGCTTCAAGTAAGTATTATGCAAGTTACAAAACTTAATTATTTATCCCGTTTTCGCTTCCACCACGGTCACAGCCAGTTAATCTATCATGTAATTAGATGACTGACAATTATCTTTGAATTTGCTACACATTAACCCATACTATATGTCATACTTGCCCAGTCCTTTTTAAACTATGTCAAGGTTAGTTAAAGCTATTTCATACAGGCTTCAACGCTGATTGACGTAAAAATAAATTCTATGGACAAATCATACAGAATGAGTTAACCCCAAAGTAAGTTCGAGACTTGAAAACTAACTCAACGATATTATATTTTATACCAAAGTCATAGTTTGGTATATTTTGTATCAAAGAAGCAGGTCAATCCGAAAAAGATCATTTTCCATCTTGACCAGACCGGACGTCGAACATGAAACCTGGTATAAAAGGGAAGACCTCCGTAGTCTAAAGGTTATCACGCTGGACTGCCACACCGGAGGTCCCGGGTTCGATCCCCGATCGGGTCAAGATAGAAAATGATCTTTTCCAGATTGGCCTGGGTCTTGGATGTTTATTAAATAGAATATCCTGTAATGATAGTCTGTAAGAGTTGAAAATAAAATAAATGTACTTAGCTTGTGCCCGCGAACTTTTTATCTTTTTATTTTCTATTGTTAATTTCTCCTGTTCTAAGCTGTGTATAAAGATGAAACCTTCGCCAGATTTTAAGTTAGACCTTCTTTAGTACAACAGTGAAAACCGTATCAAATTTGGTCCAGTAGTTTTTGCGTTATGCACGTACAAACATACAAAACAGAAATACAGACAAAATTTTTAGAAAACATTGTTTTGACTTCTACTAATTTATAACGACACCTCGTAATGTTTTTTCTTAGATATCTCTTCCTTATATACAGACACAGACCAGTTCCAGTTTATTTATATGTATTGATTTGTTATAAAATACAGTAGATCGTTTCAGTTAGTACCAAAACACAAGTCTCTAACTTACTTGAACTTTGGGGCTAGCTCTATTTGTGTGAGTTTAACGTATAATATTTATAAAGTCATTGTAACCACACGCTGGCCGTGTCATATGAGTAACGTTCCAATTCCCGAGCGCCAAGTTTCGTCACCTACCAATATTTGGTTTCCTTCTAGTGTGGAATTCTACCCGTGCTGGGCTGACCGCAAACCACCTAGATTTCGTAAAACCTTATAAACGACCTATAATTTGACATTTGACGTAAATAGGGAGGTTTTAAATTTAGTACGGTTATCTAAAGTTCATGAGGTTAAGAATAAAGTTAAATAAGGATTTATTAATTAATTAATTAATATTAATTTATAAATTTGACATTTCATATAAATATTCAATGTATATTCGTCCACATATACAGTCATTTAATTGTAAGACATATGTTGTAAAGTGGCGTCTTTGGAGAAAATGCAGCAGTGGAGTTTGTTACGCCGCCTCTTCTCCACTTGCGCTTTGGAGGCGGTGGTAAACTTATCTATAAGTAATTTTATGACGTCAACTAACTAAAAAACAAGAATGGACGATTTATAAGTGCTATTTTTAAGCCTATATGAATAAAAATGATTGACTTTGACTTTGAATCATCTTTCTAGTCACTGTCGAAATTAAAATGTTGTGTTCCACATTTGAATATGACTTTTTATATTCCGTTGAGATGTTTAATAAACTTGCCAGCTCTATCGCAAAAATTCGCTTTTCAAATATAAAAGCTGAAAAATTAAAAAAACAAATATGTCTACAATGCCCAGTAAATGTTTGCCATAAATTCGAAGTGGATAAATGTAAAGTTTATTTATAATCTAATATTACATTTATCAACATACAATATTGACACAGTGATAATATTTATTGATTTGGAGATTAGCCTTGTATCATTTGTTTTAAAGAGGACTATCGCACCTCTCGGTTCGCCTCCTGCTTTATCGTGCGAACCGCCAAGATATGGAATTCTCTCCCCGCGTCGCTGTTTCCTGTCACTTATAATTTAGGGGTTTTCAAGGCAAGAGTGAATAGGCATATTTTGAGTTTGCGTGTACCACCCTAGATCTCATCTTTGCTTCCCATCATACAAGATAGAGGTCAAACGCATTCAGATTTTTAATAATAAAACAATCTAATTATTTAAAAATAAACAACACGACTGACAACTTACATAGCCTATGTCATTCGGGCTTATGCAAGGAATCTAACAATTCCTCTCACATTAAAATCTGTTAAGCCGTTCAGGACTTATGGTGAAATAAAGAAATTACATACATACATACATGAACCCTGAAAACATAACACTCCTTTTTTGATCAGTCGTGTAAAAAAAACTATCCACTAAATAAACATTTCCCAAAAAAATATTACCAATTTTTCTCTTTAATATATTTAGCAAAACTGGCCCGAATCAAACCCGGGACCTGTAACAGTCCGGCGTGATAACAATTAGGCCACGGAGGTCCTATGACCTATTTTGTTTGAATATTAGTTGGTAGTATTAGTTCATTATTAGGATACTATTATCCTACTTCCTACTAATATTTTAAATGCAAAAGTTTGGATGTGAGTTTGTGAAAATAATTTGTGAGTTTGTGGGGATGTTTGTTACTCAATCACGCAAAATCTACTAGACGGATTTTCATGAAATTTGGTATACGGGTAGACAAATACCGGGAATAGCACATAGGGTACTTTTTATCCCGAAATTTCCACGGGAGCGAAGCCCCGGGGCACGGCTCGTAAATAATAAAAATGGAGACGGTAAATACATACATGGAATCACGTCTTTATCCCTTACGGGGCAGACAGAGCCAAGAGTCGTGAAACTTGAAGGCCACGCTTAGCTGAATAGTGGGCTCTCTGATGGAATGGAGATTCAGATATAGTGACAGGTTGCTAGCCCATCGCCTATGAATGGAGGAATCCCCAGTTTAAAGCCCTTTCCCTACGACGGTAAATAAAAGCTTTTAACAGCTTTAGAGCTTCAACGTAACTCGATCCAAAGCCCTCAACCGCTAAGCTTTTCAGCACACGCCGCAAGCCCTCAAGTTCCAAGGCTTTCAGTATGAAATTACAGTAGATCCTTAGCCAAGGCAACAATCGGCTTATTTCTCTTTATACTAGCTATTATTATATTAGACTAGCTGAGCGATGGCTCACGTTGGATTTCGGGATAAAAAGTATCCTATGTGCAATTCCCGGTATTTTTCTAACCGTAAACCACATTTCATTAAAATCAATTTTGAAGGAGCTTGCCATGGTTTATAGAATTACCCTTCAACGATATAACTGTACATAGAAATCACTGTTCGCCGTTCATCGGTATTGAGAAATTATTTTAGGCCGCTGCCTTTTCCCACCGACAGCTCCGTTCGCCGAAAGAATGTTAGAAATAAAAAATGCTTCACCGAGAAAACTATCTGCAGATAAGGCGATTCGCTGAAAGCTCCACTGGGCGAACTAATATTTTTTCGGTATAGAAAGCATCGCAGAAAGCAACAATAACATAAGGCCGTCTCCATAAGCAGCTGCAGGTATCATGATTAAAAATGGAAAATACCTAAATAAAAACCGGCCAAGTGCAAGTCAAGCTCGGGCACCGAGGGTTCCGTACACAAAAAGCATCTCAAATAATAGCTCTGACTAAAAGACCAACTAGTTTCAAAAACAAACTTAACTTTGCAGTTCGATCCTTAGGATTCATACTACATCAAGCGCAAAAATAATAGTAAAATCCTAATAGATGGGTTACCATTTTTTTTTCATTTATTAAAAAATTAATAAAAGCATTTTATTGTATTCTCATTTCATGCTATAATATTTTTTCATTCTAAAATTAATAAAAACAGTGATATTCGCTTAAACTTAGCAATATGAAAGTTGTTTTTTAAACTTAATAACTGTGTTTTAAGACATTTATATTTTTTAGTAATAAAGTTATATTGTACTGTAAGTTTTCCGATTAAAAGAAAATAAATAAATACAAATATCACAGAAATAATATATTTGCGTTGACCCAAATGTTGCGTACCACTAGTTTACAAAGTTTCTATGATCTTCGGTCGAGGCCAAAATAAATGATAATTTTTTTGCCGTGTGTGACAACTTGAAAGCCTATAGGCTCATATTTAAACTGAAATTTAAGGTTCTTATATTTGTTATCACTGAAAGGAAATTTGATTACATTATATCAAATATTACGATAAATTATCAAAATTATTTGTTTATTTTCATACAAATAGCTATACTGACAGTCAATGATAAAGTCCGTGTATAAAGTGTCAACCGAGAGAAGCGCTACAGTCATGCACACAGCGAATAGTATATAATTTGTTTTTGTCGGTATTTTCGTCAGAATTGTTTACTATCAAAAATAGGGCATTAGTTAAATTTAGGTCCTACCATGGATCGCAATTTAATGGTTGGTCTGCAGGAATTTTATAAATAAAAAATAATATAAAAAAGTTACAAACCAAAAAATTCCATTGCCTAATTTTTTCTACCTGCCCATAAGAACTTGTGAAAACATAACCTCAAAACATTTGACGTCAAAACTCGCACTCATATGAAGTGCTCCAAGAAAATCCCCCAGTCTAGAAATTTACCTGCTCTTTGGAAACTTTGACGTATAAAACCCAGATGGGTTCTGGTACTTAATGCGTTTGCCGCTGGGTTTTCCCTTACTAAATTAAGTCAACGTCAGTCCATTGACAAACATAACGGAAAATATTGGACTAAATACGTCATGTATTAGTTTTTTATAAATATAATTAAGTCATTTACGCGAAACATGTGTACATTTACATGAAAAATTAATGTTTATTAAGGAAAAACAAATGAATAAACACTTTATTCTTATACAGAGATTTTAAGGTTTAATTTATTATTTTTATTATTTATTCTATAAGTACATATAATAAAACAGTAAAAATATTTTGTCTGTACATTTAGTATTTTTGACTGAAATGGAATAGAGATAGAGGGACACTTAAAAATAATAAAAGAAAGCAAAAAAAAATTATTGATTTTTTTGTCTGTTTGTCTATCTGTATGTATGTTCGCTTTTCACGCAAAAACTACTGGACGGATTTGAATGAAACTTTTTTGTTGTATAGCTATTAAGCCTGGGCAACATAAAGGCTATAAGTGCCGCAAGTAAAATAAATCGAAACAACAAAAAATTTAAAAAAATATTTGAACCACAACTTCGATATCATAAACCAAAACAAAAATTTAGTACTACAGGAAAAGCATCTTATTTCCTGAAGATAGAGTATATTATCGTTTGCTCAAATTTGTGTGCTAAGAGAACATGTGACTCGTATCGATTGAGATTTTCACACAAGCGCAGTGGCCAGCTCCATTCGCATACAAAATCATCTGTTGCTTGCCGCCTATCTCAGTCAGCCAAACGGAATGAACGCGGCCACGCGTTATTCAGATTAAAAACAAAACATTCCTTTTTAAATCTGTGTTCTATAATTTCAAATAACACGGAATATTTCGCGGCAATTTGTAAGTAAAACTCTTTAGTCTATGCATGCTCTGATATACGGATTGCGCGCCATTTTTTTTTACCATTACAATCATGACATAAAACAGTTGAAATATTAATTAAACTTATGTTAAGATAAGATTTGAGCCAATGTTTTTTAATTTAAAGGTAAACGACCCTATGAATGATAACCTTGTTGGGTATTATGTATTGACAATGTCAAATGAAATGGTAATACAAGTTCCGGCCTCCAGTTCCTAGTCTTGCGACCTATTACTTACGTAGTACAGTCATTAGCAATATTGCATAGAGATTTGTAAAGCCAATTAAAATCAGTGAAAAATGTGGTCTATTTTATTATAAGGTCTCTCTCTCTTTATTCGTATTTCCTCATGACTGAGGGTCGTGGTCAATATATGGAATGAAACACATACAACGACTCTCTTGGCAATTTATAATGGAGTGGTTTGCCATTGATATCTCAAATTTAAGGTAGTTTTGTTATTTATTTTATTTGGTTCCGGTGTTTTAATAATAATCAAATATAATACTTTGCTATTTTCGACAGAAGTATTGTCAGAGACAATGTAAATTTATTCTCGCGTTTAGTTGATCTGATGATGGAGCCTGAAGGCTGAATAGGAACACTTAAGGTCCATTTACACAGGGCAAGTTTCTTGCCTGTTGCATACATTTAAATTGAAGCAACAATTTACTCGCATGATTTAAACAACAGTTGCTTGCAATTATTGAAAGTCAATTGTTGCACTGTCATAATTATTGCATGCAATTATTGCTCTTGTATATACAAGAAACTTGCAATGTCTAAATGGGCCTTTGTAAAAAGAACCTTGGTTTTTTCACATTTGATTGATCTTGACAAGAGCGCTAGTTAAAATTTTCGGGTTTTTCCCACCAAATTTAATTTTAAAAATAATTAGAAATTTTATTTTATCGTTAATCTTAACAATGGAGCCTCTAACTTGGGTAATCAAATTATCTTTTTTTCATGATAATATTTACTTACTATTATTATTGCTATTGCAAAAAATGCTAGCTTTTTACGTCCATGACATCGCCTAGTTAATCACCCGAATCATCAATTATACTTAGAGAACAATAAAAACAATATTATCTTCTCATTTGAAGATGTAAATAAAAACAGTCTAATAAAAAATTGTACTCTATTGCATCACTTTTCCCTCCCAAAATCAATCATCTAAACTCCATTTTTTCTTAATTGTCCTGTTATGTCAACAATCTTCACAGTACTTTTAGTTGAATTTTGTTGAAAATAAATCAAATATCAGTTCAAACCTAAACATTCTAAAGTAAAACATTTATTAACCACGAAAGTAATTTCCTAGCAAGTCTATTTTAATTTATATTGTTGTAAAATCATAAAAAGACATGGTAAGATTCTTTACATAATAGGACAATTATGAATAAACGGACTTTAGGTACAGAATATATAATAGATTTATAGGTATCATACCATATAATACCATAGAAACGGAGGTTACTCATTTAGATGAGAAATAGTAAACTAAATGATAAATACTTAAATATGGACAAATCACACAGATTGAGTTAGCCCCAAAGTATTTAAAACAATCAAAGGAAGGCAAAAATAGTGAATCAATTGGGAGAAATTAACGAAATTATTGAATTTACAATAATGCAAATCTCACCACATTAGCATATGCATGCATCTTTGGTATATAAGAAAGCAACTATCACGCAATTTGGTCATACATACGCTTAGAAATTTTAAATTTTTCTAAGCATATTTTTTCATATTTTTATTTGAAATAATTAAATAATACATTGATAGTAATCTAAAAACCTTGCTCTGTGAGCTGTACACCTCGAGAGCTTATAGAGATAAACATAAAATGTCGTTGTAAGAGCCAAAAATCCAAAGGCGCTTAGGGCCCTTGTGCCAACTCCGCCATTTTCAAAAAAATTCAAGAAATCAGTACATACAAAATATTTTGTTAATTTGTTTATACTGCACGACTTCCGTTGTTACTGTTGAAAAGGGACAGCCCCCACCAACATCCTAAACACATTGTTTTTGTAGAACACGCAGGGCATCTAGGGGGTTTTTAGTATAGTTGTGTGTGTGTGTGTGTGTGTGTGTGTGTGTATGTGTGTGTGTATGTCTGGAAATATTCTTTTAAGAGCGGTACCTTGAATTGTTTGGTACACCGCGCGATTCTGTGAACTAACATGTTACCTCTAACCGCCAGTGTCCTACGTAATAAACCTTTCTGCAAACGTTCTATGTTCAGCAGTTTCGGCTCTGCTTTGAAAATGTCAATCAGACAGTTCAGTCAGCGTCTAATGATATATATACTAAAGTACTTATATATTTTGCATACACATAGGTAGAAGTACTGAGAAGGACACAGGGTACCTTTCATCCTCGGAAAAGTACGGTTTCCGTGGGAAATACACGCGGGCGAAGATGCGGGCAAAAGCTAGTAATTTAGATTTAAGATGAGTGATTAGTTTTTAATTTTATTATTTAAGTAGGGAAGTATTTCCCTTTGTTTGTTGAATTTCATAAACATTATAATAATCCCTAAATTTCAGTGAAATCTATTCAGTTTTGGCGTAAACGAGAAATATTGACCCATATAAACAGATCCTTGTGGATTTGATATTACGAGTATAACTTAAAATGCGATTGTTTTGTTCTATATAATTTAAAAGTTAAAAACAATCAAATAAGGTAAAGTCCATTTATTCATAATTGTCCTATCATGTAAACAATCTTACCATGTCTTTTTATGATTTTACAACAATATAAAATTACTTTCGTGCTTATTAAATGTTTTACTTTAGAATGCTTAGGTTTGAACTAATACTTATTTGATTTATTTTTAACAAAATTCAACAAAAAGTACTGCGAAGATTGTTTACATAATAGGACAATTAAGAATAAATGGAGTTTAGGTATACTCGCATAGTGATATGGTACTTGTAAATGGATCTCCCTATATGTAGGTTTCTCTGTCCGACTGTACGCAATAAGGACACACGTTCACTTTTGCCGAGTTTTGCCCCGAACAAGGACATTGCTTAGGTTACTGTTTTTGCAATAAAGTTCTAATTGTTTTGAGTTCTACTGCTTGGTTAAACATTGAAAAAAAATGTTGAAATAACACTTAAAACTGGCAGGAAAAATAATGAATTGAAATAAGAACACAATACACGTAATTATAAAATACTAGCTTTTGCCCGCGGCTTCGTTTGCGTGATTTTCTCACGGGAACAGCGCTTTTCCCGGAATGAAAGGTAGCCTATGTCCTTCTCAGTACTTCTAACTATGTGTACGCGAAATTTCAGGAAGATTAGTTCAGTGCTTTTAAATAAATAAGGAAAGCAATAATAAATAGTACGCGCGGCATAAGGCATTAGTAAAATAAATAGAGATCTATCAATATTTATGAAACAATATTATTTTCGCTTATTTCCGCGACTTCATACGCGCATAAAGACCCGCTTTTTACCGTTCCGTTCCTGTAGAAATTCAGGAAATCCTCTCTTAGTGCTCTCATACACTCCCCAAGGAACCTACATGCCAAATTTCAGCTTCCTACGCCCAGTAGTTTCGGCTGCGCGATGTTACTCAGTCAGTAACAGAATAGTTGGACTACCAAGGGGCTTTGTGCCAATTTTTACACGACTGACCAAAAAAGGAGTGTTATGTTTTCAGGGTTCATGTATGTATGTAAGTTTTTTTATTCCACCATAAGTCCTGAGGATTAACAGATGTTGATTTGAGAAGTAATTTTAGATTCCTTGCATTCCTCGAAATGACATAGGCTATGTAATATGTCAGTTGTGTTTTTTATTTTTTAATAATAAAGTTTGGATAAATAAATAAGCAAAAACCTTGAAAACACAACACTCAAATTGCTCCAGTTCGGGTAAAAGCACCTAGAAAGTGATGCAATATTACCCAAAACCACTTTCGGTAATTATATTGCATCATTTAATTTTCACTTTTATTGTGACCAGTTTAAAAACTGTTTTACGAGTGTCAACTATTTTTTTTTTATTCGTATCTCAACTGGTTTTCCAAAAGAAAACATGTGCGATGATCCTTATCACTAAAAGCTTTATTAGACTCTTCACTACATGAGGTCAACTTATTGTCAGTGCGAGCCATATCCTATGGCTCGTCTTGGCAAAATTTTACATGAAAATATTTTTGGCGGAAAGTCTGATTCCTATCAGAAAGAAAGTCAAAGTCAATTTTTTTTATTTAAACTTGGCCTTCAAAGAAAGCTCTTTTTCACGTCGATAACTTATTATTTAATCATAATATATTATGTCTCAAAGCTACAAACTACTAGCGTTTCGGTACGACTACTGCTGAGAAGAAATGCCGAAAGAAACTCATGAAACAGTCTTGGTCGCCTAGCATGCCAGAGGGGCTATTCATTAACTTTATTTATTAAAGACAGCAAGTCACTACTATATATTACTAGCTTTTTCCAGCGGCTTCGCCCGCGTGAATTTCCCACGGGAACAGTGCTTTTTCCCTGGATGAAAGGTACCCTATATCCTTCTTAGTGCTTCTAACTACGTGTATGCAAAATTTCAGGAAGATTGTTTGAGTAGATAAAGTGTGAACAGGTAACAAGCAAACTCACTTTCGCATTTATAATATTAGTTAGGATTTTTTCGTACAATAAAGTTATTACTAACATAACAACAACGTACATAACTTGCGAAGTTGCGAACATCATAGTAACATAGTTCGGAAGTTACCTTGATAATTAACACTTTAAATCTGGGCCAACGATCATTACCAAGGTTAGTAATGTCTTGGTTTCAAACTAAACTTGATTTATATCAATACTATCAACGGCGGATCTGAGATTTTTTTCTGGGGGGGCACAAGGACCATGGCGGACTATGCATGTTGGGGGGGGGGGGTGCAACAAATCGAAATTGCCCCCGTGCCCCCCCCCCCTCCCCTAAATCCGCTACTGCATACTATCATACTATTTATCTGACAGGGACAAACAGACTTTTGCATTAGGTATATCACTAGATTTCTTAGCTCCTGGACAGAACTGGCCTTCAAAGAAGGCTGTTTTTCACGTCGAAAACTAATTATATATATTATTATTTAATCATAATATTATTATGTCTCAAAGCTACAAACTACTAGCATTTCGGAACGACCACTGCACTGAAACAGTCTTGGTCGCCTAACATGCCAGAGGGGCTACTTTATACATACACGAGATAGAGAGAGATACCATTTGATGATCTCCAAACTTCATTTTGAAGATGGCACCCTCTGATGATGAATTTGCCGTCTGCCTCGCCGCTTGAATTTCCTTTTTCATCCATCACACCCTCTTAGGGGTGGAATTTCCAAAATTTCATTTCTTAGTACTCACTTACGCTATATAAAGAACCTCTTTGCAAAATTTCGAGTTACCGCATTCAGCGATTTCGTCTCTGCCTTGATATACCAATGAGCAACGTCCACTTTTATATATAACTTGCACCCCGCCTTGGCTTTGCTCGGGAGGTACATACATAAATTGTAGCCTATGTCACGCGGGTATAAGGTAGCTTTCTATTGGTCAAAGAATTTTTGAAATCGGTTCAGTAGTTCCTAAGTTTACCCCCTACAAACAAACTCACAACCTTGCAAACATATCCTCTTTATAATATTAGTATGAAAATAGGACATAATAATATAATTAATAAAACATGTATAAACATAAACTCCGTTTTTTCTTACTTGTCATATTATGTAAACAATCTTCACAGTACTTTTTGTTGAATTTTATTGAAAATAAATCAAATATTAGTTCAAACCTAAACATTCTAAAGTAAAACATTTATTAATCAC
Source organism: Ephestia elutella (assembly GCA_018467065.1). NCBI lineage: Eukaryota > Metazoa > Arthropoda > Insecta > Lepidoptera > Pyralidae > Ephestia > Ephestia elutella. Next base: position 9,787,547 of record CM031594.1, read on the forward strand.
GAAAGTAATTTCCTAAAAAGTCTATTTAAATTTATGTTGTTGTAAAATCATAAAAAGACATGGTAAGATTGTTTACATAATAGGACGAGTAGGAAACGGAATTTACGTCTTAACAACTGACTACATTGTAACAAACTATAAATTAATTGCTAACTGAGAATAGATAACAGTTTTAATTACGATTCATGCTCTATAAATAATTACCTTGATTGATTTATAAATCCCTTACCTTACTACCTTTTAGCCGTGACTTTACTTGCTTCAAAAAATGAGGAATCAATCTCTCTCTCTCAGCCGAAAGACGTCCACTGCTAGACAAAGGCCTCCCCCAAGGATTTCCATAACGACCGGTCCTGCGCTGCCCGCATCCATGCGCATCCCGCGACCTTCACCAGGTCGTTGGTCCACCGAGTGCGAGGCCTGCCAACACTACGTTTTCCGGTTCGTGGTCGCCACTCGAGAACTTTTCTGCCCCAACGGCTATCTATTCTACGAGGAATCAATCAATATACATATATTAAATTCTTCCGTTACTGACTGAGTGACTGACAGACAACGCACAGCCAAACTACTGGGCGTAGGAAGCTGAAATTCGGCATGTGGGTTCCTTAGGGAGTGTAGGAGAGCACTAATAGATAATTTCCCGAAATTCCCAAGGGAACAAAATCCTAGGCCCATGATAGTTTTTAAAATAACAGCTCTTTTCATAGAGCTCCGCGCGCGGGCTCCATGTTGCTTGAAGGCTCATTTAGTTAGACTCACATTAGTGAAGTCTTAAGGTAGGGTCTGGCGAATACGTCGACTTTAACAGCACACGACAGCACACCGATTATCACGAGACCGCCTTTAAGCCGCAAGAGTTTGCAGCACGCGACTACACTGAGTTGTAGTGATAATGTGTGTGATATATCTGTCTCTTTTTAGCACAGCATTTAGTGCATATGAAGAAAGAGTACATCCAATATGTCAACAGTTCAACTTATAGCGGCGTTAATCAAAGTGCTGCAGGGTGCTGTCGAGTGTAGCTGGTCGCTGCGACCGGCGGCACCTTGCAGCACCTTGCAGCACCTTGATAGACGCCGGCTTAGGGATGTAGCAAGTGGTGGTCGATGAAAACTAACATGAGTCAGATTGGTATACAAAGCCATGTAGCCCGGGCAGGATTCGAACCTGGGATTTTGCATCCACAGGCGGGCGCCCACCAGTCGGCCACCACCGTTTCAGCCATTACCATAAGTATTAAAAAATAGAATACTATTAGCCTGATGCGATTACCACCAGTAATTATTGTTTAAATCAAATATCACCTAATTTCTTTCGATATTTTTAACTTTGCACGCATTCCAGATGATTTAAAAAAAGGCTTCAAAATAAATCAGAAATAATCCAAAACGCGGCCCCTTAAGTTTGCGACAGTCTGCGTTCCTTTGTAGAAAGCCGCTTCTCGTAATAACTTTTTTGCGTTTTTGTGGAGTTGTTGTGACAATATGTCTATCTCTTTTTAGCTCTTTTAAGACGAAAGAGTGCAACCAATTTGTTAACAGTTTGACTTAAAATCTGTCGAGAATCCCAGACGACGCAAAGCCACTCCCCACTCGCCGCTCTTTCCCCTCAACCTTACGCAGATATCGACGTTACAAGAGACCATTCTCAACGGTTTTCATATAATTTTGTATCCGATATAACGTGTAGCCCGTCGCAGAGTAATCGAAAGACCAAAGTTTTAGGTGAAACGCTCAGCTATGTAACGCTTTCTAGACTTTGACATCAAACGCTGAAGACCAAACTTTTAAACATAGAGAACCCTAAATACTGAAGCCTACTTATGTCTATACAATGTAAACACTTTTTTATTTGATAACACGGATACATGGTACATATCTCTCAGTTCACGGACAAACGAGAAGGGGTCTGATGCAAATACGGACACAAGTTGCTGTTATTATGTATATGTCACCGTAAAATTGTAAATACTGGTAGATTACAATCTATCTATCGATGAGAAACCGTCGAATTGTAAAATGCCATGACACGGAACTAACCTAGCGTGTTGTCAATTTTTAAACCCCTGATCCAAAAAGAGGGGTGTTATAAGTTTGAGTTTGGTGTGTCTTGATAATAAATATCTTGTTCCCGAAATTTTTTTTCCTTTGAAGAAAATTTCCGAAAATTCTCAGAGGTTTTTAGGAAAAATTTTAAATAAATAAATATTTAAATATATACGGACAAATCACACAGATTGAGTTAGCCCCAAAATAAGTTCGAGACTGGTGTTATGGGATACTAACTCAACGATACTATATTTTATAACAAATACATATATAGATAAACATCCAAGACCCGAGTCAATCTGAAAAAGATCATTTTCCATCTTGACCCGACCGGGGATCGAACCCGGGACCTCCGGTGTGACAGTCCGGCGTGATGACCGTTGGGCCACGGAGGTCGTCAGAAAATTTTCCGTTCTCGCTAATATTTCCGAAATATTTCCCAGAAACTTTCCGCTGTTGAAAATTTCGGGATCGGCACATCAATAGTCTGTGTATCTGATGGTATCGTAGCTGCCAACGTAGAAACCTGAAAATTTGCAGAGAATGAGTGAAAAACTAAATTTACGCGGAAGAAGGCGAGGGCCTAGTCCTACTAGTACTAATCCTGCTCATAATATAAATGCGAAAGTTTGGATGTGACTGTGAATTTGTAAGGATGTTTGTTACTTAATCATGCAAAATTTACTGGACGGATTTCGATGAAATTAAAAAAAATACCGGAAATAGCAAATATTGTACTTTTAATCCTGAAATTCCCACGGAAGCGAAGCCCTGGGGCGTGACTAGTACATAATAAAATCAAAATATCATTAGCGTATCAATTACGAACAACCCAAACTTTTTGCTCACATATTACATCAAATTTAATTGCTTCTAATAAGTATTTTTACAAAATATTAATTCTCGTTAAAGTTTCAAACGTAAAACGAAGGGAAAAAAGCACACTTAGAATGACTAGATGCTTCTCTTCCCGCGCAGATTGTAAAAGTCAATCGAGGGATTGAGTTTAAAAAACTGAGCATTCTTGTCATAGGCGATGGGTTAGCAACCTGCCACTCTGAAGCTATGAAAGTCGAAATTTTATGTTTTCATTTTACTACATGTACATACTTGTATATTCTTCCACGTATTGAAAACATAATGTAAAAATTTGGCTAGTGTTTAAAAAATCGCACCTTTAGTTATAATGACACGACTAAAATGGTGTATATTCTTCCACGTATTGAAAACATAATGTAAAAATTTGGCTAGTGTTTAAAAAATCGCACCTTTAGTTATAATGACACGACTAAAATGGTGGTCATCGCGATTTTTTCTGACCATAAAAATATAATTGTTCTCGGCATATTAGATACGGACACGTTAATTTGCTGAGTCATCTTTAGGATTCTAAAAATAGTTTTATTTGGGTTGAACCGAAATAGATGCTTCGTTCTATAAATAGTTACTTAATAATGAACGAATAATAGTGAATCCATTAACCGTGATATTTTGAGTAAATCTATGCTGACTGATTGGGTTCAACGCAGAGACGAAACCGCTGAACGTTGAAACTTGAAATTTTGAAGAGATTTTATATGTTGCGTAAGAAAAGAATTTTGGAAATTCCATTCCTATGGGATAGTGAAATGCCCACGGGTAAACCCGAGGGCAAATGCTAGTAAATAATATAATCATTTGTTTCTGTCAAAGTCAAAAGTCAAAGTCAAAATTTTTTATTGAAACTTGGCCTTCAAAGAAGGCTCTTTTTCACGTTGATAACTAATTATTTAATCATAATATATCATTATTTAATTCTGATTATACATACCAAATAACTAAATGTAAACTAAACCAATGTGTCTAGAAATATATTTTTTATTGACAATACAAATATCCAACAATAAAATGTGTGTTGTAAAAATGCATATATCTTTATCATACTCGTAAAAAAAACACTCGTACTAAAGTAACGTTAATTTTATTAACTTTTAACAATTAAGTCTTTAAAAAAATGTCGTAAATCGAACTATCATTCATCGAAAGCAGGAATCATCCACACAGTTGACTCCAGTTGGGGTAAAAGTCAACAAGACGACATCTTTTGATAACCTTTTAACAAAGACGGCTATCTGATAAATAATGGTTAAATTGATAACCTCACATTCAATTTATAAGTTAACGTTGTGTTTACGTAGCGCAATCCGTATAATATATCGCATATTCTAGATCTTTTTACACGACTAACCAAAAAAGGAGTGTTATGTTTTCAGGGTTCATGTATGTATGTATGTATGTAAGTATGTATGTATGTAATTTCTTTATTCCACCATAATTCCTGAACGGCTTAACAGATTTTGATGTGAGAGGTATTGTTAGATTCCTTGCATTAGCCCGAATGACATAGGCTATGTAAGATGTCAGTCGTGTTTTTTATTTTTAAATAATTAGCTTGTTTTACATTTTTTTTATAATAATACTAATTTAATTTTAGTTAGCTTTCTAGTCATAATCACAATATATTAATGTTTTTATTAAAAGTGTTTTATTTATTTGCATTCAGTTTTAAATAAGCGACAAGAAAACTACGGTTCGGCTTATTAATAATTAATTTCGAATATAAAAAAAAATAGATCGAAATTTATATAGGTACTAGCTTTCGCCTGCGGCTTCGCCCGCGTGAATTCCCACGGGAAAAGTGCTTTTTCCCAGAATGAAAGGTACCCTATGTCCTTCTCCGTACTTCCAGCTATGTGTATGCGAAATTTCAGGAAGATTGGTTCAGTAGATGAAGCGTGAAGAGGTAACAAACTCACTTTCGCATTTATAATCAACTAGCTTTTGCCCGCGGCTTCGCCCGCGTGAATTTCTCTTCCCACGGGAACACTGCTTTTTCCCGGGATGAAAGGTACCCTATGTCCTTCTCCGTACTTCCAGCTATGTGTATGCGAATTTTCAGGAAGATTGGTTCAGTAGATAAAGCGTGAAGAGGTAACAAACAAACAAACAAATAAACAAACCAACAAACAAACAAACAAACAAACTCACTTTCGCATTTATAATATTAGTTAGGATATAGGTAATTAAGGTATATAGGTAATTAAGTTGATACAAGCCGATGATTAATGATATTACAATTAGAGGGACTATTAAGAGTCAACCAATAAGTATTTCGTATTATTTAAATGATTGTGACTATCAGAACTAATAAGTATTATTATTTCATTTGTCTCAATAAGTCAAATAATCCACAATAATCTAATTTCATCATTTAAAACATCACTATTCATAATTCTGTCAACAGACAAATTATCACATTCTCTGTGAGGCTGGCTTAATCTGTGTGATTTGATATTTATTTATCTTGTCGGTGGAGTATACGCCACACCTCTATTCTCGGCTTTACATTTAAGGTCTTGACTTATTTATCTGTTCAATCAAAAACCTTTTAGCTCAAACATGTCTTCAGTAAACGGAAAGGAATCAGACCCAGTGGTGCCACCATCTTCACTCATCAGACGAGTCAGTTCCAAGTCAATAAGGAGTAACTCTATAACAGAAGAAAAAGAAAATGGCGTCGACTCAAACAAGAGTTTTGTGGGGAAGTTCAAGAAGGCACCGGAGGCGTTGAAGAGTTTCCATATTAATAATGATGATGAGGATTTGGAGGTGCCTGGTACTCCGATGACGCCGCGGACGTCTACTACGCCTGGTTTGTATTAATTTAATGAGTTATCAGCATGGATGGGTTTACGCCGGGCAGAAACGTTTAATTCCCATTTATTCCCGGGAATAAATCTCTGGTAATCAGCGTTGGATCCCGCTTGTGACGGTAAAGGAACGATGGTTGGCGGAATGCAATATCTTTTTTAAATATTTTTTATTATATTGGTTTTTAATTTTTGTTCATTAAGTTAAGTAACTGAACGCGGCTTCTGCTGCATTTGTAGACTCTTTGGAGGTGACAATTTAAATTAGCCTTTATTAATTAATTTCTAATTATTTGACCTCTGGTCTGGAATACTAGCTGACCCCATTTATTGCTCGTGGTCCGATTGCGCAGTTTTTATTTTTTTAATAGTTCTACTGGTCGTTGTTTGAAAGTAATGTTTTCCGCCTTATTTAATAATAGTTTACAGTCGTAAGGTTTTCGGAAAAAATAATAAAATTTCTTTGCGCAATTTGTGTAACAACTTCTACGAAGAATTTATTAGAAAATTAAGAAGAAGAACTATTGTTTGATACCTCAAATAAAATAAATAATAATACAATGAGATTGTTACAAAAAAGTCCGATGATTAAAGTTACCCAGTATAGTGACAATAGAGGTTAAAAAAAGTAGTTGACAAAAAACCGAAACGGATGCAGTTTTTCTTAGGTTTTTCGCCGTAATATTCGTCATAGTAATGACAAAGTGGGAAAATAAACTCCTAAATACATAATTCATCAAATACGAAGCAATATGAATGAGTGTTGTGGTAGAAATAAATCTAAATAATGTTCGAACAATGGGCAGAGGAAATGGGGAAATATAATAAAGGTAATTGTACTAGGTATGTAGTTTGAATGAAAACTAAATAACCAAATGGTCTAGGATTTTAATTTGCGATTGGTATTCGAAATAGTATAAAATTTGTAAGGGTTCCAACATTTCAATGTAATAATTTAATTTTCATGTGACATAGTCATTCAATTGTAAGACATATGTTGTAAAGTGACGTCTTTGGAGAAAATGCAGCAATGGAGTTTGTTGCGCCGCCTCTTCTCCACTTGCGCTTTGCAGGCGGTGGTAACCTTAGTTTTAAGTAATTTTATTACGTCAACTAACAAAAAAACAAGAATATTATGATTTAAAAGTGCTATTTTTAAGCCAATTTAAATAAAAACAATTGACATTGACTTTGTGGATTATCGAATAAATATAGCACCAAAAATAGTTTTAAGTAATTAATCATGGAATTGGCCTGTGGTGTGGCCCTAGAATAGCACCAACCCATCTCTTCCCGTGGGTGTCGTAAGAGGCGACTAAGGGATTAAAAACACCGGAGGATGGGCAGCAGCATCTTTCCGCGTACTATGCCATCACACTGCGATCGCCAACCCGCCTGCCAAGCGTGGCGATTACGGCAAAACCCCCCACGGATAAAATCCTTGGGGGAGGCCTTTGTCCAGCAGTGGACGTCTTTAGGCTGAGAGAGAATCATGGAAATATTTAAATATTGATACCCAAATAATGCTGTAAAAATTATTCACATTTTACAATTTTAACTTCTTTTTTATTTCGACAGGCCACGAAAACTGCACATTCCACCATGATTTGGAGCTGGACCATAGACCACCGACCAGAGAGGCTCTCCTGCCAGACATGGCTAACTCGTACAGACTCCTGCTCACAGGTAAACCATCAATACTACCACAACTGATCATCCTTCTTCTTCTGCGGCTCATTACGTCCACTGCTGGACATAAGCCTCCTCCAATGCACGCTTCTTTTTCAGTCCTTCTCCACAATGGACCTCCAATTTTGGCTCATATATCTATACATATAATAAAACAGTAAAAATATTTTGTCTGTACATTTAGTATTTTTGACTGAAATGGATAGAGGGACACTTAAAAAGAATAATAGTCTACAGTCTGTCTGTTTCACACTGTCTGTATGTATGCATCACGCTAATCTCCGAAAGTACTGTACCGATTTGAATGAAACTTTTTTTGTTGTATAGCTATTAAGCCTGGGTAACATTTGGGCTATAATTGATTTTGAAAAATGGACCTGATCAAGAACCACAACAGAACAGTTAAACTATAAGAAATATGAAAATGTTGCCTTAACAAAAGTCGTTCAACCTGATGAGCATTTGCTGCTGACGTATAAAAATTGAAGATCTGGAACATCTGATGAATAGCTCCAAGAGACATGCTACACTATAACATATATGCTAATGACGCCTTAGCAAAAATCGTTTAACCTTATGGGCATTTTCTGCTGACGTATTAAAATTGAAAATCTGGAACATCTGATGAATAACTCCAAGAGACCAGCTACTCTATATCATATATGGAAATGGCGCCTTAGCAAAACTTGATTAATCTAATGAGCATTTTCTGTAGATGTATAAAAAGAAGATCGAAGATCTGAAACGGTTTGGAACACAAAATTATTTTTCATCCAAGCGAAATCACGCGGGCGAAGCCGCAGGCAACAGCTAGTTTACTCCTAATTAAGTTTTCCTTTTTAATTCTTCAGGTTTGGGAGAAGACCCACAAAGGGATGGTCTACTGAAAACTCCAGAACGTGCCGCAAAGGCTATGCTTTTCTTCACAAAGGGATACGACCAAAGTCTTGAAGGTATTTTTTTAATATTTAGTTTTGTTGTTTTTCCTATCGTTTTTGTAAGGAAATGTTGTCAGTTCCATTTGAAAATGAACCCAGTAGGTGGCTTTAGGAAAGAACAAAATAGTATAGCACGTGTAGGTCATACTTCCAAGTTATAAAAGGATTGAAGTAACTGGGAAATTAAGGTCTAAAGTTTAATCTCAAATTTTAGTATTTTTTTTATTTTTGCACAAAAAGAGGCTCGTCGATGTCTTTTCCTAGGAGAGCATAAATATTTTTTTCCAATTTGTATTTTATGGAGATATCCTAATCTTAGCCTAATCATCACTAATTTAAAATGCGAAAGTGAGTTTGTTTGTTTGTATGTTTGTTTATTTATTTGTTTGCTTGTTACTTCTTTACGCTTTATCTACTGAACCAATCTTCCAGAAATTTTGCATACATATAGTTAGAAGTACTGAGAAGGACAAAGGAGACCTTTCATCCCTGGAAATAGCACTATTCCCGTGGGAAATTCACGCGGGCGAAGCGCTGGGCAAAAGCTAGTTTAAGATAAATTTTATTAACAAGGCATGTACGAAAGAGATACTCTAGCATTCTTTTGACTCAAAGAGTCGGACCACAAAAATATTTTCATTTATTTACTTATTTTTTAAGTTTAATATAAACTTTTATTTTGCTTGATTAAGATAAAAATCTTAAAAGTCATTATAATAATAAATTAATTATCTAAACAATTTATTAACTAAATTGACATCGTTGATGCAACGTACTCGAAGCAACACCAACATCATTCTAAAAAAACTAAAATAAAATTATAAACTAAAAATAAACGAAATGAAACATTATTTGAGTAATTCAGTAATTCGTCCCATGTACCTACGGCCCATTTGGGACGAAACGCAGAAAATCAAAATTAATCAAAATTTCATTCTGCAATTCGTCCCATTTCTTTTTTTGTATGGAAATTTAAACCTTATCAACGCTTGGTACAGTCAGTGAGACAAGAATTAAGATAAATGTATATTTCGTTAGAATTGTTACATTTTGCTATGGTTTTGTTCATAGCTAAATATAAAAACATTGATTGTGAAAAAAAAATGTTATTGCTGAATGTTTTATCAAGACAACAGGTAATTGTTTCATTTAATAAGAAAACGCACAAGTTGAAGTGTTACCGAAATGAATAATTTAATACAATTGGTTGACATGTATGGCTTCCAGATAAGTAAACAATGGATGCGGTGGTCACTTTTGAAGAGGTATAGTACAAAAATTCAATGTTTATTATTTCTACACTAACACTTTTTTACTGATTGTACCATTTATAAACATGGGACGAATTGCAGAATGAAATTTTATATAATTTTGATTTTCTGCGTTTCGTCCCAAATGGGCCATGGGACGAATCACTGAATTACTCCATTATTTATCTATTTTTAATTTAGTTTAGTTTTAGTAGTTACTTCTATCCATATGTTTACTAAATAAATGTATTTTGTGCAATAAAACTAAAATGTACTACATTATTTTTTAATTTCCAGAGGTCCTAAACAACGCGATCTTCGACGAGGACACAGATGAGATGGTGGTGGTGAAGGACATAGAAATGTTTTCCATGTGCGAGCACCATCTAGTGCCGTTCTACGGAAAGGTGTCCATCGGGTACCTTCCTCAGGGGAAGATCTTGGGACTCAGCAAGCTGGCCAGGTGAGGAAGAATCCTAACTAATATTATAAATGCGAAAGTGAGTATGTTTGTTTGTTACCTCTTGAAGCGGTGGTGGCTGAGTGGTAGAGCGCCCGCCTGTGGATGCAAAATCCCAGGTTCGAATCCTGCCCGGGCTACATGAGTTTGTATACCAATCTGACTCATGTTAATTTTCATCGACCACCACTTGCTTCCGGTGAAGGAAAACATCGTGAGGAAACCTGCACTCTGTGTTGATTATCAACTAGTGTGTGAAATGGAGAAGGCAATCGCAAACCACTCCATTATAATTGCCAAAAGAGTCGTTGTGTGTGTTTCATTCCATATAATATAATGACCAGGACCCTCAGTCATGAGTAAATACGACCAAAGAGAGAGACGCTTTATCTTTTGAACCAATCTTCCTGAAATTTTTCATTCACATAGTTAGAAGTACTGGGAAGGACATAAGGTATTTTTCATCCCGGGAAAATGCACTGTTCCCGTGAAAAACACGCGGGCGAAGCCGCGGTCAAAAGCTAGTATTCTATATTTTTTCCACGGGTCTCTAATGATTCTCATAAAAATATTTGTAATAATATAGTTCGAAATAATGTTTTATCACATAATCATAATTAATATAAATTAAAATTAAAATAATTTTTTTTTTTAATAATTTTTTTAACATAATTGTTTTGTAATAAATACAAATTGTCATAAACATAAATAATCATAATATAATTTAATCATAATAGTAATACTCATAATGTACAGAGAAAAGAGAACTCATAATGTACGGTTGCACTCAGAGAAAAGGTAAGATTTGTTAAGCTTTTGTTTTTTTGTTGTTTATGTTCGCGGCTTAGGGGTGGCCCAAGGGCCACCCCCGCCGCACCCTAACCTATACTAGTGTTTGAAGTATAATCAAATATCAAATTTTACATAATGTCTTCAAAGTCATCAACAAAATAAAAGATGAACAAAATAAAAAATAAACTATGTTTATGACCATAACAATTATGACAAATCCATTATGATAAACCATTTTATAAAAAAAATCTGTATGACAATCTATGATTATGACTAAACAAATATTATTACAATAAATATTATTTGAATAAAATATTATGATAAAAAAATTATGAGAAAGGCTTTATGACAAACCATATTATGATTATTAACCTTATGAGAAATGAATGGATCCCTTTTTCCACGTATCCACGCTTTTCTCGTGTCTCAGTTGTGTCGTTGTGTCTCAAGATCCAAAGTAATTGAACTAAAGCAACAAGGTTTCTTTAAGACTTCTATGTTTTATTACAATATCTTTGGCTTTAGAAACACAGCTGAGCACTATATGTACGTTTGTAATTTAAAGAATTTATTACAAACATACAAAAGTACAGTACAAAAGGTGGACTTAATACTAAAAGCATTGTCTAACAGTCAAACCTTAGGGTTGAGCAGAGAGTTCATGTGGGTGTAAATAAATTTTATTAAACAAATTAATTATTGGTAAATTAAACAGATACATATAAAAATGCTACGTAAATAAAATAAATTAATAAACATATAATACAAATAAACAAATAAACACAAGAATATCCGTACCTATAAATATATATACTTCATAAATAACAAATAAAGATGAAGCAATCAAACAAGGGTCAGTTTCAAGGGCCTGATTGTGCACCTCCTTAAAAAGGGAGATTTTAGGAGCACCCATAACTGGCGAGCATGTATGAAGTCAGTGATAAGAAAGCGATAGGATCTGTAAGAATCGTAGCAAGTAGAAATCGCTAGGCTCTGCTTATACCCACAGAAAAAAACGTACTAATAAAGATTATTATGTATGTATTTCACGTTTATCTACTTTGGCGACATCTATCGCGCTGCAAGAACAACATTATTCGTATCACGAATTCAAGATAGATAGTCCATAACGCTCAAAACAGATGGCGCTGTAACTAACTGCAACGCGGTGTTGATATTAGACGCATATACAGGGTGTTTGGGTAAACACCTGCATCCTCTCTAGAGAGATTATTATAGATCCCTAGGGATGAAAGTACTCATGAATATGAGAAACTTTTTATGAAACCGACTCTGAAATCTCAAAAAAAAAGTCAGCTGTTCCATACGTTTTACAATACCTACTCGCCCAAAATGTATAGAACAGCTGATTTTTTTTGAGATTTTAGAGTCGGTCCCATACAAAAAGTTGCTCATATTCATATGTACTTCCACCCCTAGAGAGGTCGCAGGTGTTTACCCAAATACCCTGTATACTGTTAGATAGAAAGTCCTTTTAAGATATGCAAAACCATGTATTAAGAAACGTACGTAGCACACACGAGCTAGCGACCGACTTCTCGACAAAAAAAAAACAAAGAGTTGGGATACGTGTGTCGATTCCCGTCGAGTAGTATTGGCGTTTCATGATGTCTGCTTAACATACAACCTCCGACATGACATCGTCGGAGTCAGTTCCCCAGGTATTACTCAGCGAGACTTGCGTCTTCTTGTGGACGAAGGGGCTTAACTTCATCGTTTTTATCTTTTATTTTCGGCCAGTACTAATAATAATGTATGTACAGTCGAGAGTCAAAAGTTAGTGCAGTCAAAATCTACAAGGCAATATGATCTTTTAAGACAGGCAATAAGGTCGTCGAGGTACGACTGCAATTCATGTAGCACGGGCAGGATTTGAACCTGGGATCTTTGCAGCCACAGCCCATACCACTCGGCCACCACCGCTTCAATTTACTCAATAGATGGCGTGAAATCAAAGTATATAAAGTATTAAATTCATTCCGATGTCGCCATCTATCGTCATTTTTGGTTACTAATTAACAGATGTTCTAGTTGGGACACTATGATAAGTCTAACCTCCCTCGTTACAGGATCGTGGAGATCTTCTCCCGCCGGCTGCAGGTTCAGGAGCGGCTGACCAAGCAGATAGCCATCGCCGTCACGCAGGCCGTACGGCCTGCTGGTGTCGCCGTTGTCATTGAGGGAGTGTAAGTATCCTAACTAATATTATAAATGTTGTATGTCGCTACAATGTTTCAGTAGTCCCTTTTGGGACTACTGAAACGTTGTAGCGCTTCGAGTATGTTTGCGTTTTCATACGATTGTATGAAAACCATCAGTGTGCCTCTCTCTCTCTCTATCTCTGATGATTATCAAGAGATATCGCCTAGTTGATACAACGTATTCGAAGCAGCACCAAAAGCATTCTAAATGTGGTAGTAAAAATTAAAATTAAAATTGACTTTTACGAACATAAACTAAGTATCAATTCATATTTGAAGGACGTAAGGGGTACCTTACGTCCTTCTCAAAGATTCTAACTATGAAAGGTATTTCATCCCGGGAAAAAGCACTGTTCCCGTGGGAAATTCACGTGGGCGAAGCCGTGGGCAAAAGCTAGTTATCTATAAACCTCTCGCCACCGACGACAGTTCACCCTCGAACTCAAACGTAACTTAACATCAATTTAATTCCAGACACATGTGCATGGTGATGCGAGGAGTCCAGAAGATCAACAGCAAGACCGTGACGTCCACCATGCTGGGAGTGTTCCGCGACGACCCGAAGACCAGGGAGGAGTTCCTCAACCTAGTTCACTCCAAGTGAGCCCGCGAAATGTGTCCATGTCGTTTGTAATGTTTTTTTCACTTCTCATGCTCGGAAAGTGCTTATTTGTGCAGGATATAGGCTGCACAAAATCGAATTTTGTGCACAAGGGCATTAACGTATCTACTCATAAATATATCTATATTAAGGCAAAGAAAATAAGCCATACAGCCAAACACGATAAAAAGTTCATAGATAGAATTTGTTATTTTATAATATTTACTTTTAATTTATTTGCCTTATGTGTTTTTTAAGACATAAAAGATATTAAAATTTTAATCAAGTATGGAATGTTATTTAATTTAAGAATAATATTACAAAATTAATTTAATAGTAGGCTGTATAGGTCTGCAGCCCAAGCCTATCAATGTCGTAAGATTTTAAAAAAATAAAGCGGCGGGAAACAGCTCTTGTTTTTTCGTGCGTTTATTAATTTCTTTAATTTGATTTATTTCCTCGCAATTGAAGTGAAAAGCAGAGTTTATAACTCGTCCACAAAACGATTTTTATCCTCGACATTACTATCAGCCCTCGCCTTCGGCTCGGGCTGCTAAAAGTCTCGGATAAAAATGATTCGTTTTGTGCACTTGTTGTAAAATCTACTATTTTTGCTTTTCGGCCAGTTTTTTTTTTACTGATAAAAAAGTTTTTTTTTCTTTTTTTTTCTTTTCAGCCAGAATTTTTTTTGTTTTTTTTTTACTGGTAAAAATGTGGAAATGTTTTCTTTTTATGAATTGATTTTTTTTCGTTGTTTACGGCTCTTTTCAAGGGTTTTCGTAAGTTCCGAATGGCAAAGTTTTTGTCATTTTAACGGTTTATCGTAATCAGGAACATACGAAACCCTCGTTTGCGAGTCCGACTCTTACTTGGCCGATTTTTTTTCTTTATTTCTTACTGAATATGATGGTGATTATTTTCAGATTTTTTTTTTCAAAAAAAAAATGCTACAAACGTCTTTATTTATTAACACTAAGTTAATGCAGCTTAATTACGGAATAATTTGAAAGTACCTAATGGGAGGTATTATTTTTTCTATGTACAACAAAATGATAGTGCCAATTTATTATGAATTAAGTTACGCTTTTCCGAAATAGCTCAAATTCGCAACAGTATTTATTTTTAAAGGACAAACTGCCTTAGTTTTAACTTAGTTATTGCAAGTTATAGTTATTATTACAAAAATCCGCTTTTTTGTATACTTTTCTTGCCTTAATTTCTCATATTTAATTTTTTTGTATCAGTTACTTTTAAGTAAAATAAAGATACCTATATTTTAAGATATAATTTGAGAGATTTTTTATGCAACATGACAATAATTTCGTAGTTTATTTAATAGTTGGAGATCTTGGTTGAAATATATTGCCCAAAACCATGATCTTCAAGCATTTTGATAATAAATTATATTTACTTATTAAATTATACAAAGTTCAGTACAAAGACTTTATATTTTATAAAATTTTAATAAATTATATTTACATTCTATATTTGTGGACCAAGTTGTTTTTCTTTTTAGTTATTTAAATGCAAAAATCTCAAGTAATTAATGGCTGATTCTTGACATTTTTGCCAGAATTATACATATATGTATATAATTTTTTTAAATAATTTGTTTAATGATAAAAGACATCCATGAAGTTGCCTTAAAATATGAATGTATGAATTTTGATAAAATGTGTTTAAGCATCGAATTTGACAAGTTATGTTTTTTATAAAATAAATTTATTTTTAGTTCACAATGTTGTTTTTCTAATTTACCCGCTTCCTTGATTTCCTTTTGTTCCTTTACTTCGACACAGAATTAATATAAGTGACTTCGATCAGATTTAAAAGTTCCATGGGAACTATTAGTTCTATGGGACTTGAGACTAATGAGCGATTTTTCTGACAGCTAATGAAGAAAAAAAAATCAGTATAAAAAAATCTCAACAGATGGAGTTTTACTGAAAACCGAGTTGTAATAATGGCTGTACCTATATTGTGCACTTTTTATTGGCAGCCAGAGGCAGAAAAAAAAATCACATAACAGTTTGACAGTTGCACAAATCACAATATTAATACTTTTTAGATGATTTTTAATAGGTTTTTTTTTTAATGCCAATCCCGTGCATTTTTGCTTTTTGAATGGTCTCGCCTTTTACTAAGCGCCACCTATGAATTCATCTGGAACTATTTTTTTTTAATTTGGGTCGCGGAAAATCCTAGAAGTTCTAATTTTTTTCCATGAAAAAAAGTAACACAAAGAACTTTGGAACAAACTTCCTCTCGACATAAAGATGACTCCCTTCGCTTTCCTCCTTCAAATCTCAGCTCAAAGGTTTTATAGAGATTCTTTAGATATTTGAGTGTAGGTATATCTTATATATATTTATGTATATTGTGGTGTATATTTATTTTAGTCTAGCTTTTGCCCGCGGCTTCGCCCGCGTGAATTTCCCACGGGAACAGTGCTTTTTCACGGGAAGAAAGATACCCTATGTCCTTCTCCGTACTTCTAACTATGTGTATGCAAAATTTCAGGAAGATTGGTTCAGTAGATGAAGCGTGAAGAGGTAACAAACAAACAAACAAACTCACTTTCGCATTTATAATATTAGTTAGGATTAGGATATATTTTTGTTTCTTGAAGTTCATATTTTATGTTATGTAATTCCGTGTTATTCTGTACTCTTTCTGATCCTATATTTTTGCTTTACGCTACCCTTTTTATTTCATTTAAATATTCCTTTCAAAAAAGAAAAAAAAAGAGCCGACTGGCAAGAAGTAGCGCAGAATAGGAAGGAATGGCTTCTAGTATCGGAGGCCAAGATCCTCTTTGGGTCGTTGAGCCATCCAAGTAAGTAAGTAAGTATTCCTTTCAAACACTTGGTTGACTGGAATAAATCCCTTTCTGGGATAAGTCCGCCATTGTACGCCTCTCTTTTTTTTTACGATCTTTTGTATTTTTCTTATGTGCAAAAAAGAGTTTACAAACAAACAAACACTAGTGTCAAAGTCATATAAATGCAATTTTTTTATAGTACTTGATGCAACTAACATGACTTTACGAGTACCGCCATCTATCGGCACTTGAGCGCAAACAATTTTTTCCAGGCACGACAACGAGTACCTGAACTACTTGTGTGGTCGCACTGCCCTACCTCACAGCAGCCATCAAAGCAACCTATAGCATTAAGATCATTTATATTAATTACCTACATTTATTGCATACTAGCCTGTGTCCGCGACTTCGTCAGCGCTTGATTTACTATTGATAATATCTCAGGTTCTAAGCGGCGTATCAAGATGAAACCTACGCCAGATCTTAAGCTAGACCTTCTACAATATAACAGTGAAAACCGCATCAAATTTCATCCAGTAGTTTTTGCGTGATGCGCGTACAAACATACAGAGAGACAGACAAAAATTGTAAAAAAAAAAATTGGTTTTGGCTTCTATTGGCCCTAAAGAACCCTTATAGTATTTTTTCTTGAATATCTTCTATGTTACATTTTTATTATAAGTATTGATTGTTATTGATTCCAACTACATAATATTATATCTGCGAAAGTGAGTTTGTATGTTTATTTGTTGCTTTGTTACCTCTTCACGCTTTATCTACTGAATATATCTTCCTGAAATGTCGCATACACGTAGTTAGACGTAGCTACTAAGAAGGACTTTACATTACTGACCTTTCATCCTGGGAAAAAGCATTATTCCCATGCGCCGTGGGGAATTCACGTGGAGGAAGCCAAAGCTAGTAGCTATATATATTTACAAGACAAATTATTACTAAACAGAGAAAATATTTAACATTTTCAAGCATTTTGCTTATGACCAATATAATTTTTATTATAAAAATGTTTTTATGAATATGAGAGAGATGAATATGAGAGAGATGAACTACAAGTCTATATGATGAACCAAAAGGCATGCTATTTGGGAAAAGCAACCTTCTTGTCACTGGTGGAAATGATCAAAAATTAAAGTAAGCTGTACTTAACCAAAACTACTTTTTTTTAAATTAAAGATAGGTTTGCTCTTGACCACAATCTTGCCCGAGGACAGAGATGAGTTCTCAACATCCCAACGTGATAATGTGTATTCTATTTATTGAATGGTAAAATTGATCTAGGGATAGGGATGTAACTCTCAACCCCGGGAGACTGTTAACACAAGTGTAATTTTTATTGTTACTTAGTTTACATTTATTAATAGGTAAACTTAAAAGAATATTATTGTTGATAAAATTATACCTACTTATACCTATTAAAATAATAAAATAACATTTTATTGGTTTATTTTGATACACTCCTATCATGGGGAGTGCTCTGAGGAATTGTTCGACGTAATACCTACCGCAGGATTTCACTACCGTACCAGCTGTCACAGGTTGAAGTTTCATCTATACCATCTGGATGACTGGCTGTCAACCAACGTTTTAAAAGACACTTCTTGCCACGTACGACCAAACTGTGGAACCAACTTCCTGCGGCGGTGTTCCCGAACCGATACGACATTGGAACCGTCAAAAAACGAGTCTACATCTTCTTGAAAGGCCGGCAACACTCTTGTGATACCCCGGGTGTTGCAGTAGTTCATGGGCAGCGGTGATTGCTTACCATCAGCATACCGCTTGCTCGTTTGCCGCCCTATGTTATTAAAAAAAAAAAATACATACAGGACAATGGTCAAAGGATTAATTGTTAGTAATTTATTGAAAACACAATAGTTTTCATATTGTTTTAAATTGATATTCTCATAAGGTTTGGGCGCGTTTCGTGCATCGTCGATTGTAAACTTTTCGCGACGTCCGTCATCGTCTCAGATGGTAAGACAATTCTCTAGATCTTATTTTACAAGCTTTCAATACCTATGTCAAGTTACGTAGAAGTTCCAAAATGTTTAGGCAACTTGACATAGGCTATGTCAAGTTGCCTAGAAAAGCAATCCATTGCAATAAGGCCTTTAGCACAGGAAACTTCATAGAAAAGGGGCGTCATATATACCTACTACTACTACAAATGAAACTGTACATCCATTAACACGTCGATGTGTGCGTTTTCATAGTCATAGTGTCCCAATCCGCAAAAGAACGGGGGAGAAGTGCGAGGGATGCAAGGGGTACGCCATATTGCGGGAGGGGCAGGGAGCTTCCTTTCTGTACGTAGTACTTATATTAATTATGTGCCTTTAGCGTGAGTGACTTATTTTCCGCACTGTAATTTAATAATTGCAATTATTGATTGCACAAGTAAACATTTTTAAAATAATTCCAGAAAGTAGATAAATAACCCTGAGTTTTGCTCTTAGATAACTGGGCCATAGATAGCACTCACCTTATTTAACCTTAGAGTTAAGTCTCATTTCGGTCAGTAGTTAGTGAACTCATTCAGCTGTAACATTGATCGGTAAGTGTCATCTTTATTTTTATTGACAATTTAATAGTTTATTTACTAATTAAATTAAATAAGGAACCATACCACTTATTAGTCCGTAAAGTTAAGTTTCAACGTGTATTTCTACTACAGGTACCAATAAAGCTGAAAAGTTTATTTCTTCGAAAGAAAGAAAGGAAATTCTTTATTCGACAAAAAAAGCATAATATTATTCTTATACTAATCTTATACTTTGAATGCGCCAATATTAAGAGACTGATTTGAAAAATTCTTCGTGTATTATCGATTCATTCATAAGGAAAGCTAACAATGTCTAGAATCCCAAAATTAAGAAAGTATAAAATTTGATACTTACATCTTTCATTTGATTAAGTGCTAATAAAAACAAATGCCAGTAGTAACAGCAAACATAATTTTGAAAATTCAAATTTGAACGAAAATTTTATTCGATAGTGTGTTAGTGAACTACTGTTATGAAACTTTAGAGTAGGCACTATGCTGTTTTTCAAGAGCGGCTACTACATAATGCGGTCTAAGCCACTTCTATTCGACTCGTATTATTCCTAATTTTGTTATTTCCACGATTGAGTTGATGTTTCTGGTACGATGCTATCTTCAGTGACATTTGACATCTTAAGTTAGATAACTTGGGCAAAATATTTACAGCGGTATTTACATAATTCCTTCTTATCGTATTATTACTAACAGTGGTGTCAACATTTTTAATCGCCTTATGTGAAAAGGTTTCTTTTGCCTTGGATATCATTTCAATACAGGGCTATTTGTACAGTCAACAACCTATTATACTTCACATATTACTTACAAATTTTCACCAATTTCCTGCCAAGGAGTAACTTGATTTGCATTTTCCTGTACTTTACTTACACAGGGAGACGTACTTTTGCCTAACTCGATATCAATATACCTAGTTAGCGTTATAAAATTATTTTTGTGACTGACACATAACAACGCACAGCCAAAACTACTGGGCGTAGGAAGCTGGAATTTGGCATGTAGGTTCCTTAGAGAGTGTCGAGGAGTACAAAGAGAGGATTTTCCCTAATTCCCACGGGAACAAAGTCTCAGGCCTATGTAAGTGATAAAGTTCTCCCGATTTTTTTAATAATTATTTTCCTGTTGTATATTGCAGGTAACAAAATGAAGTTATACATCCTATTTACTGCAGCATTGATATCTGGCCTATGCTCTGCCGGTCCAATATCGAACGATAAAGTCGTAGTCGATTCAGATTTCTTCGACACTCAATTCAAAATTTTCTCCAGCCAGCACGACATTATCAACCTCGAAGTTCCATTGAATGCCCTAAACTTTGGAGACGACGATGATAATGATGATGAAGACTATTCCAATTCAGAATTCTATCTATTTTTCACTGAAGCTGACATAGGCGCTAACGGTGAAAAGGATTATAAAGGATTATACGTTCTACACAATGGTACCGCTCATAAGCTACTCGAAAATGGAAGGGATACAACTTCCAGCAATGGAGAGACCAAAAACGTATATTTTGCAGCGTCAGACGGCATTTACCAATACAATGTCGAAAAGAACAAAGCAGAGAAATATGGAACCTTAAATGATAATTTCATTAATATCATACAAGAAAATGGCACTGATGAAACTACGTTTTTTGCTATAACCAATAAATATGAAATGTATAAAATAACTGGGGAGGGAACTAAAAAGGAAAAGGTAGCAGGTGTGGACAATGCTCATCAACTGGTCATGGATTTTGAGAACAATATTTATTTCTATGACCAAAACAAACAAGTTTACGTTATCAATGCAGAAGGAGTAACTAAGTTTGAAGGCCTTAAAAAGGATGCTAAATACATAGAGTTAATTAAACCGGCTTTCATTTTTGAAGACTACGTACCTTTAATCTTAGATGATCAGGTATACTTGGTATATGCCAATGGAACATCAGAACTGAGTGACTTTGTAATTAAAAATAGGCCAACTGGTTATGCAATACAAGGAACACTTATTCAATTTTTTGCTCATGATAAGAAGATATACCAATACAACGTACTGCAGATCATACTGGGTGGCTTGATTGATGAGGTAAAGGAATATTTCTATGACAATATTGAAACCATGAAGGAAGTTGCAACACGGTCCAGAAGCAGTCTACGCCCAAATCCAAAACATGGTTAAAGCACTATACATATAAATGAATTTATTAATACAATTGTGACTTTCATTTTATTCGTAAAATTTTGATCTTTTGTTATATTACTCCTTAATAATAGACATTATTAACTACATTATTATAACATTTGAATAATATTTACAAATTAAATTAAGTGTACATAAATGGTAACTCTGGATTTTTATTATGCTCAGACAATGTGTTCTAGTCTAGGTGAAATCTGCACATTTCTAGGTCGATCGATTCGTGGTAACAATGTCTTGACTTGTAACAAGAGTTTTACAGCAAACGATTACTATAGTACAAACGAATAAGATAAAGATATCCTATACTTAAAGTTTATCCACCAACTTGATGGTCTGAAGATATCGTCAAAATCGCAGGTCACTTTTAACAGGTATTTGTGGATTTCTAGTGCCTGCCATTACTACATCACATTATCCATTACATACATTATTCATTTTATCACCTAGCCTAGTGACTATTTACTATCTATTGTGAGTATTAGAATACGAAACATAACTTTAATATGTACATAATTATAGGTAAATAAATTATTACATAAGGTTGTATCAATAATTTTCAATCTTTTTGAAAACCTAGATGCTTTTTCGTCGTTTCTACAAAAGCCAATACTATTTTTACCATGTCTGTAGGCCAATCTGATGAGAAGCCAAACATTGATCCCAAAAGCATGTCCATCACATTAAATTCATATATCTTTCCATCCATAGCAGCTACAATGTACAAAGCAGAATCCACGCTAAAAGCCGAAGGTACCTCTTCTAACTCAATCTCTTGCTTTTCGCATGTCCCGTTTGAATAAAGGAAATATAGTCTATTATCTCCGAAAACTGGTATAGATTCTTCCATAATGAAAGCTGGTCTTATCAATTTTATAGTCTTTACGTCATCATGGAAAAGAGAAGAGAGTATACCTAGTGAAGTACCATCTTGTCTTTGAATCCTAGGCATTCTATCTTCGCAATCCAAGTAATATATATTATTAGAAGTATCCAACACAAATTCTGATGCGCATATAATGTCACGTACCCTTCTCCGTACAGTGCCATTATTTTCAACTTTGTAAATCTTATTATCATTATTTAAAATGTAAATTTCATCAGTATCTTTAGCTTTTTGAAGTTGTAAGATGTTGTCGTGGAATGATCCGTATTTAATAACTCCAAGAGTTTCGGGGCTGTATTTAAAAATACCTTTGTTAGACCCAAAATAAACTGTTGAATCTAGACCATAGTCTGTAGTTGTATCTCTACCACCTTCTAGTACTTCGTAGGCAGCATAGCCTTCTAACACATAAATGCAAGTACCCCCTTCTAGGTTAGGATCAGAGATTGTAAAAAATATAGACGGCATGTCTTTTACATCATTTGCTATATAATGCCTATTTTCGAAAGGTACCATCAGTTGAGTTATGTTGAATTTTGATTTGAATATCTGTTGTTCCTTTGTCAGCATTGATGTTTTCTTCCATCTGATAACATTTGATAATACGACGCCAAACAAACAGGTCATTCCTAGTACTGACCTCATCTTTAATATCTGAAAAAGAAAATATCATTAAATAAATCACAAGGCCCTGAGATCCGGCCGCCGGTTTTGCGGCGGCAATGGCGCACTTTGGGAGAGGCCTATGTCCAGCAGTGGACTGCTATAGGCTGATGATGATGATGATGATGAAGCCCTGAGATCTAGCGTGGACATTGCTAAAAATGGTACTTGGCTATCAACATAGGTACTTCACTATCATTATTGTGGTAATCTCTGCTTAAAATACCATTAGTGCTATTCCCAGAATTTTTCGTCCCATGTACTAAATTTCATCGAAATCCGTACGATTTTGCGTGATTGAGAAACAAACATACTTACATCCAAACATTCGGATTTGATTAGTGTGAAAAAGACCAAATAAGAAAATAGTGCCGAGTTAGGAAAGATTGATATTTAAGAATATGATGAAGTCGTCTGAAGGGATTAAGTCAAACATGGCATCCGACCTGGGGGAGAATGACGAGGAGAGCCGATCCTAAATAAAACAGGAGAAGATTAAGCAAAGAGAAATAGAGAGAGTGAGAGTATATTATTACACATAAGTAGATCTTATAAAAACGATACTATATCGGAACTAGGAAATGCGTTACCGAGTATTTCGTAACCACTTACTGCTCCTGACCTACGTGCGATCGCTGAATGGAGCGCGAGATGCACGCGATGCTCAATCACCAAGACACGACGTGTTTCCATTGTCACACGATACGAAAATGCTGGTGAAAATAACCGTGTAACTTTCAAATGTTAGAATGACGGGTTCTAAGGTACAGACCACAGGTACAAACTAAGGGTGCAAATGAACCCTCAGTTTGTACCTGTCATTTTCAATTTTAATAGGTGAGTATCGATTGAGACTGATCTAAATCGTAACGTTCGTTCGTGTGTAAAAGGCTCGAGTAGACGAAGGGACCTTTATAAAGTTTTTACTTGTGTCGCCCGTGCATATACCATTTTATCTTCCCTTTCACTCTCCTGAATTCATTGTGGGAGTATATAAATAAGTTCTTTTACGCTTACACATTCGTTGCAACATTTTGTTTTATGTTTTTGTTTTTATTACTCACTAGGATTTCATATATTTTAAGAGCGTGTGCTCGGCCACGGCCTATTAAAGTTTTCTAGCTGGCATCAAGATATAATTAAATTGCTTAACCCAGCTTAAAGGGGACGTTAAACTATAGGTAGTAGGCATCTCGCATCCTTGACTGACTATCGAGCATAAAGTTAGTCAGTCAAGAATAGAGAAAAAAAAATTCTTCTATCGAGCATAAAGTTTTATTTTATTTTTTTATGTCTGTGCAATCGAGTGAGCTAGCATCAAAGTCTCTCTTGCAAAACGTTACAATGGAAACGCGACCAATAAACATTTCCTTCCTTCCCCTTTGCTAGCAGATATATAGGCGTTAGGATTGTGTAAAGTAATTCATTTCGACTAAACAAACAATAAAGAAAATTCGAGAAATATTAAAACAAAAAACGAACAATATTAAACATTATACGATTATAATTAACACTTGGCCCATTTTGATAGACGTGTGATGAACTCGTGAAATTAGTTCATGAGATAAGTTGTGTCGTACAGTTGCAAGTGACAATCACAGCTTTGCAGACGACTTCGGATTTATATATGTGAGTATTTTTATGATATTTCTTTACTAAGTTTAGCAAATAACACCTATCAGTTAGTGATAGGAAGAAATATATGTATTTAGATAATAGTATTAATGGTATATAAGTAACAACTTAAACTAAACTAAATTAAAAATAAATAAACTAGAAGATATATGATTAACTACCTATTATAGTATTAATTCTTATATTTTTAATTAGCGACAATTCAATAAAGAAACATATGAACCATATTAGAAAAGAAATTGCAATAGAACTAAGTTAATGACTTTTTTATTAATTTGTAAATATGTTTTAAATATCACAATACATTTCTTACCTCTCAAAAAAAAGTTAACGACTTGTTTACTTACTTAATAAAATGCCTTACATAATATCAAAAAGTAATTAAATATAAATGATCTTTTGACTTAGAGGAGAGAAAACATCAAATGTAAATAATATACATGCATGGCTTATATCAGTGATAATCCTACTTATTATAAATGCGAAAGTTTGAATGTCAATATGTGGGTTTGAGAAGATATTTGTTACTCAATGACGCAAAATCTACTGGACGAATTTTGATGAAATTTGGTACACGGATAGAAAAATACCGGGAATAGCACATAGAGTACATTTTATCCCAAAATTTCCACAGAAGCGTAGCCCAGGGCTCAGTTAGTATTTTATACTTTTCAATGTCATTGTACGTACGGGCAGCGCAGAACCGGTCGTTATAGAAATCCTTGGGGGAGGCCTTTGTCCAGCAGTGGACGTCTTTCGGCTGAGAGAGAGAGAGAGAGAGAGAGAGAGTACGTACACAAAAATTTATCATATTATGCTACTAGCTTTTTAGCACAGGGGTGGAATTTTTCAAAACTCTTAGTGCTCACTTACACTATTGATATAAATAGCTTTTATCTAGAAGCAATAATAAATGCTGTGTCACACATATTTATTACTAAGTCATTTAGAGATCCTAAAAATAGCAAAATTGTCATCAACCGGAAAAACACGCCTTGATTTATTTTGCCATTCAGTCCATGTATGATCTAAATTTGCAAGTGATACAATATTTTTTCCCTAATTGTGATTTTTTCTTTATTTCAGAAAATGCTGCCATTATTGTTTCTCTTCCTGGCATCAAGTGCCGCCTCGGAATTGTGTCCTTACGTATTTGACAACCAACCGTACACCAGAACCTCAATATTAACCATAAGAGGACTTCCAACAAACCTAGTACACAACCCACACACCGGGGACATACTATTCACATTAATCGATCTAGAATCACTACAAAATGACGACATTCAAACCAAAATGGACCAATACATACTTAAGAATGGAGAACCGATTAAAATTGATAATGTTAATGGTCAAGCAGCAGCTGTAGATGTCGCTAAAAACAAAATATACATAGCCTCTGATGACGGCTTGAGTGTACTTAATAAAACTAACAAAGCCAACTTCATTAGTTTAAAAGACGAAGATATTGTACAAATATTTAAGCCACGCAACGCAATGGACGACTTATACGTTGTAATATTCCCAGAAAATGAAGTCTTCACTGTTAATTTGAAGAGGAATGAAAAGAAAAAGGTTGATCATGTTCCGTGTGCGTTTATTTTAGCTGTTGATTCGAATGAGAATGTATTTTACGAGTGCGATTCTAAATATGTGAAAGTTTTGCTCAAAGGTTTTCAGGAGCCTATTGAATTCGTTGGTATAGCTAAGGATATGGCTCGTGCAATTACGGTGGACGGTAGTGACCGAGTAATTTTGGCTGCAAACGATGGTCTTTACCATTTAAGACCTGATAGTTTGATCCCGAGGAAGCTTATGAACTTGGATTTTGTACCTTCGGGCATAGCAGTCAACAACGAAGATATTTATATAGCAACTAATGGCATGATCTACAAATACAGTACGTCTGAGTGTGAATAAATTTATTAAATTATTTTTTGTAGTGTTGTTTTATTTCCTCTTAAATCTCAGTTATCCTCTCTCGGTGGCACTGTTAGAATATTTACTTACTTTGATGGCTCGACGACCCAAAGAGGAGCTTGTCCTCCGATACCAGAAGGAAAAATGATAATGTTAAAGGTTATTGGCATATTATTGTTGTCACTGTTAGAATATGTTTAATTAATTATAACATTTTAAAGGTAAACTCAGAGATATTCTTTACCAGAATCTCACATCAAATCTTTAAAAATGACAGTTGCCGAAATGACAATTTTGCGAACTTGCTCTTAATTGCGAAAGTTTGGATGTTTGTACCTTTGTTACTGAACCGAACCGATTTTAATAAAAATGTATATGTTACTATAAAAGCTCGAACTACGGTAAATCCTAAGATTTAAGAGTAAGTCTTAGGATTTACCGACATGAGTTGGTTAATGTAAGGATTTATGAAAATGGAATGATTTTTTCGGGCTTTTACAATTAGAATTTAGTACATGCTAGGTTTTGCCACTGACGGCTGGTAAATGTTGGTTTTGGGAATAAAACAAAGAGTAATTCTTCCCTCAAGTCTTTCCGCGTGGTCATAAAAAAAAATAACCTGAACCTACCTTCTTTCCCGCCCTCAAAGTCTTTCCGGGCGGTCATAAAAAAAATAACCTAAACCTTGTCTATCAGTCATTTACCGTACCTTTAATGTAAATCCTGAGACTTACCAAGCGAATGGTGGTAAAAGTGCGAATCGCAAAATTGTTCGCGTTTTTATCATTAAGAGTTGGTAAATCTTAGGTTTTACTCGAAAATCTTAGGATTTACCGTAGTTCGAGCTTTAACAGTAACATATACATGCTCAAAGCTGAATCTGGCAAACGTTAACTCGCTTAAACAAAATTTAGCAAAGAACTTAACACTGCTGATAAATAAAGGTCAATCGTGTAAAGATTATTTATTATTTATTTACTTTTTGGGGACGCCAGCGCAAGCACCAGACGGGTGATCAGTCCTCTCCGGATCGTTTTACCCAATTTCGCGAGATCGTCTAAAGATTTTTGACGATATACAGTTGCCCCTGATGAATTTTAAATACAAATTAACATCTAAACATATTCGCTATTATTGTTTGTCAGAATCACAAGCGCGTTCTATTATAAAAATCAATTTAGGAATTTAATTTGGCAATGTTAGCGACAAACCACTCTATCAACATTGCCAAAAAAGTCATTGCGCGTGTTACATTCCACGTGATGACACCGACCAAAGCTCTATCAAAGTTTTAAGTATAAAGTCTAAACCCTGCATCTGCACAATTTCATTTTCCAGTCATATAATTTTGAAACGACTTAATGCAGATAAGGTGTCGGCACTCATTTCATACAATAAAGTACGTTCCGTTTTTCTGGGGGGGCACAAGGCATTGGCAGTAGGTGGGTTCACAATCATGCACTAAAGGGCATGTTCCATAACAGGCTATATCATGAGCAGTTCCCCAAAAATCAGAAATAATATCAAAAGTCGATTAAAACTATCATATATTTGTTTTTTCGTGATCTTATTATGGTATAAAAATACATATAATATCGCTTAATGTCGTATAATGGCCATACTGACATGGCGCCCGTACGTACGTTCGGAAAATATGACACAGAAAATCAGATACAATGCTCGATATTTTCATTATATTTTAGAAAATTAATTAAAGTAAACGTTCCTAACACATGTTACAAGCAATATCATAAAAACATATGTGTATTTCACATAAATAGATGAATAATAAATAAAATAAACAAATTCTTTCCCGCGGGCACGTATGTAGTAAAAGTACATTTTTGAACGTACCGGAAATCGAACCTGTCAAATGAAGCGCGTCAACGTCAAATCATAATGGGTGTCGGCCATTTTGGCGGAACTCGCCTAACCTTCATTACGATTTTGTTGATTTTGTTACCATAGAAATGCTACGAATTTATCGGATTTACTTATAAGGCATTGATACTGACCTAAAAATGAAAAGTTTAGATAGGTGCTTAATGATATAGCCGGCTCCCCATACATTTGTGCAACAACCCCTTTTGTTTTTCTAACAACTCTGATCTTAATTTGATATAAAATGAAACGTGTGGTGCCAGCTTCGAGCAACAAGGTCTTCCGCGCGAAATCCGTGTTGCTCGATGGGGGTGTGCCAGTGATACCAAAATGTTGCAAACGCCTGATAGACTATGTAACATGTTATATTATACTGGGTGTTTGGGTAAACACCTGCAACCTCTCTAGGGGTGAAAGTACTCATGAATATGATTAACTTTTTGTATGGGACCGACTCTGAAATCTCAAAAAAAAATCAGCTGTTCCATACATTTTGGACGAGTAGGTATTTTAAAATGTATAACAGCAGATTTTTTTTTGAGATTTCTGAGTCGTTCCCGTATAAAAGGTTGCTCATATTCATGAGTATTTTTTTCCCCTAGAGAGGTTGCTGATGTTTACCCAAACACCCTGTATTATATTTTATTTGTTTCTAATATTTTATTTTATTTTTGACTGTACATAATCTAGTGTATGTATGAAGATAATAAATAGTATGGCATGTAAGGCGACCAAGACTGTTTCATGAGTTTCTTTCGGCATTTCGTCTCAGCAGTGGTCATTCCGAAATATTAGTAGTTTGTAGCTTTGAGACATAATATACTATGATTATATAATTCGTTTTTGACGTGAAAAAGAGTCTTCTTTGAAGGCCAAGATTTACTAAAGAATTTCTGATTTCTGAAGTAAATACTATAATCTGCCACAAGTTACCTGTTCCAGTTACTTCTTCGCACACTCCAACTACCATCAGTAGTAAACTACGACTACTCGTCTAAAAAAGAATTTGATAATACCACAGACAATAGAGGCGTACTCCCATTCAGAGCATTCATTAGACAAATTACGTCATGCTATTATTTCATCTATTTTTTACTATCAAAATACAGGATGGTGGAATTTTTACACGTATATTTTAAGTACTAAAACTCCGACAGTTCCGATTATTGAATTTGGATAGTAGAACACACTAGATAAAAAGAAGTAGACTTCTAATGGCTGAGATGACCTATATGGTCATGGCGACCACTACATGAAATCAGGGCTCTCTCGTGAGCTCGCATGTGGCTTATGTAGCCAATCTTATTGGTGAAGATCTTCGCACACTAGGTGGTCGAGCTTTTACTCAATAAAGCTTAAACGTTTAACTCAATAAAGCTTTAATTAAACTAGTGGTTCTGTTAACAGTAGACCTCGCTGACGGAATTCCGACTCCTCACAGTCCTCACCGTAGCGCTATAAAAACGTTTCCCTCTTTTTGATTTTATTTTACAACAACCTATGTAGAATCAGACGTATTTCCTCTAAATATGATTGAAACCCGTTCATAAATGACGTTACAGCAGACCTTTTTGTCCCCATTTTCCTCATAATCCAAAAAAGATTAAAATAAATCAAGGAACAAGGTGTGCCAAGTTTCGTAAGGATCCGCTTAGAAATGCGACCGCAAAGGTCAACACCGGAAAAAACAAATCCAAAACATCCCGACCAAAGCAAAATCGGCCAGTCTTAAAATGGACACTCTCTTCGCTCGCTTGGTCAGCCCAACAAAAGGGTCTCCCCCTGTAAAGTAGGATATTAGAAAGACAGTACAACATCCAAAGTTTACTAACATGGATCGTGGGACAATAACCACATTTGTTTTATAAAGAAAGTTGATACGATACCATTCTTGGCTAATGTTAAAACAGAGTGCTGGCTTGGACTGAACACATCACACGACGGGTACGAACTCACTTTTTCAACCCCCTTTTTTATCTTTTAAAAGGCATTTTTGATGCTTGTTTTTACTTTTTTAATGTAGGGTTTTACAAAAGGCTCAAGTTTTTGGTTAATGTAAATGTAATTAATATTTTGTATTTTCTTGTTGTAGTTTTGTATTTGGTGATTAGTAAGTAGTAAGAACGTAGTAAATAATCAAACATTACTTACGTTTGAACATTAGAAATTGGAATAATTAAACTACAAGTTCTAAGTTGTACTTATTTTATGTGTACGAATTAGCTATCGTATAGATTTTCTGCTAATCTAGTGCTCTACAAAAGTTTTTTGTATATTTTATTTTTTTATGTCAATTTAAACAAATGTGATCTAGATTTAAAAATGAAACTACTCGAAAATCAACATTATTACATAAAAAAGTACGCTTTCTCCATGGTTGTATCAAAATTCTTTTCAGGCTAACCGAATTAATTATTCTTTATATATTTTTTTTACAGAGAAAACAACAAGTGACATGATCCCAAAATGGTTTTTTTAAAGGCCATCTATTCACTAACGCTCTTCCTAATTCTATTCCACAAATGTCTATCAGAGAAATGCGACAGAATCAAAATTGGCAAAGAATATTACAAGAGAACTCTGATCGCAACCATAGATGGCTACCCGACAGGAATGGTCATAGATCCGAGGACTGACCATATATTTTTCTTGTTAAATAAAAGGAATTATACCAAAGGATTGCATTTACTAAAGCACGGGTCCCTAGGTATCAAACAACTGGCTGTCGCTGACGACATGATAGGCCAGTGTGTTGGGATCGACATTGCTAGCAACGTTGTTTATATCGGAACAAATCAGGGCTTAGTTATTTACGAATACTCCAAAACTGAAATATCTGGAGAGAGACCAATAGGAGATGACGACATTAGAAGTATATTCATTGATCAGACTGACAACCAAATGTACATTATTACAGGAACGAGTCGCGAAGTTTTCAAATTCATGAATGGGACTACAGCTATTAAAAGATATGAAAAGATACCAAAAGCTTACAGTTTCGTTTTGGACAGTAAAGGCAACGCGTTCTACGAATACGTTGATGGAAGAATGTACTTTTTCTCAGCAGATCTATACGAACCTATACAATATAAAGGTTTCACAAGAGAATTGAAATATGTACTACAGTTGAATAATAACGATGAAGCCATATTAGGAGTTAAAGGATCTCTCTTCAAACTGCATACTAATAATATATTGCCTGAAAAAATTGCGCAGTTTGGTTTCAAAATCACTGGGATCGCATTTGATAATAAGAATAATATAATTGTTGGCACAAAAGGAAAGATATACAGGTATAAACCAACAGAAGCGAACGACCCATGCCCTCCTGATGATTATTTCATGTCGAATATCTGATTTGGATTTATAGATATGGTTAATTAAATTTAGATGTTGATCTTGCGTGTACCTTATTTTTAAATTAAAAGTTTTGTTATAATAAAATTGGTGTTTCACTTAGATTAGGTATTCATGGTCTTCTGTTTGTCTAAATCACTAACGGATTTAGGGCGAAGACAATATAGCTATCGTTTTATATGCCCTACTTTCTTCCTTATTAATGTGTTTTCTCAAATTGCATAGGCATGCCTGCTGGCCCTTGATTCTACAAATTACAAACGTAGATGTCGTGCCTCAGTTGTGTCTCAAAAGCCAAAGAAATCGTAATAAAACATAGAAGTCTTACAGAGATCTTGTCACTTTATTTCAATGTCTTTGGCTCTTGATACACAGTATATTGGTTTGTTTGTTACCTCTTCACGCTTTATCTACTGAACTAATCTTCCTAAAATTTCGCATACACATAGTTAGAAGTACTGAGAAGGACATAGAGGGACCTTTCATCCCGGAAAACACACACAATTGAAACACGACATCTACATTTGTAATTAGTGGAATCGGTCCCCTGTACTTCCATCATGTAGAGATAAGTAGTAGTCGCATGTATGTCAAGTCACACACTAGTATACTAAACAGTCAACTAATGTGCAGGTTTCCTCACGATGTTTCCCCGGAAGCTAATAGTGTCGATGAAGATGACCGTGTATATACCTATCTGTCATAATGACATAACCTCATAACAATCGAGCGATATTCAAATTCTTGAAGATTGCTACGAGTACTGTAGATTAATTTTCCATCTGTTTCTTTTGGAGGGTGTTAAAGATAACACTGAAGTCAGCTGACATGATTCATGTTAGTACCTTTATCCATGGAAGTATTAAGTACTTTGTACAAAAGTACTTAAGTATTACTTCCATGCCTTTATCAAACATAACATAACGCGTTTGGATCATGGACGTAAAAAGTACTTTGTTCCACTACTTATTTATTACTTCCATGATGGTTTGGATTCCTTGATGAACATTGATTTGAACATGTCATGACTTAGCTATCGCCATCTAGCGACAGAAGCCATATTTACACACTAATGAACCAAACAGTTCCACACTGGTTGACTCTTCGGTTCCTGTGGATGTTTTACTTCACCGGAAGGAGATGCTTAGGAATCGAACCTGCACCTTTTGTTTGAGCACAAGTCAATAATATAATATATACTGACAGTAATCGTCAATCAATTATGCACTATGTATCCGCTAGATGGCGCTGTGAAAAAAAACGATCAAATATTTGTTTCAATTTTATTTTTAATAAATATTAAAATGAAATGGATTTTAATGTCATTGGATTTCAATAATAAAATATAGTAAGAAATCATTTAAAAAAAAGTGTAAAAAGGATTTGGGCTCGTCCGGGATTTGAACCCGGGACCTCTCGCACCCTAAGCGAAAATCATACCCCTAGACCAACGAGCCGGCTGACAGACTCGACGAAATTGTAAAACACATGGCTTGATTAGAATTTATACAACTTTAAAAAGTGAAAGATATAAATTTAATTTTGGCCCACACGAGCGACGCCTAATTCGTTGATCTAATTAATTTACAATGGCGTGGAAGTAAAATCATCCATCAGTATCATCATTTGTTCTGGCAAAAAATCAATTTCTGTTTTTTAAAACACTGAATAAAGCTTTAAAACAATCAAAATAATTAATATAATAAATGTTTCATCCATGAAAAGCACATTATCCACAGAACTATATTTAGACATTAAATTTTTTTTAAAACAAAATAAAATCCATCTTTTTTAGTTAAAAACAACCACAGCACCTAGTGAATAACCACCTAAATAAATTATATAACTAACTAGCTTTTGCCCGCGGCTTCGCCCGCGTGAATTTCCCACAGGAACCGTGCCTTTTCCCGGGATGAAAGATACCCTATGTCCTTCTCCGTACTTCTAACTATGTGTATGCGAAATTTCAAGAAGATTGGTTCAGTAGATAAAGCGTGAAGAGGTAACAAACAAACAAACAAATAAACAAACCATCAAACAAACAAACAAACAAACTCACTTTCACTTTTATAATATTAGTTAGGATTATATTACTATTAGCAAATACTATATAAACTGTAGTGCTAATTCTAGTGAATTATAGGAACTTATTCCTATAATTCACTAGAATTAAGTAAGATGATTTTTATTTTATTAGCACTTCCTACTTTTCTGTAAAAATGAAGAGAATTACGGCCAAAACCACAGAATTTAAAATAAAAGCACATAGAAATTCAACCTGTTTCCTTTTACATACAATATCTGTCGCTCTGTGGCTCAAAAAATACAAGTGAATTCAGTAATCCCCTACTCAGGTGGTAATACTTACTCTATTGAAAATTCAAATTAGAACGAAATTCAATTCGATTGAATATGCGTGAGTAACTTCAAGGTCCTATTCGGCCTATGTCAGGCGACGGCAACAAAAATACAATTCCGCTTCTATTCGGCTTATAATATTTCAAATTCTGTGACTAAAACATATTTATTTATGCAAAAAAAAAACGGATGAACACAAAAATGTAAAACCAAACCCGTAAAAAGGTCAACAAATTTCTAATAATTGCATAATGTTCCCACACCGATGATATAAGAGTTCAGATTGGTTCAAACACATTGTTGTGAGAGAAAATTCGCCTCCCAAGCTAAAAACCAGATTGTGATCGACGATATTGTTTGCTATCATTGGATAAGCGTGAGCGGTGAATGTCTTGAGAATTCCGTAGATAGAATTCTGGAGAGACAGTGGATCAGTCTAACGCTATGCTAGTGACATTTATAACCATGGAAGTAAAAAGCCTTATGTACCGAAAATAACCCATTATTATTAATACAGCCTGCAGTGTAGTATTATATAACATTTAGTTGGCAAATAAACGACTATGATATGACTACATACAATAAAATAAGATTATCAATACATATAATAAAACTGTAACTGGTCTCATTCCGTACATAGAGGATATTAAAAAAAAAACTATAAAGGGTTTTCATAGGGCCAACAGTAGCCAAAACCATTTTTTGTAGAATTTTTGTCCGTCTGTCTTTCTGTCTGTCTGTCCTTCTGTCTGTCTGTCTTTCTGTCTGTCTGTCTGTCTGTATATTTGTACGCGTATCACGCAAAATCTACTGGACCAAATTTGATGCGGTTTTCACTGTTGTATTGTTGAAGGTCTAACCTAAAATCAATTGAAATAAGAACAATTAAGTATTTAATTACATCCCAATTCTGATAAACTGATTAGGTACAAGGTGGTACCAAATATCCGCTAGTATTGTATTTTTAATGAATAAGCAGCTGATAATAATTAATGCCTACTTAATTAATGACTACGGTATGGAAAATAGCTGCATTGCCGTCAGATACGTTTAATTACTTCCCGTTATTCATTGAATGCACTACAGTCTATTAAAAATTTTAAGGAATCACATATTTTAATACGTTTTTGAGAATTGTATATCTATAAGTATATATCTATAATACTTTTCTGAGTACTTAGTTTTAAAGATATGCGTTATTGCTAATGTAGGATAGATTAGTCATATTAGATTTCGCGATCTTTCGAATATAAATAAAATAAAAACTTTGCACTTTTTATCATTTAGAAATGAATGTCTCATTGGAATTTTGAACATCTTTCATATTGTCAAATTCTCCATTATTATTATTTTCTGTTTTGTCTCTGCGATGGAATACAAATAGTTACCGATTTTTCAAACTAATGAACCCCACGGAACCCTAATCAAGTATGTAATGATACAAGTCAGCACAATCACGCTCGCTTTTATCAAAATATTTTTTGTTAAATGCACAATTTTGTAATTCTTTTAATGAATTTATCCAATTAGCCGCCGTGATCGTAAAAGCCGATCAAATAATTTGTAAAACTTGAGAAAGAGCAGCATACATAATACATTGAAATGAAACCCTGACACACTGCGTAAGTATGATATTTTTAAGATAAGAAAGAGATAGGTACTGTCTCTTTCCTATCCCAAAAACTGATAAAATAATATTTTGGTTTTTTTATAATGGATGAAGTATTTATTCATTCATAAAAATATACTTACTATTTTAAGTTCATTAACCCGAAAATTAAGACCGATTTACCTTTATATAAAAAACTGCTTATATAAACTTCAAGCTTGGTTAGAGCGCAAAATCATTTTAAAATGCTTATAATATTTCAAATTCATATAAATTTATAGTTTTAATTTATTAGGATTTATTTTTTAGTTAAGTTTTAGTTTATTTTTCAGTTAGTTTTAGTTTATATTTTAGTATTTAGTGTTAAATGTATATATATTTATTTGTGTATTGTCTGAAATAAAAAAATATTTTGCAAGTTTAATATTCCAAATGGATAGTGATAGAAGCTAATAAAACTCAGTACGTATGTGCAACCAGCTAACTTTATTTATTGTCAAAATTGAGCTCGAGTAATCCAAATTAATGAAAATTATACGCCCTTAATCAAAATAAAAAAACAATTTATAAGATCGCAATCTTAGTCCATCTTCAAAATGAGACTTTAGCCTCAAAACTTAAATTTTTTTCCCGCGCACATTGTCCATCGCCCTTCCAATACCGAGTCACACTTACACTAGGCCATAATAAGGCAGCAATGTATTAGAAATTGAACGAACGGTCTTTTTCTCGATAACCCTTCACCGAAGCTCGGTCAAAGCCTTTTTAACCATACATTCTGCATGCGACAGTCAGTGCTAAGTTTAGTACCGTTGAGGTTGCGTCCATGTTTTTATTAAAGTGAATGACGTGAATGAGTGAATGAATTAACTTAAAAATATTTTTGGTCTTAAAAAATTAAGGATTTATTTTTATTGGGTGAGTTAAATATTTTAATTAATATGTTAAAAATAAAAGTGAAAATACAGATTATGAGAAGGATATCTACTTAATTTTAAGGTTTTAAGATTAAAGAATACAAAGATAAGAATTTCTATGGATTTGTTAAACATCCTTAACTAGCTGTTTGCCCCGCAGCAAAATTATTATTAATACAAATTTTGACCTTCCATTTCTCCCTCTTGAGAGCTGATCTTTGAAGAAAAAAGTAGCCTATGTTTTACCCCGGGTCTTCGACTAAATCCATACCAAATTTCATCAAAATCTGTCCAGCGGTTTAGCCGTAAAAGCGTAACAGACAGACTTCGCATTTATTATGATGATGTCCGACCGATTTCGGTCATGGCGACCACTTGAATTCAGGGCTCTCTCGTGAGCTGGCATATGGCTTATGTAGCCAATCTTATTGGTGAAGATCCTCGTAAACTGCGGGCATGTGAGCACACCGTTAATATCCTACTACATCCTACTATTACGAGTAATATAATTTTTTGAATGTGAATTTGTGAGTTTGTGAGGATGTTTATTACTCAATCACGCAAAATCTACTGGACGGATTTCGATGAAATTTGGTATACGCGTAGACAAATACCGGGAATAGCACATAGGGTACTTTTTATCCCGAAATTCCTACGGGAGCGAAGTCCAAGGGCGCAGCTAGTTATTTTATATGTTTTGAGTAAGCACAGTTGGTCGAGCTTTTATATTATTGGTAGGATTGGGCTTTTATTGTCGCCAGGGAGATCTTGGTACCTTAAATACGTAACAAAAAAATATGTTTGTTGGTTTGTTTGTTTGTAGTATCTTTATGTTTGAGGGATTCCCGCGTTGGGTTAGGACCCAATCCTGGGTTATGATAATAACGCTTAGATCAACAATACACCGAGACAGCCCTGAAAACAGCCCGAGAAAGAAAACCACACAACACAATAATGCGTATCTTATTTTTGACAGTACGGTCCATTGCATACATACATACATATTATCACGCACAGAGTACATTTATCACGCCTTTTTCCCGTGGGGGTAGGCAGATACTAGCTATTTCCACTTGCTACGATCCTTACAGATCTCTCTTGCTTCCTCTACACTCATCACTCTCTTCATACATGCTCGCCGGTTATGGGTGCTCCTAATATTTCCCTTTTTAAGGAGGTTCATTGCATTATGATATTTATTGCTTATAAGGTTTGATCGAAGGTTTATATTCAATTAACACGGACTGTTTTTCCAATGTCATTAAAACTGAAGCCACATATGAATTTTAACTATTTCTAATTTAGATTTCATGATTTGGATACATAGGTACCTACCTACATTACAAGTTAATTAAAAGCTTGCAAAAATGCATAAGTATTTAGGAAGGTATAATTCCTCTCCATTGAAATTTATATTGCTCAACTCCGATTAGCCTTCGATATATCAAAATCAATACATATGTATAATAAAACTGTAACTGTTCTGTGTCTGTATATAAAAGATATCTAAGAAAAAACATTATGAGCGGTCTTTATAAGGTTAATAGAAACCAAAACATTTTTTTTTTTACACGACTGACCAAAAAAGGAGTGTTATGTTTTCATGGTTCATGTATGTATGTATGTATATATGTAAGTTTCTTTATTCCACCATAAGTCCTGAATAGCTTAACAGATTTTGATGTGAGAGGTATTTTTAGATTCCTTGCATTCCTCCGAGTGACATAGGCTATATGCCGTCATCATAAAACCAAAATGGATTATACATATATGCGATAAATAACAGACCAAAAAAATTAAATTTGATCAATCTTATCGAGTGGGATATCAAATTCAAGGGCTTTAAAAGGCGATTTCAAAAATGTATATAACTTATATGTTTGCATGTACTTTTTGAGTAAAAACTTGTCAGTCATGTTTTTTATTTTTAATAATTAGCTTGTTGTCTGTCTGTCTATCAGTCTGTATGTTTGTACGCGCATCACGCAACAACTACTGGATCAAATTTGATGCAGTTTTCACAGTTGTATTATAGAAGGTCTAACTTAAAATCTGGCGTAGGTTTCATCGTGATCTCGTAGAACCGGAGAAATTAACAATAGTAAATACCACGCGAACGAAGTTGGCGAGCACAAGCTAGTAAATACTCGTATATAGTTATGAGAAACTGTAGCAATTTCATGATAAAAAACACAGCGTTCTGTAGACTCGTGACTTTATGCATGATTGGGCAACAAACATACAAATATATACAGGCTTTATTATCTTTTTTGAGGTGGTTTATAAAAAATCGATGCAATATTCAATCCTCACAATCGAAAAGTTTTTGGCGCAAGGTTAACCAGGCTTTCATATTAAAATCAGTTGGTTTTCGGCAACGCAATATTCGTTATCTTGGTCTTTATTTTAATTTTAAAATTTGACATAAGAAAACCATTTTCGTAACCACAGAAACAATATTAAAAATGAATAAAAGTAAGAAAAAAAAACCGGCCAAGTGCGCACCGAGGGTGCCGTACACGCAAAGCATCTCACATTATAGCTCTACCTAAAATACCAACTAATTTCAAAAACAAACTTAACTTGGCAGTTCGATCCCTAGAATCCATACTGCATCGAGCGCAAAAACAAGTTTGGAATGCTTTTTTTAGACTTCCAACAACATATTTACAACATTCAGATTTATTCCTGTATAAGTACTGTTAGACCTTACTTTTGCCAAATTGTATAATTTTAGGTCAACGGGAAGTACCCTATAGGTTTTGATTGCAACAGTTTTCAGTTTGACAGACAGACGGACAGACGGACAACAAAGTGATCTTATAAGGGTTCCGTTTTTTTCTTTTAAGGTACAGAACCCTAATTAATGAAGTTTCTATGAATCACCACCTTTTTGTTACAAAAAAAAATCATGAATAATGTTGCCACGATTCATAGAAACTTTATCAAGTCTAATTTTAAAATTATGTCATATTAAAAATTAAAAATCTCAAAGGTCTGGTACCTTTTCGGGTAGCATTTAGGAACAATCACTGCTGAGAAGAAAAGCCGATAGAACCTCCTACATTTGTAGCTTGCTCTGTCAAAAAGTTGTAAAGCCAAGTTTCTTATTGACAAGCCCTTACTTCACATTGACCATATAGTGAAGAATGCATTGCAAAAATTAGGTTTCATATTGCGAGTGAGTAAACCATTTAGTAATACAATAACATTAAAAAATTTATATTTTGCGTTTGTTCGTTCAATTTTGGATTTTAGCTGTGTTGTATGGAATCCTAATTAAAAAGTACACATAGATATTTCATATTTATTTATTCACTCAAATTTGTAACAAGCACACATGTACATATATACACAGTAAGTTTTAATTATAAGGTCTTACAATTTTACAAATTTTACCTTTGCAAGGCATTGTGAATTTACAATTAAAAGTTAATTACTTAATTTATACAATATTAAACAAAATATATATCATTCATTATACTAATTAATTTATATCATGCCATAGTTAAATAATAATAGAAAAGAATAGAAAGATAGAATAGAAAGATTACAGAAAAAGTTTATGAAATCTTTAAATTATCGTCGTTTTTTTTTTACATTAGTTTTCTTTCTTGTCCTGCTCCACGCGGAATTTCTGGCGTGATAGTACGTACTTTTCATGTTTTGTAGTAGTTTCCGGCCACGTAAGTAATTGAACCCCTTTTTATTATATAAATATAAAAAAACTTTACGGCACTGTAGGTCTTTTCCTAGTTTTTAAATTTAGATTTAAATTATATTATTGTAAATGACTGTTTGTTGCCTGAATAAAGATTAATAAATAAAATAAATTCACAAACTCTACACCTTAATCAAATATGTGTCTAGTTTCTAAGTAGTTTGTATATAAATCTTATTTCCTAATAGGCCTCAAAGCTCGTTGTAAATTATTCATAATTATATGAACTCAACCCACAGGTCTTGGCTCCCAAGGCACTCTACTTTCATAGAACGAGACATCCTTGTCACAATTCTTGAAGATCACTTAAAGATCGCATTTTGAGTTCAAAATGTTAATTGGAGTTCATAGAATTACAAATGAAAGACACAGAAGTGTCATTCTATTCGAAAAACTTTTATTTTAATTTAGTTTAATTTTACTTTTGTACTATATGGCGAAACGTATGTAATTCACTTATGGCAATAATAGATTTCATAAAAAAAAAACAAACACAAAAAGATTAGAATTTAATTAACTAGATAGTTAGTAACTAGGTTAGTATTTATGTGTACAGTTTTGAAAATAAACGCGAACATTCAAATATCATTTTTTCCTATAATTACAGCGCCCCCTTGTGTGTTAACACCAAGACACCTCGAATCGACAAAGACATGACAGAAAAATGATCAAAATTGGTTCAGCCATTTTTGAAATAAATAAGTTACATTCAGATGCTCATAAAGAAACTCGCCACTTCCGTTTCCTGGCATCGTGGGTAAAAAGTACGGACATAGATAAAAATTTCATGCTTCGAATGGGACATTGTTTATGTCGTATGATCGTATCATCCGGAAGAGCGCGCCAAAATTCTAACTGCGTTCCGTTACAAGCAACTTACATCACTGTTACATAACTTATCTATTTAACATGTGGTTCCGTACGCAAAACGGAACGACGTGTGACGTTCCGCATCTCAATTGTTATTATGCAGTAATTTATATGCAAACTAGGTTAATGTTGATGTTGAACTGCTTTAAATTTTTTAATATTTTACGGTTTGAGGTTAGGTAACGGTTTTATGGGCGTTGAAGGGGTCATTTATTTTTGACTAGGTGCGCCACGGGGCTTCGCTCTAGGGGAATTTCGGAAAAGGTACCCTATGTGCTATTTCCGGTATTTTTCTACCCGAGTACCAAATTTTATCAAAATCCGATCAGTAGATTTTGCGGGAATGAGTAACGACCATTCTCACAAACTCACATCCAATCTTTCGCTTCTTGGCCGTAGGCCGTAGTACAGTTAATCCATACTAATATTATAAATGCGAAAGTTTGGATGTGAGTTTGTGAGTTTGTGAGTTTGTGAGGATGTTTGTTACTCAATCACGCAAAATCTACTGGACGGATTTCGATGAAATTTGGTACAGAGGTAGATAATGACCTGGAATAGCACATAGGCTACTTTTTATCCCGGGAAAAAGCACTGTTCCCGTGGGAAATTCACGCGGGCGAAGCCGCGGGCAAAAGCTAGTAATAATAATAAATAAATATATACGGACAAATCACACAGATTGAGTTAGCCCCAAAGTAAGTTCGAGACTTGTGTTATGGGATACTAACTCAATGATACTATATTTTATAACAAACTAGCTTTTGCCCGCGGCTTCGCCCGCGTGAATTTCCCACGGGAACAGTGCTTTTTCCCAGGATAAAAAGTAGCCTATGTGCTATTCCAGGTCATTATCTACCTCTGTACCAAATTTCATCGAAATCCGTCCAGTAGATTTTGCGTGATTGAGTAACAAACATCCTCACAAACTCACAAATTCACAAACTCACAAACTCACAAAGTCACATCCAAACTTTCGCATTTATAATATTAGTATGGATACATATATAGATAAACATCAAACAGTTGGGATTGCCCATTTATAATATTAGCAAGAAGTTAGTGTGATTCCACCTACCATTGTTATTGTAGGTGTTTGTAATAAAATCTATGTTGTTTTGTCCGTTCGCCGCCGTAATATTCTAGCGCGTGCGGTAGTTTCATATTAGTAGCGTCGTCGCCCGCTCGGCCGGCGTCGGCAGTCGCGAGCGACCATTTTGAATTCAGTATTGTTTGGACATCTCGCGGGGAGGCCGCGCCGCATGAAATTGCTCGCGTGAATGGCATGGCGGACGGCCGCCATTTGTCCTGACATATCGGTTTGATTTTAATACGCGGAGAGGTCTCGCGTCTTTTGCTTGTTAACTAGTTTGAGTTATATTTGTGAATTTCCTGTTTGTTAAATAACTATTGAACATTTGTGTTTGTGAAACCTTTTACTTTGACTGTTTCTTGTGAGATGCGAAACGTGGCGGCCTGGGGACGCCGAAATCTGTTGCCGAGCCAACTTCGGGAAGAAATCTATTTATTTGTTCTGGGGAATTGAGATCTCGGGGTAGGTTTGGTGTTTAGGGACCGCATTCCCCCTTTCCGAAGACACTCAAGATTGGATCCGAAGAGCAGAAGATTAAGTTTGGTAAGTGACCCTTGGGTTTGTGGGTGGTTGTAGCTATTAAGTTAGGTTTAATATACAGGGTTCTGTAGTTCCCGTTGTAAACTACAGTGGTAGCAGACTGCGTATAGGTTAGGTTAGGTTAGTCGGACAGACGTAGTGTCGGGTCGAGGTTTTTTACCGGTATTTTTTTTACCCGGTAAATTTTTCGGTACCGAACCCTCCCGCCCTTTCGTCTGCCCGGAATCTCTGCGCACATTTTCTGGTAGCAGAGCGTAGTTGTTCTGCACATTTTCTGGTAGCAGAGCGTAGTTTATCTACCCTCTATTTGTTCGTTTGTAAAAAATAATTAATTGTTTGTAAAAATTATTAGATTTTTCTTAGTTTGTTTGTATAAGAATATTTGTAACCTTTTTTGTATTTGTTTGCGGTTTGTACCGTGCGTTCCGGGTTTGTGCCATTCTCATACCTACCGCGGTTCTTCGTGTAGTTGTTTGATTTTGTTGTTTTTTATTTACCTTTTGTTATTTTTTGTTTGTGACTTGACGCGATGGCGAAGGTCTCCAATGCTAGGGCGACACTCGCCAACGAATTGAGATGGTTTGTGACGGCCGGAGGACTCCTGTCCCGGAAGGACAGGGAGGGCGCCATACTGCTAAGAGCGGATCACCTCCACTCACGATTGATTAGCGCGGAAGCGGCCATGGTGGTGCTTACCGAAGCCGAACTTGCCCCGGAGGTCTACGCAGGTCACATGGCGGACATGGACCAGATCCTGAGTCTGCACGATGATATCGCGGAGGCGGCGACCGCAATAAGGGCGAGACAGGCTGGCGGACCAGCCCCTCGCACACCTGTTAGACAGGAAGGACCAGCGGTTACTGGTCGGCTCCCCACCCTTCAGCTGTCCCACTTTGGGGGTAGGATGGAGGAGTGGGTGGCATATAAAAATATGTTTGAGTCCCTGGTCGTAGCACGACAGGATTTGTCGAAGGCCCAGAAGATGGCCTACCTCCTCTCCACTCTGGAGGATGAAGCGCGGTCGCTCATCCAGCACCTCCGGGTGGAGGACGACCAGTACGATACGGCTTGGGAGTTATTGAACTCCCGCTACCAAAATTTACGTTTGTTAGCGGATGCGCGCGCCGCACAGTTGATGGCCCTGCCCAAGGTGGCCAACAGGGCACAGTTGCGCCTGCAGTTGCTCACGCCCGTTACAGTGGCCTGTAACGCGCTCCGCACACTGGGGCTGCCGGTGGACCAATGGTCCTTTTTGCTGGTGCACATTGTATTGGGCAAATTACCCAATGACATCCGCTCGCGATTTGAGCGCGAGAATGCGGAACGGGATAGCACCACCCTACCAACATTCACTGACTTGGTGAAGTTTTTGGAGTTTGAGGCACGGGCTGCTGAGAATACCATGACGGACTCAGCGCCATCCAGAGCGCCTGAACGTAGGCCCTTGGAACCCTCATGGCGAGGGAAGCCCCAACAGGGACGGCAACCGCCACCGCGTGGAGCTGGTGTGCGGGTTGCGCACACGGCAGCAGTCGCGAGGGACGCGGAC
Organism: Ephestia elutella; assembly: GCA_018467065.1. Lineage (NCBI taxonomy): Eukaryota > Metazoa > Arthropoda > Insecta > Lepidoptera > Pyralidae > Ephestia > Ephestia elutella. The sequence continues at coordinate 9,831,815 of CM031594.1, forward strand.
TGCCTGCAATGTGGCCGGATGGGCCACAGCCTGCTACAATGCAGGGACTGGCAGAGACTGCCAGTACAAGATAGGCGCCGCATGGCAAAGCGGCATGAACTTTGCTTTTATTGTTTGGGCGGTCACTATGCACGTGACTGTCCCAGTGCCATACCATGTAGTGCATGCCGTGGGCTGCACCACGTGATGCTCTGCATGAACCGGAACGGGGATGGCCCCCGGTTGTTGAGGCAGGGGTCCCCTATGGGCGGGGGCGCTCCTGCGCGAAGCCCTCCACCATCGGACGGAGGACGCGGCTTCGCTCGTCGCACCCCCCTCGGGAGGGGGTCGCGTACCTGCGCGGGTCTTGGCGGACCGGGACCACGCGCCCCAAGGTCATGGCCAGTATGTAGCTGGCCAGGCCCCGGATAGGGCCCCCATGGGCGGGGGCCCTAGATCGGACGTGAGAGTGGGGACACCCCCCTCCACGCGGGTTACCACTACCCAACACATGCAGCCGCAGCGGTTTTCTCCGCCGCTGCACGAGTACCCACGGCTGGAGTACCACCCGCCGTACCATAGGTATGGCCGGGCCGCGGGTTATGCTCCCCCTCAGATGGGGATGTGCACTCGCCCGCCATATTATCCGGGTCAGTGGCGCGCCCCTGGTTTGGAGAGAGTGGGGAGCCCGTAACTAGCTTGCTCCCTTGCTGGGACAGAGCCGCGGACGGTTCTGCTCCCTACCGCGGTGGTCCGCGTATGGGGTCGTAGGGGGGAAGCCATGAATTTGAGAGCTCTGTTGGACTCAGGGGCTCAAAGCAGTTTGGTTACCACTCGAGTGGCACGCCAGTTAGGTTTAGTCGTGGAAGACTCGCCTGTGCCACTTCTTGGAGTTGGTGGCATACAGGTGAAGTGTCTGACGGGCCAGACACTTGTCACCTTTTCTTCGCTGAAGTCCTCCACAATGAGGATCACGACTTCGGCTATGGTAATGGATACCATTGCGGGTTGGCACCCCTCGACAGACATACCGCCGGGTGTGTTGTCTTTGGTTTCGGGTCTGGATTTGGCCGACCCCTTTGTCTTTCATCCCGGCCCAGTGGACTTGCTCCTGGGCTCGGACGTATTGGGTTGGATTTTGTTGGGTACCCAGAAGGCTCTGGGTTCGTCTTCACTGATGGCAGTGTCTACGATTTTTGGTTTTGCCCTGATGGGCCCTGTGTTTGATAATGGCACCGCGGAGGAGCCACCGGTTGTCGCATCTGCGTCCTTGGCCAAGACCATGCAAAGGTTTTGGGAGGTGGAGGAGCCACCTATGAGTTCCAGGATGGATCCGGAACACGCTGAGTGCGAAGCCCTTTTTCGATCGACCACGGAGAGGTTGCCCTCCGGTCGGTTTGTAACTAGGTTACCCTTTGTTGCCTCTCGTCCTAGCCTAGGGCAAAGTAGGGCGCTTGCGGAGAAACGACTGCTGTCCATGGAGCGACGCATGCAGCGTGACCACGTACTTCGCGATAAATATATTGAATTTATGCGCGAGTACGAGGATTTGGGTCACATGTCTCCGGCTCGAGTTGATTGGAGCTCAACTGAGCATTATTTTTTGCCCCACCACGCGGTGGTGAAGGCCTCAACGGGCAAGTTGCGGACTGTCTTTGATGGGTCCGCACCCACTTCGAACGGGGTTTCGTTGAATCTGTGTTTGCATTCGGGTCCCAAATTGCATAGGGACATAATTGACATCATCTTGAACTTTAGAAGACATCAAGTGGTTTTTGGTGCGGACATCCGGATGATGTTCCGCCAGACAGTCATACATCCTGAGGACAGGCTATTCCAGTTGATACTCTGGCGTGAGCGCCCTGAGGATCCTGTGACGGTGTATGAACTCAACACAAACACGTATGGTTTGAAATCTAGTCCCTATATCGCCATCAGATCATTGCTTGAATTGGCAGAGCGGGAACGGATCCGCTTTCCCCGTGGGGCTTCCGTGCTGTCACGTGACTTGTATGTTGATGACGTGTGCACCGGAGCCCAAAGTATTGAGGAGGCCCTCCTACTGCGGGATGAATTGATTGAAATATTGAAGACGGGTGGCTACGAGCTACGTAAGTGGTTGTCCAATGAGCCTAGAGTTCTAGAAGGGATCCCGGAGGATCACCAACAGAACCCTCACCTGTTTGAGGATGTAGATGATCCCAACAGGATAGCGGTGCTGGGCATGCAGTACCAGCCGCTAACCGATATTTTTACCTTCCAAGTGGACTTGGAAATACCAAAGGTCTGGACTAAGAGAACGGTGTTGTCCGTAATAGCTCGTATGTTTGATCCAAGCGGTTGGATCAGTCCAGTGATATTCTCTGCGAAGTGTCTTCTTCAGAGACTTTGGACTTTGGGCGTCTCGTGGGACGAGCCGCTGTTTGGCTCTCCATTGGATGATTGGCTCGAGTTGTTTTCATCGATTAAGGAAGTCAATCGGATTGCCTTGCCTCGTCGAATATTGCCACCCGGGAAATATCGAGCCAGCCTGCATGGCTTTTGTGACGCGTCGGAGCGAGGCTACGCCGCGTCAGTCTATATGCGGACAGTTGACGCCGATGGCCGGGTCAATGTCTCGCTTTTGTTAGGGAAGAGCAAGGTCGCCCCCATCAGGACTAGGCTGACTATTCCCAAGCTTGAGTTGAGTGGAGCTCACCTTCTCTCTAAATTGTTGCATCACGTTGCATGTGAGCTGGCGGCCACGGTCGAGATACGAGACATCTTCGCCTGGTCGGATAGCCAGGTCGCGCTTGCATGGTTGCGCGCGGCCCCACATACCTTGGAGGTTTTTGTTGGAAACAGGGTTTCCCAAATTCAAAATATTGGAATTGATATAACATGGAGACATGTGCCGGGAGAGCTTAACCCAGCGGACTGTGCCTCCCGAGGTTGTACGGCACCAGAATTGGTGTCACACCCGCTCTGGTGGGGTCCAGAGTGGCTGATGGGATCAGAAACTTCTTGGCCTGTCTGTCAGACAGATGTTACTTCTTTGAGTTTGACTGGGCTCCGTGTACATGCTGTAGTCGCTGAGACGACGTCGGAGCCGGATTGGCTACTTGCTCGGTATAGCAGCTTGGATAAGCTTCTGGGTGTCACCAGTTGGATTAAGCGTTTCATACATAATTGTAGAAACCCACAGGCAAAGCGGTTGGAGCCGATTGCAGGTGCAGAAGAGCGCCGGAGCGCATTGTTGCATTGGGTGCGTGTCGTGCAGACCGGACGGTTTGAGTCAGAGCTTCGTATTTTGCGCGACGGACGCGCTAAGTTGAAGGGCGCGGTCGCTCGTTTGAACCCGTACATCGACTCGGATGGGCTTCTTCGGGTTGGAGGCAGGCTCCGGAAGGCGGATCTTCCATATGAGACTCGCCATCCTCTGTTGTTGCCCAAGGGCGGACCCTTGGTGCAGCTTTTGGTGTCTGATCGACACATTCGTAATGCCCATGCTGGGTGCAATGCTTTGTTGGCTATTTTGCAACGCGAGTTTTGGATTTTGTCTGCCCGAAGAGCAATCCGTAGTGTCCTGTTTCGATGTATTGCATGTTATAGGTTGAAGGCATCCACGATGCAACCACAGATGGGTGATTTACCCGCTGATCGAATCCGACCTTCGAGGCCGTTTGACGGCGTTGGAACCGATTTTGCCGGTCCCTTTTCGATCAAGGCTTCTCCCTTTCGTAATGCCCGTATTGTGAAGGGCTATTTGTGTGTATTTGTTTGTTTGGCCACCAAGGCTGTCCATTTGGAGGTGGTATCGGCTCTGACTACGGAGGCCTTCGTCGCCGCGTTGGATCGCTTTGTTTCGCGTCGAGGTCTACCTTCCCTTATTAGGTCTGATAATGGCACAAACTATAAGGGAACTGTAAATTATCTTAAGGATGTTTCTGTGTTTATTGATAAAAATTGTACTAGTTTAAGTCAAATTGCTGCCCAAAGGGGAATAACCTGGAAGTTTAGTCCCCCAAGTTGCCCCCATTGGGGAGGGATTTTTGAAGCGGCTGTGAAATCCGCAAAGACCCACCTCCGCCGCATTATCGGAGAAACGGCTCTAACTTTTGAAGAGCTGGCCACAGTGTTTTGTAAAGTTGAGGCGGTCCTCAACTCTCGTCCTCTCTGTCCGCTATCTCCAGATCCAAATGACTTGGAAGCTCTCACCCCTGGTCATTTTTTGGTGGGAGGGCCGTTGAATGCCCTGCCCGAATACCCGTGGAAGGATGAACGCGTATATCGGTTGTCGCGTTTTCAAATGTTGCAGCAAATGAGCCAGGACTTTTGGCGTCGCTGGTCGCTTGAATATTTGCATTTGCTGCAGCAAAGAGTGAAGTGGACAGACAGGACTGAGCCTCCCAGGGAGGGTGATTTAGTATTGTTAAAAGAGGCAAATTTGCCCTCATTGCTTTGGCGACGAGCTCGCATATTACGTTTGATTCTTGGCGGAGATGGCACTCCGCGTGTGGCTGAGGTGTTGGTCGACGGTTCGATTTTGAGGAGAGCTGTGACCTCTCTCGCCCGCCTTCCCGTAGAGTAAGCTAGCGGTCTGCTTCTCAGACCGGGACGGGGGGATGTTTGTAATAAAATCTATGTTGTTTTGTCCGTTCGCCGCCGTAATATTCTAGCGCGTGCGGTAGTTTCATATTAGTAGCGTCGTCGCCCGCTCGGCCGGCGTCGGCAGTCGCGAGCGACCATTTTGAATTCAGTATTGTTTGGACATCTCGCGGGGAGGCCGCGCCGCATGAAATTGCTCGCGTGAATGGCATGGCGGACGGCCGCCATTTGTCCTGACATATCGGTTTGATTTTAATACGCGGAGAGGTCTCGCGTCTTTTGCTTGTTAACTAGTTTGAGTTATATTTGTGAATTTCCTGTTTGTTAAATAACTATTGAACATTTGTGTTTGTGAAACCTTTTACTTTGACTGTTTCTTGTGAGATGCGAAACGTGGCGGCCTGGGGACGCCGAAATCTGTTGCCGAGCCAACTTCGGGAAGAAATCTATTTATTTGTTCTGGGGAATTGAGATCTCGGGGTAGGTTTGGTGTTTAGGGACCGCATTCCCCCTTTCCGAAGACACTCAAGATTGGATCCGAAGAGCAGAAGATTAAGTTTGGTAAGTGACCCTTGGGTTTGTGGGTGGTTGTAGCTATTAAGTTAGGTTTAATATACAGGGTTCTGTAGTTCCCGTTGTAAACTACAGTGGTAGCAGACTGCGTATAGGTTAGGTTAGGTTAGTCGGACAGACGTAGTGTCGGGTCGAGGTTTTTTACCGGTATTTTTTTTACCCGGTAAATTTTTCGGTACCGAACCCTCCCGCCCTTTCGTCTGCCCGGAATCTCTGCGCACAGTAGGTTTCACTCTACCCGTGTACCAAATTTTATCGAAATCTGTCCAGTAGATTTTGCGTGAAAGTAATTAATAAGTAAATAGCATCCAAATAAATCTTCAGGCTTAAAAAATCGTTCAGCGTTTTTAAAATCATTTGATAGCTATTTTGTAGTTGATTGCCGAGATTTATTTAAATCTTTTAAGTTAAGTTGCTAAAGATTCAAATTAAGTACCTAACTACCTAGGTAACTAAATATCAGCGTGAGAAATAGCTAAAGCATTGTTAGAATTGGATAAACAATGCACAATAAACTTGTATTTAGTGTTAAATTAAGTAAAATACTTTCAAATCACGATCTTTATTCACGAAGTCTACTCACGAACACAGGAAACATTGTTAACTTTTCAACTTTACGTGTATTGAGGCACATAACATAACCTACTATTTATTAAGTACCTAATTAATCCTAACCAATATTATAGGCGAAAGTGAGTTCGTTTGTTACTCTTTACGCTTTATCTACTGAACCAATCTTCCTGAAATTTCGCATACACATAGTTAGAAGTACGGAGAAGGACATACACAAAAACACTGTTCCTGTTCCCGTGGGAAATTCACGCGGGCGAAGCCGCGGGCGAAAGCTATTAATTTTATAAAAACCCTATTATAACGATATCGCATAATAACAAACATATGATAAATTTTTAATTACAAAATAATAAAACTTTTAAAACCGCAACAATTTTTATTCGGCAGTATTTCATTTGATGAACGTACAAACATACAGACAGACAAAAAATATTGAAAAAATCATTTTGGCATAACTATTGCAACTATAATATAATTAATTGATGAATCGTACATTGTTTTTCAACACACTTGCTCGTAAAGTGGGTCTTATTACATCGAATTTAGGCCCAGAATGCCATATATTACGAAGGTATTACGAATAAATTGTGGAGGTGTTTGGAAATAAAAATTACCATACTGCCTGTACTTCTTCATCTTCTCTCAGCCGAAAGACGTCCACTGCTGGACAAAGGCCTCCCCCAAGGATTTCCACAACGACCGGTCCTGCGCTGCCCGCATCCATGCGCAACCCGCGACCTTCACCAGGTCGTCGGTCCACCGAGTGGGAGGCCTGCCAAAAGACTGCCTGTACAAAAGATAGAAAACTAATGCGTGTAATGAATTCCACAAAGCATTTTTAATTTAGCCGCATAATACATATAAAATCAAATAGGGAAAATAACAACAGTTTTTAAATAGGCAAAGATAATGATTTTTATACAGCCAAGCACTGGCTGTATGGCGATATACCAACCGCAGCGTGCGCCGCGCGCTCCCTGCGCACGGCGCGGGGCGGCGGCGGGCGGCGGCACGTGAATAAAAAACAAGACTATATTTATTATGTTGTATTTGTTAGGTACATTTTCCGATTTTCGCCGTGTTAGCATATTAAATATTTAATAAAATGTCGACTAGTATGGAAGAATATGTAAATTTAACTCCACCTGAAATCATTAACGAGGCGCGTAATGCAAGTAATAGTTTATTGCCTCCAAAATCAAACGTAGTATTTGGCGGCATACGAATGTTTTATAAAGTGGAGGAATGATAAAAGGGCGCAATCGTTTTTAATTAGATGTTAATTAGATGTTAGGACCATATTATTTTTTTTACTCACAAGTGTGTTGAAAAACGTCGTACGATACACGTGTGCATTTGGTCATTACGCACACTCGGCTTTATTAGCGCGCTCGCCTTCGGCTCGCGCGCCAATATCGCCTCTTGTGCGTAATGACCAACTTTGCACACTTGTATCGTAATGTACTATTCTTTAATATCTGCAGTATAATGAGTTACAGTTTTATTATGAGTAGGTATAGATAAATAAATAAATAAATATATACGGACAAATCACACAGATTGAGTTAGTCCCAAAGTAAGTTCGGGACTTGTGTTATGGGATACTAACTCAACGATACCATATTTTACAATACATTACATATATAGATAAACATTTGACAAATACATATATAGATAAACATCCAAGACCCAGGCCAATCTGAAAGAGATCATTTTCCATCTTGACCTGACCGGGGATCGAACCCGGGACATCCGGTGTGGCAGTCTGGCGTGATAACCGTTAGGCCACGGAGGTCGTCATAGATATTGAATACCTACATAAAGATTTGGCATTTATAGTTTCTGTATTAATTAAATGTACATTGCAGTTGCATATATTGCAACCAACATTAAATCGCCCGATATTTAACAAACCAATAAATTGCAGACGACCTCGTAATCTTATGATTGTATATAATTTTGCAATAGACCAGGTGCTAAACTTAATGTCTAGGTTTGCCTAATAATTAATTCTTCTCCTTTATAAACAACTAGGTTTAAACCGCGGCTTCGCCCGCGTGAATTTTCCACGGGAACAGTGCTTTCCCCGGGATGCAAGGTACCCTATGTCCTTCTCCGTACTTCCAGCTATGTGTATGCGAAATTACAGGAAGATTGGTTCAGTAGATAAAGCGTGAAGAGGTAACAAACAAACAAACTCACTTTCGCATTTATAATATTAGTTAGGACAAGGTTTAAACCGCGGCATCGCCCGCGTGAATTTTCCACGGGAACAGTGCTTTTCCCGGGATAAAAAAAAGGTCCCTATGTCCTATTCCTTTTATAATTTGTTTCAGTAGATAAAGTGTGAAGAGGTAACGAACAAATAAACAAACAAATTTAATTTTGCATTCATAACATTTGTCAGACAGAACTAGCTTTAGCCTTCGACTTCGCCCGTGTGAGTTTTGTTGTCATCTATGTTTCCCCCTTAGGGGTGGAATTTCCAAAATCCCTTTTTTAGTGCCCACTTACGCTATTTATAGAAGTTTTCTGCAAAATTTCAAGTCTCTGCGTTGTGATAATATACAGACCCTGTAACTTTTACCAAAATAAATGTGTAAATCATTCATTTTAACGATTTATTTCGTACTAGCTTTCATCCGCGGCTTTGCCCGCGTGAATTTCCCACGGGAACAGTGCTTTCAACAGTTCTCGGGATGCAAGGTACCCTATATCCTCCGTACTTCCAGCTAATGTGTATGCGAAATTTCAGGAAGATTGGTTCAGTAGATAAAGCGTGAAGAGGTAACAAACAAACAAACGGACAAACAAATAATCTCACTTTCGCATTTATAATATTAGTTAGGATTAGGATAGTTAGGATTGTAATATATTTATTCATTTACTATCTGCGCCCCGGGGCTTCGCTCCCGTGGGAATTTTGGGATAAAAAGTACCCGGTGTTTTTCTACCCGTGTACTAAATTTCATCGTAATCCGTCCAGTAGATTTTGCGTGATTGAGTAACAAACATCCTCACAAGTTCACAAACTCCCCAACTCACATCCAAACTTTCGCATTTATACTCGTACTAGCTTTTGCCCGCGGCTTCGCCCGCGTGAATTTCCCAAGGGAACAGTGCTTTTTCCCGGGATAAAAAGTAGCCTATGTGCTATTCCAGGTCATTATCTACCTCTGTACCAAATTTCATCGAAATCCGTCCAGTAGATTTTGCGTGATTGAGTAACAAACATCCTCACAAACTCACAAACTCACATCCAAACATTCGCATTTATAATATTAGTATGGAAGTATGGATTATTAATAGAATTATACCAATAAGTCAGTCAGTCAGCTATATGTTACTCATATAGATAACTGTCACGTAGAAAAATCAATAGTAATTAAACTTAAAAAAAAAGCTTTTATATAAACGACCCTTTCATTGATACCCATATTGTAGAAATGCATTACAAATCACTATTCCGCCATTTTGGATGGTCCGCCATATTGGATTTAGAATGACGTCACATACATCATGCATTGTCATCCAAACTAAACGTGTGTACAAAATTTCAGCTGAATCGGTTGAATATATCTACTTTAAAATTAAGTTCTAAGATTCCTCCCGAACGAACATACTTACATACATTGCAAGTTAAATAAAAGCTTATTAAAAACATCATTGTTTTCAATGACCACTATTACATAAGAAGCGTATTACGACAGGTGTCATACAATAAATCACTAAAAGCATGCGAGCACGGACGGACATACAGACAACCGGTCTTAGTAGTGAAAGTGCACTCATGGTCATTGAGCTTAGTACAATCGGGCGCAAAAGTTTTTGGGGAACTCAAAAATCATGGATAATGCTAAAAGTATTTTGACATATAGAGATGATAGTACAGATTTTAATTAAAATTATAACCACCCCGAGAAGAAATTATCTACTTAAATGGTAGTAAAAACTACGTCAAAAATCGTAGTATAATCTATACTATCTATATAATAAAGCTGGGCTTGTTATTTTTTTTAATAAAGCTAAAATAATTCATTTACTAATTTATTTCTCTTTTTTTAATTTGTTTGTTTAAACGCGTATTTTTTTTTATTTTCGAAAGAAAATACAAATAAACAAATTCCAATTTTTAAAGCTCCAAGCAGTTCATTTATTCAATGAAAGCAACGTTTCCTCGTTTTTCTCAAAGTCCTTATAAAGCTGTCGTAACGTAACCAGTCGAGAGGAAATATCCATTTTCTCAACACCATTCTCGGCGACTGTACATTGAACTTGAAACCGTTATTATAATATATGTTTACTTTGCACGTAACACTATTAAATATCTTTTACAATAATAAATTACCACCAATTACAATAACAGATTGATTAAATTACCATTTAATTGAATTTGAGCAAAATCGACCAATATTTCTATTATACCGAAAACATTTTTTTTCTATATCAAAAAGATTTATATGATATGTATAGATACGGAATCCTAAAATTCCCACGGAAGCAAAACTGCGTGCTACAGCTAGTAATCGAAAAGTAAGAAGACTTGACCTGTCTTTATGTTGTACTTAGTTTGTCCAAAGCATCATGAGTAGTGGTAATTTAAAGAAAGTTACAACTCTAGTGCTTATTCATTTGCGTAATCTCACTGGAATTATGTCATTATGTATACTTTTTAAATGTTATTTAGTGCCAGTGTTTAAGTATTATTAAATTTACAGACCATTAATTTTATTAAGTTTATCGAAATTTTATAGGTATTTGAAATTTACTTTACCATTTCACAGAAGAGTTGAGGTATCTACAACATTAAAATGATTACTGTTTTTAAATAATTTATATTCTATATCGTGGGTATAACAGGCAAATAAATAATAATCACAGTTAAACTGTGCCAAATTATTTTCATATGAATATGAAGACTCGTTTTACGTATAGTCTAAATAAAATCAAAATGTCTCCCTGCAAATTTTCAATATCTTACATTTCTAATTATTAATTTTTGTTTACAGACACAATGGCTTCAATGCGTCACGTCGCAACAGCAATATTAATTTTAGTTTTACACATAACATTAACCAATACGGCCAAAATCAGACTACAAGACAGTGGCAGTCCCGTATACGAAGTAATCAATGAACAAGCCAGAATTGACGATAAGCCAAGACTTCAAACTGGTAGCCTACCATACGGTAATCCCTTAGCTGGTAATTCTAAACAAAACGCCAGGCTTCATGCCCAAAATCAACAAGCTATGTTCAATGCTGAAAGAATGAGGCAACACAGAGCTCAGTTACAGAGATGGGCACAAATATCTCAAGTTGACAGCTATATGAAAGCATATCACGATTCCCAAGAAGACCATCAGTTGGCTGTAGAACAACAACAAGCTAATATTCGAGAAAGAAAGCAACCTGTCACAAGTAAACCAGTCACAAGAATACAACGACAGAAAATTGAACCTTTAAAGAAAGGTATCAGAGTGATACCAGATGTTGTAAGGATAACTAAAGCTGATGCTGTCAAAACAGAAAAGAACAGAAGCCATAGATCGTATGGGTCGGTTGACTATCATCAGTATCTACAACCGAAAATGTACAAAACTGTGTACGTCTCACCAGCCCCAACATACGACCAAGGTGTTACTATTAAACCTAATGGGATGACAGACCATAAAAATATCAGAGATAATACAATATTGTTCACTGAAGCTGTCCCAAGTAAAACTCAATACGTGTATCCGAAACAGTACGGCCAAATGCAGGGATATGAATCCGCTCAAGATATTCAAACGTTAAATTCTTTACTGAAAAAGAATCCTCAAGAACAACTGTCATCATTAAACGCATTTATCAGTTCAGGCCAAGATACAGAAAGTAAGGACGATCTCAATTCTAATATAGATATTTATTTTTATCCAAAAGATGCTGATGTTGGAAGGCCAGCACAAAGCTTAGTTGAACATTATGACAACTCGTTATATGCTCAAATACAACCAAACCAACAAATGTATGCTAGTGCTTATATCAATGATATTAAAGACCACAAACCAATCACTGAAGAAGTCAATGATATTGAAGATCCAAACAAAGCTGAAAAATATCAAGCTTATGGATATCAAACAGCTACAGAAGCTCCTGAAATTGACACGACTACAACAAAAAGCAATAATTATTACAGAGTCGAAGTCGCCAGTCAGATCATTTCTTCAGGACATGCGCCTAATGAAGTTAAACAGTATAACCTTGAGAAACCTGAAGCGTTACAATATATCCAACCATTAAAATATTACCTTCATAAAGAACTACAAGCACAAGGTGATGAAAGTGAGAGATATCTTCATCACAATGCAAGACCCACTGGAGTGCAACATTTAGCTGAAGATGGGAGCGGTGTGTCGGCTTATAGCGAAGACAGTGTAAGTATTTGCTCGAATAATGATTGCAGTATTATTGATAAGTCTTTGGTAAGAAGAAAACGATCAGTATTAGATACTTCGCCATTTATTTTACCTAAAAATTTTAAGCTACCGGCTGAAAATATACCTGCGACTAACTTAAACAACACATTACCGTCTCCAGAAAAAATTGTAAGGTTATTATACCCAAGTTTTAATAAACTACGAAAATTACTTTATGCGCCCGAATCAGCTGTGGATCTTGATAATGTAGAACCAAGTATAGACCCTACTGGATTTATAACAAAATACAGACAGGCCGAATACGAATACCCTGGAAACGATGAAGATTTCACTGATTATGGTGCAGAAATTGATGACGATGACACATCAGATGATGAATCTAATACTGAAAATTATGAAAATCTTGACTTGTTTTCTGCGAATCGTCCTTTTAAGTATCCTCCAGCCATATCTTATCAAAACAATGATCTTTCTGGTAGTTATTCTAATAAATTTAGGAAGCATGCTTATCCTAGCGTTTCATATGGTGTCCCTCAATATGCGAGACCTTATTCTTATTCTTACCCACAAATTCCGTCTACATCTTACGGTGTACCTAATCACAATCTACCGATTAAATATGGACCACCTAGTAATGTAATTGAACCTTTTTATATGCTGAGTTTATCCCAACTGAAAAGTTTAGTTGGTCACCACAACCTTAATATCCAACATCTGGATGTTTTTCAAATACCACAGAAGGGACATTTTCATTATCCAAGGAATTATAGAAAACGATACCCACGTCATAAGTCAAATAGTTTTAAAAAGCACCTTCAGAAATTGCATAAGTTGCATCTTCTATAAATATATTAAGTAATTAATGTAATATTTATTTGTCCTTATACGAGTATAAATAGAAAGGAATTACGTCAATAAATTAATATCATTATGAATAAATTATTTTATTATGCGAATCGAAATTATAGATAATCTATCTAAACCATAGGTGCCCTTTGTTTCGCTTAAAATTTTTGTCTCTAATTTCACTTCGCCGAACCTTATTGGCTTAAACATGTTATGCACAATTATTGTCTCGCCTAATTGATGTTTTTGCACAATAATAATTTAGCCTAATAATTATTAGATGCAATTTTTGAGTCTCTATTATTAGATGTTCTAAAATCGTTTGGCTTTTAATTTTTTACACGTAACGATATCCTCGTATAAATTTGTTTGAGACAATTATTACTTACTGTAATAATCACTTCTTATAATTATAACTAATTGAATATTAGTAAATTTAATTATTACTAAGTATTAGCTATTTCTCACCGGCATGGGTACTGTGACATGTCTATCACAACAGTGCCGGAGATAAGAACAGTCCAGTCTGTCGTCAATCATTTTCAGAATGATGTTAGTAATGCACTACTAATAATAATTCCTAAAAATCTTGATAAGTCACAGATCCGACTTAGAGCACCCCGACTCCACGTGGCTCAAGTTTGCCCTATACTAGAGTGTTATTCCTTCGCGCGGAACCAGAAGCTCGCGAAGGAGGTCCTGAGAGAAATGAGGGCACGAGGCCGAACCGTAGCGAGGGGGGGAGGTGGCGAGCGAAGCGAGCCGGCGACCTCTCGAGCGTAGCGAGGTCGAGTGCACGAATGAATCGAAGGGCCGACGGAGCGAGTCTTCTGATGGAGCCACCCAGAAATACTTGCATGCTGCATGATTGCTTGCTTGCTGCATGCCTGCTTGCATGCTGCATGCCTGCTTGCATGCTGCATGCTTGCTTGCATGCTGCATGCTGCATGCTGCATGCTTGCTTGCATGCGGCATGCTTGCTTGCATGCTGCAGGCTTTCTTGCATGCTGCAGGCTTTCTTGCATGCTGTATGCTTGCTTGCATGCTGCACGCTTTAGTTCACATGCCTAATGTAACTTTCTTTTACTTCTCGACATTTATCAAACACAAATCCATCAATGTTTAATTTTAGTCCCCCCCCTATTAGATTTAAATACTTTGTAATAATTATCAGAAATTATTATAACAGAAATAATTAGGTGTTACAATTTTGTGCTTAATTGCTTTGTACGAAATATTAATTAGTATTTGTGAATATTAGAAATAATCAATTATTAGGCCTAATGACTTATTTGAAAAGTAAATATACGGCGATAAAAACTTAGGCGAATCAAAAATAGGCTAAACTATATTAGAATTCATAATAATGTACGAAACAATGTTGTACTAAAAGTTTATGCACCAAACTACATTAGGAGTACAAAAAATTAGGGGAAACAATAGAGACCCAAACCATAGAGCAACACATACTATAAAGGCCTTGTTACTCAAAGATGTACACGAATATAAAACTGAAGAGTTTGTTCATTTGAATTTCCGCATCCTTGGAATTATGGGTGGGTACTATTTGAAAAAAATCTTTCTGTGTAAGATTCACGAGAAATGCTGTAGGCTATCCAAAACCCCGAAACTTTCATTTATTTAGTTCCCTATAGGGAACTCTCTCTTTCTCACCCTGGGGGCCGATTCTCAAGTAATAGAACTTTTTCAGTGTGGTAATTTCTATTCGAAGATGTCGTTTCTACTATAAAGTTCGAACGTTTTCTATATTTCGTATTCTAGGGCACGATAGAACAATTACCACTCGAACTGTCAAATGGAACGTACCATAGACAATTTATTAAGTTTCATTACGTCGTTTTTAAAAACGCTTGGAAAACGATTGTAGTTTTTACCTTAAAATTGGTGATTTTCACAAAATCCCGAAATTTAAGAGACTCGTAAGAATTTTTTTTAAACTTTCTTACGAGTCTCGACTTTCTTTCAAAACGTTTAAAAAAGTAAAATTTGGAATATTTCCTAAGTTGTTTTGAAAAATATGGAACGTATTAAAAAGTTGTCTTGTGTTTGTGTCAATGTCAGTGATCGAAGTTTGGTCATATTTACTATTTACCCTATTATTTGATAGTTTTGTTACTTTGAAGGGAATGGATAAGAAAAATATGCCAGTGTCGAGAAAATCTCCACTTAGTCCATTTGGTGGAAACCCCATTTGGTAAAGTTAAAAGTGGGAAGTGTACTTCTTCGGTTATAAAAAAACGAAGCAAAGAAGAGATGGATAAAGGATCTTCGTCAACCAAATTCCCGAAGCAGGCGACTTTGAACTCTTCTTCGTTCATTTTCATCAAATGATTTCAAAACTTCAACAAAAAAATCGTCAAAATCAAACTAAACTTATCCCACATAACCTTAAACGAACTCATTTTATCAGCTGAAGTTCGAATACGAGTTATTTCGATTGGTCAGTACCACTCGTTGCGTTCGAGTGGTGTTCGATCGAAATATTTCGATTGTGAAGTTCTGAGAATACGCAAAAAGTGTTGCCTTCGAAAAAAAATCTAATTTCGAATTTTTTTACGAACGTGAACTTTTTACGATTGCGTCTGAATTGGCTCCCTGAGCGATTTCCCGATTGCATCTTCAACTACAACTAGTGTTAAACAAGAGGACAACTAAAGGCCCAGAGTCCGTAAACAATAAGTACATGTCCTCCTACATTCTATTCCATGACTCCCTGCCTTTAGCCCTCATCCAGTTGCGACCAACAAGCTTCCTGGCCCTGGATTCTACAAATTACAATCGTAGATGTCGTGCCTCAGTTGTGTCTCAAAGGCCAAAGAAATCGTAATAAAACATAGAAGTCTTACAGAGATCTTGTCACTTTATTTCTATTTCTTTGGCTCTTGAGACACAATTGAGACCCGACATCTACGTTTGTAATAAGTAGAATCGCCCCCCTAATATCGTCCGCCCATCTCTTTGCTGGATGACCTCTTCCCTGGTGGCACAGGGCGGGCGCTTCATAGAAACGGGGCGTCAAATATACCTACTACTACTACCAGTAGCGGCTTTAGGGGGGGGCGCGTTTGGGCGACGGCCCAGGGCGCCGGACGTCAAGGGGCGCCGCAGGCGCTCCTTGTTGTCCGGCGAGAGGCGCCACAGGCGCTCCCTGTTGTCCAGTGAGGGGCGCCGCAGGCGCCTCTTGTTGTCGGTGAGGGGCGAGAAAAAGGAGAGGCGCCTCGAAGGGTCGTCCCAAAGAGGCGCCTCAAAGGGTCGTCATAAAGGGCCGCCGCAGGCGCCTCTTTATTTATTACACGCTAGCTTTTGCCGCGGCTCGCTCGCGTGCTTTTTCCCGGGATGATATGTACCCTATGGGAGTTCTCAGTACTTCCAACTATGAGTATGCGAAAGATGGATTAATTGGTTCAGTAGATAAAGCGTGAAGAGACAACAAACAAACCAACAAATTCACTTTTGCATTTATAATATAAGTAAGGATTATTTTGAGTTGGCACATATTGGTCGTAAGAGAAATCCAAAAGCGCTTACGCTTAGGCCCTTTGTGCCAACTCCGCCATTTTCAAAAATAATTTAAAAAACATCCTCGACTATCGATTTTTATGTTTATTGAACCTGCTCTCAAAATTTCGCGGGAATCGGTTGTGAAATGTGACCTCTAGAGGAGAACACACAATACACAGACATACCAAAGCATTCTAGGCAAAGCTCAATTATTTTATATCCTCGACATTACGCCTGTGAAATTGTAAAGTTTCCACACGCGTATCGAAGTTCTGACACTTTGACTCTTCTCAAAAAGGTTAGGCTATTTTAGGTCGATATTTTTAAGGCCAAAATCAAAAGTTCGGAAAAAATTGTTTTTTTTTTCACTATTTCGCACTTTTTTCGTTTTTGAATTTCTCGAATAATTCTTTTTGCACCTTATAGCTCTCGTTAGTCCGGTGCTAAGTAATAAAAACTTGTGTTACAGGTACTTCATTCTTATAAATCTTAAATAAAATATATAAAAAAAAACTTAAAACTCTCAATGTGCTCGATAGTCATCTGAGGCACGAAATTTTATAATATATTTTTTACGCTTTGCCTTTTTTCGTATGGGTTTGAAGAGTATTTAGGGGGCGCCATAGAAATCTCGCCCAGGGCGCTGGTAGTGCTAAAGCCGGCTCTGACTACTACAAATGAAACTGTACATCCGTGCACACGTCAGTAACACGTCAATGTTATCATAGTCGAGCGTCCCACAACCAAACAAGGGGGAGAAGTGGGGGGTGTGGGGGGATGCCATACTGCGAGAGGGGCAGGGAGTTTCCTTTCTGTACGTAGTACTAATATTAATTCTGTGCTGGTGGTCTCTGGGTCTCTATTTTAAAACTCGTCGAGTCCAACGCTCGGTGCTCTGCCCATGCGCGCAGCATGTCCTGCCTATGCCAATCTCGTGTGCTCTTTTCTATTTTGTGTATTATTTTTGTGTTAATCGGACCCCAACACAACACAGGCGCTTCCTATGGGCCGATGAATTTAGATAGATAGATAGATCAACACTCAACACTTTATTGCACCATTCACAGAAAAGAAATACAAAGTAGTAACAAAAGTTAATACATATATAAATGAGCGCAAAGGCGGGCTTATCGCAAAGGCAATAATTAATCATTAATTATTTAGGCATTAATTAATCTTATTTTTATCTTGTATCCTTAATCCTTCACTGACGGGGTTTTTCGATAACAATTGTTGAACATTAGACGCAACGCCTGATATCTTCGAAGAATCTAGGTATTTCTAGAGTTACGTAATTAACATTTAATATGGTACCTATTTAATTTAATTAAGTCTGTAATTGTTATTCGTCATTTATTTTATTTATTGTAAGGTATAATTAAAGTTAAATAAAACAATGTGTGTATATTTATTAAAATTATTTTTTATTACATACCATTACTCATATTAAGTTTTTACGACATAACTCGTAATAAAATAACGGGTTATTACTACCTTGATGAAACCCCTTATTTGTTTTCTTATCAATATAATTTCATGCATTAAATATTATGTACATGGAAAAAATAAGAACCAAGCAATAACTCTAGAAAAAACTTTAAAAATTTTAGAGCCTTTTCAACTTTATGATAATTCAATTTTCTAATCCAAAACGGCATATTTGATGGTAGAATAAGAATAATGAACTTTCTTCTTTGAGTTATGCTCTTGTGTCTATCATTACGTGGAATGTAACACACACGACGATTCTTGGCAATACGGAGTGGTTTTGCCATTATAATTTTAATTTAGATACTTAATTGTGCAATTTTAGGTTATAGACAAGAAATAAATATATTAAGTACATAATTATTATTTGCCTTCTCCATTTCACCTGATAAATTAACAAATTAAATAGGTTTCCTCACGATAAATACCTTCACCGGAACTAGTGGTGGTTTATGATAACTTACGAATCAAATTGATATATGAGGCAGAGGCACTAGCAGTCGAGTAGAATCACCTGGGTGATATCACCCAGGTGATAGTCGGCAACGCATCAGTGACCTTCTTAGGGTCATTGGTGTCTATGGACTGGGGTGATTGCTTACCATCAGGCAGCCCGCGTGCTCGTTTGCCTACTATTCTATATAAAAAAAGAAAACCTAGGTAAACTGATATCCCAGGTTGGAATATATCTTCGAACCAGGGGGCTGATTCCACAAATTTCAAACGTAGATATTTGAATCTCAAAAGTCAAAGAGATCTAAAGAGGTAGAAGATCTCCTATTCTTTAGTACAATTTGTGACTTTTGAGACACAATATCTACGTTTGTCAGTGGAATCAGTCCCCTGGCACAGAATTAATATAAGTACTGCCCCTTGTACGATATAATATTAGTAGAATGATAGACGTCTTTAGAGAAAATGCGCAGTGGAGTTTGTTGCGCCGCCTCTTCTCCACTTGCGCTTTGAAGGCGGTGGTAACCTTAGCTTAAGTAATTTTATGACGTCAACTAACTAAAAACCAAGAATGTGACGATTTATAAGTGCTATTTTTAAGCCTATATAAATAAAAACAATTGACTTTGACAGCTCTTTAAACTTTACCTACTACTATATCTATTTATCTACTCTTTTCCTTACCTGTGTTCTAAATGAATCCTTACCATTCCAGCTCCAATACGCGGCAAACTACGAGTTCGGATACAGAGTACGAGACCACGTGACAGGCAATGACTTCGGCCACCACGAAGCCAAATCTGGCGAAAATACTAACGGCCATTACCACGTTCTTCTGCCCGATGGAAGAATGCAAAACGTCCAGTATTCGGCCGGCCCAGAGGGATTCCATGCCGATATATCGTATGACCATTTGCACACGTAAAAATTAAAAAAAAACTGTTTTTTTTTACTCGGAAAACAACACATTCGATATTTGTCTATGACGACCGTAACTTTTTGATGACTCAAAGATCTGTTTATTGAATCTGTTATTTCCTATAATTAAAAGAAAACAGTTTTTATCTGTACTTACTCAGTTTGTTCGGAAAATCGTCTAGAAACTTTACTCATTGCATAATTGAGAAAAATGAATATTGGATTTTTGATGCGTTTCGAGTACCTAAGAGAAATCTGTGTGTTTATATTTGTTTTGTGAGTTTTAGTTGAAAAAGTGTGTGGTTGGTGTCAAATTACTCGCAGTGTTATTGACTTTAGACAATTGTGCAATATTTTTGGAATGAGTGCAATATTTAAGAATAGATTACAATTTATTAGCTATGGAAACAAATTACTTACATGGAATTCGATTTAAAATGTAAAACTTTTAATACAATGCAACGTATTAAAGAAGAATTTTATAAAACTGAAGAATTAGAAATAGGTGATAGGAATAAAAGACAAATTTTAACATTATTTATTACAAAACATATGAACAATACAATCTTGCCATTCTTAGAATATTGAATATTACGAAACTCTACTATTATAATAAAATAACTAAATAATATTACGTCCGTGTGTCCGATCCGTGTGTGTGGCGTGGCTATCACTGTCAAACGGTGTAATGGCGCGAAAGATAAATGACCACAAAATATATAGTTGATATTTCCCGCCAAAAGTGAAAACAAGGAAAGTGTCAGTCAGTATGATGCATTATGACATTATTTATACTAGGCTTAAATGTCACAAGCGGTGATTATGTAATTTAAGCTTAATTTATTCGAAAAACTAAATGAGGTGCATTGTAAATAATAATAATGTTCATTAAAATGCTACTAAATCTGTGAAATAACGTTAGGTATCAGTATTTATTTCATCATTAGAATATTATGTTTGTGTAACGCATAGAAGATTTTTGCGAAAAACTGAATGAGGGATTTTCCGAGCCGAGACCCAAATAAAAATAAAATAGTTCCAGATGACTTCATAGATGGCGCTTAAGCAAAGGCGAGAGAAAAAGTTCCATACAAAAAGCAAAAAATCACGGGATTGGCATTTAAAAAAAATAAAACTTTGTAAAAAAAACATCTAAAAAGTATCAATATTGTGATTCGTGCAGCTGTCAAACTGTTAGGTGATTTTTTTCTGCCTCTGGCTGCCAATAAATAGCGCACAATATAGGTATGTACATGAACAACAGCCATTATTACAACTCGGCTTTCAATAAAACTCCATCTGTTGAGATTTTTTTATACTGATTTTTTTTTCTTAATTAGCTGTCAGAAAAATCCCTCATTCGCAACATTTTATTAGAAGAATTGAATATAAATTTTAAAGGTTGACTAGGCATTGATCAATCATGATGAATAGGTACTTAAATGATTAGTTATCTGTGCCCAACGATGAAGGTAGAGTTTATTATACCTTAGGGCATTTACCTTTGTGATTGCAATATAGGTTTAATAAATATATCCTTTGGATATTATATACATGACATGTTTTTTTCTAGACATAGTGTATTGTATTTATTTACTGTCTTATTCATAAAAATTCGCTATTGAAGCCTTAAAACATCCAATAACTAAAACGCCTGTCAAGCCTTAAAATGCATTTTAAAAAAGCTCTATTCATAAACCCATTTTGGACGTACAATAACTATTGGACATTTATTCCACAGATTATCATAAAGAATGAATGAAAATTAGCTCGATTCCAAGGAAAAAATAAGAACTTCATCGAAGTTTGTATTTTTCCCATGCAATAATTCACCCAGTGTTTTAAAAACCAGAGACAAACTAAATTTAAAAAAAATGGTGATTGTCTGTCATTCTTGGCGTATCACGAGCAGGGTTTCCAACTTGCGGCTGACCCCAAATAGAAGTAAGTAAGGTTTTTAAATAATTTTATATATTTAAAGGGATTTTTTTATTTGCTTGCTTGACTCTTGATCAGTGTTATCAAATGAAGGGTCAAAATGTACTTAATGAGAATTTTTTAAAAAGAAATTACTTAATGACAAAACTGGTTAATAACAGTCCATCTGCTGCTTTTCATTCCACGAGGCATTTTAATATTAGTTTGACCCTGCCTAAACTGCTGGATTAAGCCATGTTAGTCGTGCCAGAATCATCTTGAACCTGAATTGATTTGGTAAATTAGATGCAAGCACAGATGGATGAAACGTTCACATTGTGCTAGTTTACAAAGTTTCCATGTGAACACATGTAGTTCTGTATGAGTACCTGCACCCGTAGGATCTACCTAAAGATCATCTTCGATCAATTATTTGATGATGAATGGCACTGTTGCCATAAAGTGCATGTGAACGTGAGTTCAATATCGCGATGATGTGAACCAATCTACGCACTAAGGTTAATTTTCCTTCACTGCTGACCTTTACTGCTTTTTGTACATTGGTTTTGTATAACATTTAAAACGTAGTTTCGTTGTTTTGTATAGAATTTACAAAATAATGCAAACTATCGAACTCTGATTTTTAATGACGTCGAATTCAATTTGATGGATTGAAATGCCAAATCTATTAGATGCTTATAGGAGGGTCCGGCCTTTTTTTTTTTTTTTTAACGTGTGGAAAGACCTTCGTCTCGTCCATCCAGCCACGGGAAGCCGGACGGGTATGTGGGACTTGAACCCACTAAAACCACACGGAGTCAACCCCTGCCGCATATATGCCAGGACCGTGTGCTACTCTCGCTCCACAGCCCTGGCGCGGCGGCCGCTACCACGGCGGCCCCAGCACGGCTCGCTCCCGAAGCACCTCTCCAGCGAGAGGGTCGGAGCGGCCAGCGGGATAAGCACCAAAATTCCCGCTAGGGTAAAGGCACACTTGACCCGGGTGCGCCTTTCCACCCGAGGGCCGTTAAGCCGAGCGACGGAATCCCGTTTCCGTCACCCAACCAGCCCTCAACTTTTTGGGACCCGACCAAGTCAGGCCCTACCACATCTCAGCCGCAGAGGACAGGTTGTCCCTATCCCCTGCGACCGAGACAGGCCCACCACGCGTCGGCCGCAGAGGACAGGGAGAGCGGCGCACCGCAATACCGACACGCCTCTTCCCCTGCGGCCCCACCGACACCGTGCCCAGCGCCACGGCCACGCTCGGTCGCGGAGGATAGGGAGAACGGCGCACCGCAATACCGGCACTCCTCTTCCCCCGCGACCCCTACCACGGCTGTGAGAGTAGGGCCGTGCCCCCTACTCTCACAGCCAGGCCACTCAAAGCGGCCTCCTCCCGGCCCGGGGTCGTCACTCCCGGGCCATGGGTTCCTCTTAGCTTCCCTGCGGCCGAGGCAACCGCTGGTACTGAGCCCCCCCATCGCTACAAGATGGGAACCCGTTCGGGGGGGAGGAGGGTCCGGCCTACTTTAACTTTATTGAATGCTTATTGGAGATTTTAGCGCTATTGGACGTTTATGAATAACACTTTTTGGCATCCGAACTTTAACAGTTCAATAACGATCTAATAGCGACTCGAATTTTTTTATGAATAAGACAGTTAATGTATAAGTATCTACTATATAAATTATAAATTATTTACGGTAATTATAAATCATTTACGTTAGATAAGATCATTTTTTAATTCAATCAATCTTATATTTGACTTTTTTCATACTCTCTGTACTTATCTGTATGTATTTGCAGGTGTTATGATAACTAATATTATAACAGTGAAAGTGAGTTTGTTTGTTTGTTTGTTACCTCTTCTCGCTTTATCTACTGAACCAATATTTCTGAAATTTGGCATACACATTGTTAGAAGTACGGAGAAGGACATAGGGTACCCATTATCCCGGGAAAAGGCACGGTTCCCGTGGGAAATTCACGCGGGCGAAGCCGCGGGCGAAAGCTAGTACTACTTACTTAAGTTTAATTTAAAATACTTATGATTTTTATAAATAAATTAAGTAAGTATGTACCTAATCTAAATGTTGTGTAGTAAATCTGCGTTGTATAAAATGCTAGTCGTTATTACAGAAATATTAATGTTTGTCATATTGTAAGTCTTTATAATAACGAATGAAGTTATCACAGCCGCATCCAGACATTGATAAATAATTGCAAATAAATGATTTGATTTGATTTGATATGAGCACATACTATATGTAGTCTGTGGATATGATTTTTTTTCTCCTTTTTCAATCGTACTATGTATTTCCCATTTTGCACGAGGTCGGCACTTGATGTGCCGCCGAGAAATTTACTGTTCCCGAAAATTTCTCCTCTTAAAAATATCCGAAAATTCTCAGAAATTTCTCGGGTTTTTAGGAAAATTTTCCGCTTAGAATCAGAATATTTCCGAGAACCAAGAAACTTTCCGCTGTTTCTTTGAAAATTTCACAAACGGCACAAAAAACCTTACCTTCTAAAACTCTCTTTTTCCAGTCATACCTTAACTTACCTTTAAGACCATATCATTCCTAATACATGTTTTTCAGCATTCCACTTATTCTCCATGAACACACATTTGAACAGTATTTTTTATTCATCTGTTCATATCCATGTTTGGATTTCGGCGTTAATTTATAATACCTATTACATTTTACCTTAGAACTTACCTTAATTTAATTTAATGTACGAATAAACCTTTCTCTGTATGTTTTGGGAGCGTGCAATAATTTAATACATCCAACTACGTACTTTAATAACTTGTTTTATTTGCAACAAACTTGTTTGAAGGAATGTCATTAGTTATTACGAAACAGGCTAAGGTCTGCCAAAGAAATATGGCAGAAAGGGCATTTTTTATAAGATTTAATTTAACTTGCTTACTTTGACTGAATGTTTTGTACCTATTTATTCAGCGAGACGAAACCGCTGAACATAGAAACATTTTGCAGAGATCTTCTACTTAGTCTGGCCATAAATACTGTTACAATTAAAAATAAAATATGTATTACATTTGAATTTGGAATCTGTCATTTTTATGTGATTTTTCATTGTCTTTTCTTATTTTGGCGCCAATACATAGTACAATATTTTGCGATATTAAAATGGAGTGGGGTGATAAAGAGAACCGAATCGCTGTGATTGCATTACACAAAGTAGGTATGGAGCCAATGGCAATTTTTAAAACTCTCCATACGCTTGGTATTAGTCAAATGTTTGTGTACCGGGCTATTAATAGGTACAATGAAACCTCCTCTGTTTGTGACAGAAAGAGATCTGGCCGTCCATGTAGTGTTCGTATGAAAAAGGTGGTCAAAGCAGTATGGGAAAGAATTCGAAGAAATCCTGTCCGAAAGCAAAAGATTTTATCTCGGGAGATGAAGATAGCACCTAGAACCATGTCGCGTATTTCAAAAGATGACTTAGGACTTGCAGCCTATAAGAGACGTACTGGTCATTTCTTAACTGATAATTTAAAAAAGAATAGGGTGGTAAAATCGAAACAACTACTGAAGCGGTACGCAAAGGGAGGTCAAAGAAAAATTTTGTTTATGGATGAGAAATTTTTTACAATTGAGCAACATTTTAACAAACAAAATGACCGTATTTATGCTCAAAGCTCTAAGAAAGCTTCCCAATTAGTCGACAGGGTGCAACGTGGGCATTATCCGACTTCAGTGATGGTTTGGTGGGGTGTTAGCTATGAAGGAGTGACTGAGCCATATTTTTGTGAAAAAGGTATCAAAACATCGGCACAAGTGTATCAAGATACCATTCTTGAGAAGGTAGTTAAGCCCCTTAATCACACCATGTTCAATAACCAAGAATGGTCCTTCCAGCAAGACTCGGCGCCGGGTCACAAAACTCGGTCAACGCAGTCTTGGTTGGAATCGAACGTTTCCGACTTCATCAGAGCTGAAGACTGGCCGTCGTCGTCTAGCCCCGATCTTAATCCGCTAGAATATGATTTATGGTCAGTTTTAGAGAGTACGGTTTGCTCTAAACGCCATGATAATTTGGAGTCCCTAAAACTATCTATACGATTGGCAGTGAAGAATTTTCCCATGGAAAGAGTGCGTGTTTCTATCGATAACTGGCCTCAACGTTTAAAAGACTGTATTGCAGCCAATGAGGCCCCCTTTGAATAAACTTTTTATGTTTTAAATTGTTTTTTATTTATGTATTAAACTAACACATTGTAAAAATAATAAATGTTATTTGCAATGGAAAAATATTTTTTTTTCTTTTTCACAATATTTATGGCAAGACTAGGCATATATAGCGGAACTGAGTACTTACTAAGAAAGGAACTTTAAAAATTCCACCCCTATGTATCAAAATTCTCCCTTTTCACTAATTTTCGTTTATCTTTGGCCACCCTTCTCCACAACTTGTGAATGTCAAGATGACGGGATCACTTCTTGTTTTAACTTATGTCACTCTACATCTTAGTCTAAAAGTGGCTTAACTGTTCATTACTTTTCTTTTAGCAATATATTTTATAACGAAACGGAACGCTTAGTTACTGGTAAAGTTAATTAGTAGTTTTGTCGTAATAGTCGTCTGGATCCCGCCTTCTCGTTTCATCATAATGACGGGACCACCGTCAACCCCTAAATTCTTCTAAACTAAACGAGTAGGTAGGTAGCTTTTTTTTTATTAAAGATGGGTTTGCTCTTGACCACAATCTTGCCCGAGGACAGAGATAAGGTCTACGATGAAGCGAGCTTACCCAGAAGCAGCCTATTCACT
This sequence comes from Ephestia elutella, assembly GCA_018467065.1. NCBI lineage: Eukaryota > Metazoa > Arthropoda > Insecta > Lepidoptera > Pyralidae > Ephestia > Ephestia elutella. The sequence goes on from CM031594.1 coordinate 9,857,895, forward strand.
CTGGCTTTGAAGATCGTCAGGTTGTATGTGCTCGGAAACACAGACGCAGGTAAATTATATTTAGGGGTACAAAATAGAACGCAATCAGTTTAAAAAAACCATAATGGGGAAATCTGTTTAAAGCTTGTAAAGTTAGGGCGTATTTTTTAATGTAGCGTTAGCTTGTCTCTACATGAGATCATAATTTTTTGACAGCGCGAATCATATCGTCTCCTGGCAACATTTTACACGAAAATATTTTTGATGGGAGTATATATTTTGTGGACACATTTTTATTAGCTAGTATTAAATTACGCAACAGTTAAATCATTGTAATGGGGTATTATGTCAAGTCAAGCACGCCAAGTTATCTTTACAACAATACGGACATACTTTCACATAGTTATATTAAGTATATTACTTACATGGAAGTCATAAAGAATATGCCATCCGTCACTCACAAAATATATAATAGATATTTATTAACCGTATTGTACTGTTCCACAGAATAAGTAATAGTATGTTCTTGTACGTAGGTTAAATAATGACTTTTTAGCCTTTGACCTTAGACTACGGCAGTAGATGAGAACGGCTTTTAGCTTAGCTGTGGCGGCCGAAAGTTATATAAGTTTTCCTGGATGGTAATCCAGTACGATGTGACGATACATTTCAATACTTTGTAATTTGTAACGTAGGTTGTTTTTTATCGTTCCGTGATAAAAAATGGTGATCTAAGTAAGAAGTGATAATCTTGTGTGTAATTGTGATGCTACCTAAATACTTGCTAAATACATTTGATACAAGGAGTATTTCGGACAGTAGACAGTTCGCTGCAAGTCGCGCAACCACTGGTCGCCAGTCGCGTGCACGCTGCACTCAGCCGTTTAGTTATACACGTTCAAGCAAGTCGCCGCGAGTCGGTGCGACCGAAGTCGCGCGATGTCGCCGGCACGCTGCATGAGATGAGCCCTAACTAAACGGCTGAGTGCAGCGTGCCCGCGACTGACGACCAGTGGTCGCGCGACTTGCAGCGATCAGTCGTCACAGTCGCTTGCAATTGCACAGCGCAGTACTTAATTGATATCTATTTTATAATAATAATGGATGCAGAAGGTTTAATAGATGCAGTTCGTAGTCGCCCGGCACTTTGGAACCAAAAACAGAAAATACCAAGATAGATATTTGCCAATGTAAATAATTGTATATACTATATGATATGCTTATTCACGAAGACAAACATTATGCCTTATGTTCAGTACTAACACCAATAGTTAACTATTGTAAATTGCTATCGATCGGTCTCAAGTAATCGCTGGTCGCTAGTCGCCTGCACGCTGCACTGTTTTTAGTACTTAGCAGAAAGTCGCCGCGAGTCGGTGCGACCGAAGTCGCCGGCACGCTGCAAGAGCCCTTACTTACTACTGCGGCACAGCGACCCGATGTGGATCTTGGCCTCCGACACGAGCTGACGCCATTTTTTACGGTCTTGCACCAATTCTCTCCAGTTTTCCGCTCTGAGGCTCTGTAGGTCTTTCAGAACCTCATCGCTCCAGCGGTACCTAGGGCACTCCTTGAATTGATACGGTTATTTTTTTAAATAAATACCTACGCCACCTATTTATTGAAATAAATACTATGTGCCTGATAGTTTTACTATTCACTACTAGGTGGCACTATTTAAGGTGAGTTTGTCCCTATTGATTAATAGATGGCGGTAGTATTTTAAACCTTTTTCGATTGGATACCTACTTCTTTCTATTGTGCCTACTTGATGAGATGTAATGATCACACATTTTATAAGTTTAAAAAAAAATAGAATTAATTTATTTTTTGTGTACCTATCTAAAAATAGTAGTGAATAGTAAAACTATCAGGCACATAGTATTTATTTCAATAAATAGGTGGCGTAGGTATTTAAAAAAAAATATCAAATTTAATATTTGTTTGTGCATTCGTTGTGTAAATTTTGCGTCACACCGAATGTCAAAGTGGTTGACATCTTGTATTTCTGTTTCATTCACACTCCTACCGAAACGCCTTAGTAAATTGAGATAGAAGATCCTATTTCTAAGAAAGGAAACATCGCGAAGATCAAGAAAACACCTCGCTTTTGTTGAAAAGTGTAAACATTGTGTGAATTTAAAGATTTATACGCGTCGATGTGTGTGACCAAATAGAGTTAATTAGATAAAATAGTGAACGACAGCCGAAGAATGGATCTCCTGAATCTTCCCGTCGTTGTTTTAGAGAAAATTTTCTCGTATCTTTCATACGACGAAATCGCAAAGAATAGAGTGGTAAGTGCATTCAAAAATGTATTAATAGTTCTGATCCAAATTAACCTTTACTTGTAAAATTGTACTACGAAAATAGATTCATGAAGTAGTCACAAAATTGTCACGTAACCTCAGAATACATAACTTTGTTCTAGATGTTACTAGGTATAAGGCTAGGTTCATACATCATGTAATTAACACTTTACTCCTAAAAACTCTCCGTGGACACAAAGATATCATGTTTATTTATATAATTTCTATATAAAGACACAAGTCTTCATTCAATTTGTGTATTTATACTTATTGGACATAAAAATTGCATGCCTCAACCAAAAATAAATTATTAATTCAAATTTATGAAAGAAAATCTGACTAAACATAAATCAGCATTGTTTAAGTAATATCAGGAAAATTACATGAACTTTCTAAGATAAATAGTTATCTATCAATTTTTGTACACAATAAAAACATAGAAAGGAAACTAAAAATATAGTAGTAAATAAAACTAAGGTACTACTTATTTCTACATAAATTTCTTTCAGTAGAATTAGAATAGAATAAAAATTTATCAATCATAATCATATTTGCAACTATTGAAGCGAAATAATCCTACTAATAAGTATTAAAAACATGAAAGCAGATGGACGTATGTTACTATTTTATGCAATAACTATTATATTCTCAAAATAATAACAACACTGTTCTTGGGGTTATTTTGAGTATAGTCCATGTACTTGACCATGTGACCCCCCTGTCTCCAAGGCTGGATCCACCCCTAAGTATACTACTTGAAATATGTGTGATGGTTCAAAGGTAGACATTATGTTTTTGAGGACTTTAAATAAACTTCTGAGTTCCCTATGAGGCTGGCATAGTAGCACTACATGACTAAAGCCTCAACAAAAATATAAAAAAAGTTGTCAATTTGTGCAGGTGTCAAAAACCTTCAACGAGATATGTGTCCGCCTTCTGAACCGAGGGTTCATGATGATCGAGCGGCGCCACGCGCTCGCCCTCAAGAGTGTGAAGACACAGCTACCTCGCCGGGAATCTGAACGCAGGTAATCCTATCATCAATATATACTAAGCATGGATCAGGGACTCAGCTCCCGCGGGAATTTCGGGAAATCTTTACTTAGTACTCCTAAAGAACCTACTTGCCAAATTTCAGTTTCCTAGGCCCAGTAGTATTGGCTGTGTGTTGTGTCAGTCAGCAATGGAAGAATTTTTATATTGATAGGAAAACATTCTTCTGTTACTGACTGAATTAATGACTCGCAGCCAAAAGCGTAGGAAGCTGAAATGGGTTTTAGGTGATTTTTAACATTTTATGATATTCAAGACAGTAATATAATAACGCTAAAGAATATCACGGTGATGGTGATTTTTATCGAGGGATAAATATTAAGTAATTCACTTGTGACTAACTGCGAAAACCTTAGTTAAAATCCTAATATTATAAATGCAAAAGTGAGTTTGTTTGTTACCTCTTCACGCTTTATCTACTGAACCAATCTTCCTGAAATTTCGCATACACATAGCTGGAAGTACGGAGAAGGACATAGGGTACCTTTCATCCCGGGAAAAAGCACTGTTCCCGTGGGAAATTCACGCGGGCGAAAGCTAGTAAATTAATAAAAATAATATTTTTCAAATCCCTGTTTCAGATACCACCCCCTCTCCCGCCACTGTGACATCCTGACGTCGATCGAGACCCGCATTTCAATGCTCAACATGACATACTCCAAGTATATTGACAGTGGACTCTGCTGCTTTATTCCTGGAAAGGTGAGATTCTCATGTTCTTAAAGATAATCCTAATATTATAAATGCGAAAGTGAGTTTGTTTGTTACCTCTTCACGCTTCATCTAATGGACCAATCTTCCTGAAATTTCGCATATACATAGAAAGTACGACATAGGGTACTTTTGTACTTTTCATCTTGGATAAAAACACTGTTCCGTGGGAAATTCACGCAGGCGAAGCCGCGATATATTTATTTGCCAAAACATTGTGATACGCATAGGTGTTACAGAGCAGCAATGTTCAACCGTTGATCGGTGTGCACTTTCTAGTTCTAATTAAAATGATTTTGGCAAATGGACATTTTGAGGACTGGACATTCTGCGAACTTGACATTCTGCGCACTAGGCATTCTGCGCACTTAACATTTTGCGACCACTGGACATCAGGCGAACTAGGCATTACGTAACTGGTCATTCTGCTAAATTGACATTTTGCGACTACTGGACATTGTGAACTAGGTATTCCGTAACTGGACATTCTGTGAACTGGTCCTTTTTCACCTAAACTATTTTTTTTATTGTAACTAATTTTTTTTTTTCTGCAAATTGGTCATTCTGCGCCTAAACTTTTTTTTTTAGGTTATAGACGAAATGCGTCGAGTGCTCTGTATAGTGGAGACGTCAACTACACCGCCGCGGGCGCACGAAGTGTTACAGGAGCTGAGGGACATATCCAGCATGGCTATAGAGCATTTTGATGATTAAATCTTTCTGGCCTTCCATAATTTATGTTGTTAAAAGAAATGTGTGAAAATGGAAACTGATATTGACGAATGAACATTCTGAAGACTGGACATTCTGCGAAATTGACATTTTGCGACCACTGGACATTCTGCGAACATTACATTTTGCGACTACTGGATATTCAGCGAACTAGGCATATATGTAACAGGACATTCTGCAAACTTGACATTTTGCGCCAAAACAATTTTTTTTTAAATCGTAACTTTTTTTTTTTTAGGTTATAGACGAAATGCGTCGCGTGCTCTGTATAGTGGAGACGTCGACTACACCGCCGCGGGCGCACGAAGTGTTACAGGAGCTGAGGGACATCTCCAGCATGGCTATAGAGCATTTTGATGATAAGATCTCTCCGGCTTTCCGCAAGAGGTTACAGGAAGGCGTACAGCCTACACCTAGACCTACACAGGGTTAGTTATAACTAGTGATTATTATTAATAATATACTATTAGCTTTTAGAACGCACTCCAATCAGATTGCGGACCTTCTTAAAAAGGGAGATATTAGGAGCACCCATAACCGGAGAGCATGTATGAAGAGAGTGATGAGTGTAGAGGAAGCAAGAGAGATCTGTAAGGATCGCAGCAAGTGGACATCGCTAGTCTCTGCCTACCCCCACGTGATAATATGTATGTATGTAGTAGCTTTTGCTCGCGGCTTCGCCCGCGTGAATTTCCCACTGGATCAGTGCTTTTTCCCACGATGAAAGGTATTCTCCGTACTTCTAACTATGTGTATGCAAAATTTCAGGAAGATTGGTTCAGTAGATGAAGCCTGAAGAGGTAACAAACAAACAATCAAACAAACAAACAGACTCACTTTCGCATTTATAATATTAGTTAGGAAGTTAGGACGCTAGCACAAGCACCAGACGGGTGATCAGTCTACCTATGCTGGGACCATTTAACCCAATTCCCCGAGACCCGTATAGGGTTTTGAGTTAACTGGTAACTCACGTTGGTGGCGACCAACGTGAGTTACCAGTTAACTCAAAACCCTATACGGGTCTCGGGGAATTGGGTTAAATGGTCCCAGCATAGGTGGACTGATCATGTATGTATGTATGTATGGTGGGTCGCCACCCACTGAATCTACCTGTTACTTTGCAGAGTTTTAATAACTTTACTTACTAATATTGTAATGTGTAATGGGCGTCTGAGTAAATTACTTCTCTCCTCGCAGAAGTGTATGCGGAACATTCTGCTACTAAATGAAAGCTAGTTTCCTCATCTTCCAGACAGCTGGGACAAATAGGAACATCCCTTTGCTTAATCACTGTCAAGTGTCTATTCAGTTGAGTGTAATGTATAATCTAGTGATGCCTTTTAATCTACTGGATGGATTTGGATGAAATTAGGTACATAGACTATATCCTAAAAGTACAAAGGGTACTATTTTTATAATACTAGCCTTCGCCCGCGTGAATTTCCCACGGGAACAGTGCTTTTTCCTGGGATGAAAGGTTCCCTATGTCCTTCTCCGTACTTCCAGCTATGTGTATGTGAAATTTCAGGAAGATTGATTCAGTAGATAAAGCGTGAAGAGGTAACAAACAAACTCACTTTCGCATTTATTTAGTTAGGATTAGGTAGGATTAGTTAGGATTCAACTATTTATGTGAAATACACATATATGTTTTTGTGATATTGCATGTAACATGTGTTAGGAACATTTACTTTAATTAATTTTCTAAAATGTAATGAAAATATTGAGCATTGTATCTGATTTTCTGTATCATAATTTCTGAACATATGTAGGGGCGCCATGTCAGTATCGCCATACGATATTAAATGTATTTTTGTACCATAACAAGATCACGAAAAAAACAAATATATGATGGTCTTAATCGGTTTTTTATAATATTTCTGATTTTTTGGGAACTGCTCATGATATAGCCTGCTATGCAACATGCCCTTTGCGTGATGCGTGATCAAACATACAGTCAGAAAAGACAAAAATTCCAAATAAAATGGTAATTTGGCTTCTGTTGGCCCTACAAAGACCTGTCATAATTATTTTTCTTGAATATCTCCTATGTACAGACACAAAACCAGCAGTTTTATTATACATGTATATAAATATTGATTAGCAGGCATGCTGGCCCCGCTAGCGATGCGTCAAGAGATGGTGCACCTCCGCCGGCAGTCCTTACTCAACGCCAAGCTCGCTTTGTACCTCGCGGCGCAGTACAAGAAGTTCTACAAGCGGGTGAGTTATACAATGAGGTATCTATTGATTAACCTTTGCGTTACCTCGCCCCTCCCACTTCCTCGTTTCCGAGACAACCAGCGCTCTTTTGTCTTTTTGCGCGCTCAGCATTTATTTTAAAGACATATTTAGGCGGCCGTGTGATTAGTCGAAATAAACTGTTACTATCTTCAACTCACTCTCGAAAAAATAATGCAGGCCAAAAGAACTCTTAATTGTAAAGAAATAACGACTAGAAAAGCGTGAGGGAGAGACGGCATTTCGGCATGCCAGCGGTAATTATAGGACATTTGCGCATGTCATTTCGAAATGACGTGTCGTCAACAAAAGGTTAACACACGATGAGACAAGAGATGGTTCACCTCCGCCGGCAGTCCTTACTCAACGCCAAGCTCGCTTTGTACCTCGCGGCGCAGTACAAGAAGTTCTACAAGCGGGTGAGTTACCTAATTCCAGGGAAAATACCCATACAGGCTATTTGGGTGAACACCAGCAACTTCTAGGGGTGAAAATACTCATGAATATGACAAGACAAGAATACTTTATTAGCACACAAGATCACATTTCCATACACAAAGTAACTTATAACAAAAAAAAGAAAGGAAGATGCGCAAAAGGCGGCCTTATCGCTGAAAGCAATTTCTTCCAGGCAACCAATTGAGAAATTGCTGTAGACGAAATATATGTTGTGCGGGTTGGGTTAAGGAGAAAAATTGTACAATGGATTGATTTCATATATAAATACAATTAACTTTACATATGCAACTTTTCATATGGGACCGACTCTGAAATCTCAAAAAAAAAATCAGCTGTTCCATACATTTTACAATACCTACTCGCCCAAAAAATAAAAAGTATAGAAAAAAATAGAAATCATTTAACGTGATGATTTCTATGAAGGCCCTCGTAGTTTTTTTTTTCTTAAAAAATCTTCTATGTACAGACACAAACCAGTTACAGTATTATTATATGTAATGATTGATACTAGCTTTTGCCCGCGACTTCGCCCGCGTGAAATTCCCTCGAGAACAGTGCTTTTTCCTGGGTTGAAAGGTTCTCAGTACTTTTAACTATGTGTATTCGAAATTTCAGGAAGATTGGTTTAGTAGATGAAGCGTAAAGAGGTAACAAACAAATAAATAAATAAACAAAATCACTTTCGCATTTATATTATTAGTTAGGATATACTTATGTGAGATTTCAGAAAGATTGGTTCAGTAGATAGAGCGTGAAGAGGTAACAAACAAACTCACTTTCGCATTTATAATACACTAGCTTTCGCCCGCGTGAATTTCCCACGGGAACATTGCTTTTCCCCGGGATGAAAGGTACCCTATGTCCTTCTCCGTACTTCCAGCTATGTGTATGCGAAATTCCAGGAAGATTGGTTCAGAAGATAAAGCGTGTAGAGGTAAGAAACAAACAAACAAACCAACCAACATACAAACTCACTTTCGCATTTATAATTTTAGTTAGGATGTATTAGTTAGAATATTAAACTTAATGTCGTTTGATATTTCACAGATGATCGACTACAAAAAAGTAGCGTGGCGTCAGCGGAAGACCATCCGTGCCATGATGACCAGGCAGAGAGAACAGGATGCCAACATAGGTCATTTTTAAAAGTTTTTATTTAACTTGAAATGTATGTATGTTCGTTCGGGTGGAATCTTAGAACTCCGTTTTGAAGTAGATATCTTCAACCGATTGAGCTGTTTTGTACAAATGAGTTTGGATGATAATGCATGATATGGTATGTGACGTCATTCTAAATCCAATATGGCGGGACATCCAAGATGGCGGAATAGTTATTTGTAATGCATTTCCACAACATGGGTATCAAATGAAAGGGCCTTTTTGAGCGTTTATAAAAGCTTTTTTTTTAAGTTTTTTTTACTATTAATTTTTTGTTTATTACTAGCATGAGCCCGGGACTTTATTCTATATCGTTGCAGGACTATCGATAGTTTGACTATCGATAGTTGACCTTGAAAAATAGTTACACTATTGATAGGCCTATCGAATTTCGCAATACTATTTATGACAAAAAAAGACTATCGATAGTATTGCTTTCCAATACTATCTGTACTATCGACACTATCGATAGTTCTAAAAACTGTTGATAGTATTGCACTATGTACAAAAACTATCGATAGTATCGATTGTTGAAATTTGAGTGTCATACTATCGATAGTATCGATAGTTTTCTTTGTCATCAATCGTATTGCAAACTATTGACTATCGTTACTATCAATAGTATCGATACTGACTATTTTTCAAGGTCATAATACTATTAAGGACATGTCCGTATACCCAGCAGGACCCTCTGCGTGATTGGATGAAGAGTTAAGTATTTACATCCACAGCATTTTGTACCTCCCGAATAGTTAAATTAAAAAAATTGTACCTCAAGGATCTCAGAGAAAACTTAAAATCTTATCCAGCAGGACCCTCCTCAGTTTGCAGGTCTTCAGACCTGAGATGTACTTTACAGTAAAGCGGTGTATTTGTACCTCAAAATCATATTAGTTATTTTTGTGAAAATTAATAAGTTTAGGAGATACGCTCTGGGAAATTTTCGATTATGCCAGCAGGACCCTTTTTTATTTTATGACTTTCAGTACAAGTAATGACATTTTTTAACAGCAGTCTAAATGTACTCTTCAAATCTCTTCTCGGTTTATTTAAATATTATGTACTTTATTAGAAAAAATGTTTCAAAGTTTCTTGATTCTTCACGGCCTAACAAATCGAATTTAGTATTGCATGTATTGTTCTTCAATTGTCATGTGACTTAAATGTTCTTCAATTGACTAAAATGAAATAGTTTTTAATACAAACTGAGAAATTATATTTTAATTTTATTTGCTGTACCTCTAAGTTATTTACGTTTTCAGTTATGATGACGACTAAATATGCCGCCGGAACTAAAAGAACAACTACCCCAGGAGGGTACCAGTACTGGAGAATCCCCCCCTGAGCCTATAAGTTCAGGCTGCCCTATGTATTCTGGGGAGGGCACAGTGCCGCTCATTTCTCTAGCGATAAAGTACATACAGGCATCCCCTTCTACGCTCTCTATTCATTAATATAGGGGACTCCATTCCAATCTTAACGCCGTCCACCATCACCTCGAGACGGCTAGGCCTGACCTGCTCTTTCTCACTGAGACGAAAATATCCTCCCCAGCTGACACTTCGTATCTGTTACACCCGGTTTATAATCTGGAACACAACTTTGTGCACCAAGCCGGAGTGATTGATCCTTGTTGGAACAAGGACCGATCACATTCTACTCGCAGCCAGATGATAGACAGATCCCTACCATCCAGATTCACAAGGCGATGACAAATCCTTACCAAAGTACATGCACACTCCGGCTTGGTGCACAAAGTTGTGTTCCAGATTATAAACCGGGTGTAACAGATACGAAGTGTCAGCTGGGGAGGATATTTTCGTCTCAGTGAGAAAGAGCAGGTCAGGCCTAGCCGTCTCGAGGTGATGGTGGACGGCGTTAAGATTGGAATGGAGTCCCCTATATTAATGAATAGAGAGCGTAGAAGGGGATGCCTGTATGTACTTTATCGCTAGAGAAATGAGCGGCACTGTGCCCTCCCCAGAATACATAGGGCAGCCTGAACTTATAGGCTCAGGGGGATTCTCCAGTACTGGTACCCTCCTGGGGTAGTTGTTCTTTTAGTTCCGGCGGCATATTTAGTCGTCATCATAACTGAAAACGTAAATAACTTAGAGGTACAGCAAATAAAATTAAAATATAATTTCTCAGTTTGTATTAAAAACTATTTCATTTTAGTCAATTGAAGAACATTTAAGTCACATGACAATTGAAGAACAATACATGCAATACTAAATTCGATTTGTTAGGCCGTGAAGAATCAAGAAACTTTGAAACATTTTTTCTAATAAAGTACATAATATTTAAATAAACCGAGAAGAGATTTGAAGAGTACATTTAGACTGCTGTTAAAAAATGTCATTACTTGTACTGAAAGTCATAAAATAAAAAAGGGTCCTGCTGGCATAATCGAAAATTTCCCAGAGCGTATCTCCTAAACTTATTAATTTTCACAAAAATAACTAATATGATTTTGAGGTACAAATACACCGCTTTACTGTAAAGTACATCTCAGGTCTGAAGACCTGCAAACTGAGGAGGGTCCTGCTGGATAAGATTTTAAGTTTTCTCTGAGATCCTTGAGGTACAAATTTTTTAATTTAACTATTCGGGAGGTACAAAATGCTGTGGATGTAAATACTTAACTCTTCATCCAATCACGCGGAGGGTCCTGCTGGGTATACGGACATATTAAGGACTTTAAACTGGGGATTCCTCCACTCATAGGCGATGGGCTAGCAACCTGTCACTATACCTGAATCTCCATTCCATCAGAAAGCCCACTATTCAGCTAAGCGTGGCCTTCGAGTCTCACGACTCTTGGCTCTGTCTACCCCGTAAGGGATAAAGACGTGATTCTATGTTATTGACAATACTATCGATAGTCAACACTATTGCTGCAACACTACTTTGTTCCCGTGGGAATTTCGCGAAATCATCGGGTCAGGGGGCCGATTCTACTAATTATAAACGTAGATGTCGCGTCTCAATGGTGTCTCAAGAGCCAAAGAAACTGAAATGAATTGACGAGGTCTCTGTAAGACTTCTATGTTTTACTAACCTGTGCCCACGACTTCGTCCGCGCGTAATTATTATTGTTTATATCTCAGGTTCTAAGCTTCAAGATGGAACCTACGCCAGATTTTAAGTTAGACCTTCAACAATACAACAGTGAAAACCGCATCAAATTTGGTCTAGTAGTTTTTGTGTGGTGTGCGTACAAACATACAGACGAAAAATCTACAAAAAATGGTTTTGTCTTCTATTGGCCCTATGAAGACTCCTCATAGTTTTTTTCTTAAATATCTTCTATGTACATAGACCAGTTACAATTGTATTATATGTATGTATTGATTACAATTTCTTTGGCTTTGAAACACGATATCTACGTTTATAGTTAGTAGAATCAGCCCCCTGGTATTCAGCTAATGTTTCGTTCACAGCGGATCTCAAGCGTCGCATAGAGGAATGTGATTTCAAGTACACAGAGCTCACTCATACAAACCAGGCTGTTGGCGGGAAGATTGGTAAGGATTATAATATCTTGGGTAACCCGGGTTAAAACCCGATATTGGTTTTAAACCCAGTTTTGATAGATAGATAAATCATTTATTTGATGCTACAAACACACATATACAGATGAGTACATGAGACATGTATAGCAAAAAAACATGAATAGGTATATTTCTTTTTGGATTTTTGTGCATCTCGGATGCAATTAGTACTAAAGTACTCTCGTATAGAAATTAGATATGGTGAAAAAATTCCACAGTACGCGGGTTCAAATCCTGCTCGCATGGAAGTTTTTCACCATATCTAATTTCTATATGAGAGTACTTTATGAATAGGTATATGTTGCCATAGTCAATAAATGTGTGTTGCAGCAAAACAAAAAGGTCGTAGCTCAGTGGAATTACGAGTATTAAGTTAAGAAAATTAGTGTTTTGACTTCCACCCATTTCAGTCCATACATTGATAGTGGGTCATAACTGGGTTTTAACCTAGTCTCGGGTTTTAATCCGGATGGTTAATCTATAGCTATAATGACTAACATGGGCCTGGGAGTTTGTCCCCGTGGGAATTCCGGGAAATCCTCTCTTAGTGCTCCCCTACACTCCCTAAGGAACCTACATGACAAATTTCAGCTTCCTACGCCCAGTAGTTTTGGCTGTGCGTTGTCTGTCAGTCAGAAACGGAAGATTTTTTGTATAATGATGATGATTAGATGCTTGGAAATTTAGGGATAAAAAATACCCACTCCTGCCTATACAGGGTTATTTTGAAACCATTGGCCAAATTTTCGCAGCAGATTTGGTTGATGAAATTGAGCAGGTTTCCAAAAAAATCTGTGTTAAAAAATAAAATTTTTTTTTTGCTTCTCATACAAATTGGTCGATCAGCTGATGGAACTTATTATGGAAAGTTGAAATTTTATGTTATTATTTTACTATAAATTTCTTTTGGACGTAGTTGTATTCCAAGTACTGAGCATAAAAATTTGGCCAGTAGTTTCAAAATAACCCTGTATGTATGCGTAATTTCAGAATGATTATATAGTTGGTATTGACGCAGAATATCACCTTCGCAAAGTCATCGTAAAAATTTGGCCACTTACGCAAAAAGTCTTTATCGTGATCGTGAACGTCTTTTGAAAAACGTCATTATCGCACAATGTCTGTCAATGTCACGAAACCTTTATAGCATAACCCGTGTGTCCGTCCTGTCTGTCTGTCATAGGTCACAGCCACGCAAAACGTAAATTTCGCAGAATGCTTTTTAATTGACATTCTGCGAAATTGAATGATTGATTCTGCGAAAATGACCTTTTGCGTAAGTGACCAAATTTTTACGATGACTTTAGCGACAGTGACATTTTGCATCAAGTTCCTTCTACACTTCACTTTTTATTTCTCCATCGCTCAGCCCAACGATGATTGATTGATTATTGTGTTATTTTTAATTAGTTTAAGCCTTTGTTTATTAATGTTTTAGTGTGTGTGTCTAACTATCCTATCCTAACTAATATTATAAATGCAAAAGTGAGTTTGTTTATGTATTTGTTTGTTACCTCTCACGCATTATCTTCTGAATAATCTTCCTGAAATTTCGCATACACATAGTTAGAAGTACGGAGAAGGACATAGGGTACCTTTCATCCCGGGAAGAAGCACTGTTCCCGTGGGAAATTCACGCGGGCAAAAGGTAGTTTCAAATATACTTATTCTATTCTATTGTGCCAATGTCAAACTTTTGTATACGTATTTCAGCATCTACAGAAGTGTCATCGCCCGCAACGCAGCCTTTACGTCACTTTGGCAGTCAGATCAAACTTGACCTGTCAGTGCTGCCTATTGGAACTTCAAAACGGAATCAGGCTAAGAGTAAGCATATTTCTCATTTTGGGTAATACTTTTTGCGTGTACAAACATACAGACAAAAATTTAAAAAAAAATCGTTTTGGCTTCGTTAGCCTATAAAGACCCGCCATATTTTTTTTTCTTAAATCTCTCTTACAGATCAGGTACTGTTTAGTTATATGTATTGATATTGATGGTATATTTATTTTGATTTATCGAAGGCTAATCGGAGTAGAGCAATATAAATTTCAATTAGCCAGAATTATCTTAATACTTATGCATTTTTGCAAGCTCTTACAAGTAAAACTTGTAATGTAAGATAGTTATGTAATCTTGCAATTTTAATAGGCGATTTTCTGACAGCTCAAATTAAGAAAAAAAATAGATGTAAAAAAATCTCAATAGATGGCGTTTTATGAAAGCCGATGCGTAATAAAGGCTGTACCTATACAGGGTTATTTTGAAACCACTAGCCAAATTTTCGCAGCAGTTTTGGTTGATGAAATTGAGCAGGTTTCTATAAATTTCTTTCGGACGTAGTTGTATTCCAAGTACTGAGCATATTGTACAAATTTGGCCAGTAGTTAAAAAATAACCCTGTATACGCAATATTGATATTTTTTCAATGTTTGTTTTGTTTCAAAAACATGCCAAATATGCCAATCCCGTGCATTGTTGCTTTTTTTTTGTATGGACTCGCCTTTCACTAAGCGCCATCTATGAAGTTACCTGGAATTATTTCTTTTTTTATTAAGGTCTCGGAAAATCGCCTATTATCTCTCTTTAATCGTATTTCCTTATGACTGAGGGTCGCGGTCATTATATGGAATGAAACACACACAACGACTCTTGGCAATTTTAATGGAGTGGTTTGCCATTGCCTTCTCCATTTCACACACTAGCTGATAATCAACCAGAGTGCAGGTTTCCTCACGATGTTTTCCTTCACCGGAAGCAAGTGGTGGTCAATGAAAACTTACATAGGTACATGAGTCAGATTGGTATACAAACTCATGTAGCCCGGGCAGGATTCGAACCTGGGACCTTTACAGCCACAGGCGGGCGCCCTAGCACTCGGCCACCACCGCTTATTATTTAACCTTTATTGCACAAATACAATGTATGGCACAATAGGTGGACTTAATGCAAAAGCAATATCTAACAGTCGACCTTTGGGTTAGCAGAGAACTTAAGTCAATCTATACATATAATAAAACAGTAAAAATATTTTGTCTGTACATTTAATATTTTTGACTGAAATGGATAGAGGGAGACCTAAAAAGAACAATAGAAAGCAAAAAAATTTTTTTGGAATTTCTTGTCTGTCTGTCTGTCTGTCTGTCTGTCTGTCTGTCTGTCTGTCTGTCTGTCTGTCTGTATGTATGTACGCGTTTCACGCAAAAACTACTGGACGGATTTGAATGAAACTTTTTTTGTTGTATAGCTATTAAGCCTGGGCAACATATAGGCTATAATTCATTTTGAAAACTGGAACACCTGATGAAGAACCATAACGGAACAGCTAAACTATAAGTAATATGGAAATGGTGTCTTAACAAAAATCGTTCAACCTGATGAGCATTTTCTGCCGACGTATAAAAATTGAAGATCTGGAACATCTGATGAAAAGCTCCAAGAGACCAGCTACACTATAACATATATGGAAATGGCGCCTTAGCAAAAATCGTTCAACCTGATGAGCATTTTCTGCTGACGTATAAAAATTGAAGATCTGGAACATCTGATGAAAAGCTAAAAGAGAGATTTTTCATCTTAGCGAAACTCACGCGGGCGAAGCCGCGGGCGACAGCTAGTCATTGAATAATGTTATCAACTAGTTAAATATTATAGAATGACTAAAATAAGTTGACAGCACTGCGTCAGTTGTATAGCCTGACCAGGAATATAAAAACCCTCGCCATGTTGCGGAGAAGTAATAGAACTAATTTCTTACACTGGCAACTAATTTAAAAACCCATCTGTCATTTCTCCTGTCAAAGTTTGTTTTTCAAACAAGGCGGATCCAGTAGGTATTTTTTTCTGGGAAGGGCACCGTTTTCCATTCTCGAGAATATTTCCGAGAAAATATTTAAGAAAGTTTCCGCTTGTTCTTCGAAAATTTCGAAAACGTCACATCACTAATGGTAAAATAGGTGGCGAATTATTTTTTTAGAAATACTTGTAAGAAACTATTACTACTAAATCCTGTTATTTTAGCAACTCGAATCTTAATTTGATGTGTAGGTACTGTTATGGAAGTTGCCTCAACAGTATGTACACAAAATAGCAGTCGGGGGAGGGACCCCTTTCTACCACCCTTCAAATCCGCTACTGCTTTCAATAATGTTGCAACATAAAACGCAGAAGTGCTGCCTCTAATTCAGGGTTTTTATATTTCTGGTCAGGCTTTACTGTAGGCATGACAGAACCCTACAATTTAGTCGCTTTACACATTATTCGTCAGATAACATTTATTTGATGATTGAAAAATTAGTCCTTAGTGACATTGCGTTATTACCTTTCAGTGCTACCAAACATGAAACCACGCAAGCCACTAATTCGTCTCCCAAGCCTCTCAGAAGACTCTCCACCAGCAAAACAAGCCAAGATAGAACCGCCACAGCCCTCAACGTCAAATCAAAGCCCAAAAACCAAAGCACAGTCGACCATAGCCAAGATTCGGGGCATAACCAATGAAATACGTCATTTGAGCAACTTGTCTTTGGAAGGGAAACTCAAACGTCCGTTGAGTTTGACGCTTGATAATATGGAGACTGAGTGTAAGAAGCATAAATTGGATTAGTTTTTGTGATTTTCTTGAGGAAATGAAGTTTTTGCTCTTGTGGGGGACGGAAGTGTGTAACAGGATGGAGTGTTAAGTTTGTCAAAGTCAAAATATTTTACTAAAATATTGGCCAAAAACAAAAGTCAATTTTTTTTTATTGAAACTTGGCCTTCAAAGAAGGCGCTTTTCATGTCGAAAACTAATTATATAATCATATTGTGGTATAAATCTCAAAGCTACAACTACTAGCATTTAGGAACGACCACTGCTGAGAAGAAATGCCGAAAGAAATACATTAAACAGTCTGTCATTTGGCAAATGGAATATATTATCAGATGTCTCACATCATATGGGTATACTAGCATGCCTGGGACTTTTTCGGGAAATCCTCTCTTAGTGCTCCCCTACACTCCCTAAGGAACCTACATGCCAAATTTCTGCTTCATACTATATTAGGTATAATTTGACTGTGGCATCTGGCCTCCGTAGTAGCAATAATACTAAAAAGATTTATTCCTATAGTATTTGGTAGTAGATAGCACACCTTTCCGCCATCAGCAGTAGTTGAACATTTCTCGAAATTTCCAAAAAAAAACAAGGGGAAACTTCCTAAGAAATTTCACCTAAAAATTGCCGAGAATTTCCGGAAATTTTTAAGAACGAGAAATTTCTCGGCGGCACATCGCTAATCAGGTCCTGAATTCGAATCCTAGCGCGGGCAAATATTTATACTTATTAGATTTGTCTGCGGTTCTAGAAGTGTTGTGCTTAAACTAGATAGAACTAGTATAATAGTGTGTATGAGAAAAAAAAAAGCGCGATTTTTTTCATTGTTTAAATACATAAAACATAGAATGTGCCAGCTGCTTCTCTTCCCGCGCAGATTGTAAAAGTCAATCGAAGGAAAGGGCTTTAAACTGGGGATTCCTTCACTCATAGGCGATGGGCAACCTGTCACTATACCTGAATCTCCATTTCATCAGACAGCCCACTATTCAGCTAAGCGTGGCCTTCGAGTCTCACGACTCTTGGCTCTGTCTACCCCGTAAGGGATAAAGACGTGATTCTATGTATGTATGTAAAATACTTGAGTAACTTGTTTTCTAAGATAATAATATTAACTGAAAATGTGTGTTTTTGTATGTATTTTAAAAATTCATTTCAAATCGACAAACACAGAGGAACAAAAAAAAAATGTATTTATTTATATGTAACATGTATACTATTATACAAAGTATACTATTAAAGTTTTATTTCAGCCAATTTATATTTAGTTCGTTTAAACTACAAGCAAATATGTTCACTAACATAGATATATCTAAGGTTTATATTTGATTGCAATAATTACATGTATGTATAAGAATGTTTTTCGCACATATTTTTAAGACCATTTAACATAAATTTATATTTACTACAGATTATTTTGTTAAACGTCACTTTTGCCAAATTTAGATAAGGAAAACAACTGTGATGTATCACGCCAGAGGGCGACACTAGCATATCGAGTAAACAAAGTATTTTGACATTGACTGTGACAAGTGTTTCAGAGCATGACATACTTGTCATTGTCAAAATACTGACATTGACGTGTGACATTGCAATTGGTGGTTTGTATACTGCTTGAGCTGGTGTCGCCATCTGTGTCAAGCTTTGCATAATATTGTTTATTGTGATCGAATTAGATTGCAGAAAAATAAGGCAAGGAAGACAGCTTGTTACCCGTTGGTATCGGTACGAAATTCTCATATTACCATATAATGTAGTCTTGGAGTTTGTATAGAAAACTAGCTTTCGCCCGCATGAATTTCCCACGAAAACAGTGCTTTTTCCCGGGATGAAAGGTAACCCTATGTCCTTTTCCGTACTTTCAGCTATGTGTATGCGAAATTTCAGGAAGATTGGTTCAGTAGATAAAGCGTGAAGAGGTAACAAACTCACTTTCGCATTTATAATATTAGTTAGGATTTGGCACCGGTGACAAACCCTGAATGAAGGCAATTTGTATCAAGTGTTGGTTTATTTCGATCCTTACCACAATTACTCTTACCCTTTGTATCATTCCTACTGTGGCGTCCGCCATCTACCGAGCGAATGCAGCAACTCAGCGACTCCACAGAATCTCGGCGACATCGGCAAGCAAGCGCTAATTCGCAATAACGACGCAAGATGGCGGCACAGTCTACGCGACATTAAATATCGACAGATAATTACAATTAACAATGATTGTATGAATGATCTCCAACCAACAATGACTTCGCAACATCGCAAAAAGACTACAGATCAGACTCCATTCAATCTCCATATGACACCACGCAAGATCATCAACAAAAACGGAAAAATCCTAAATCGCGCTATCGGAGTTTCCAAAGACAACTCGCTATATATTAGAACTGCAACGCAACATCGTCGGAGCCTCGGCTCCCCAGGCCTAACACCTAGCCTGGCGGGAAGATCTTCCCTTTGTGGCGGTTGAGCATCACACTTTCTCCCGCTACAGTGGTCCATTCCATTCTACACCTTCTGATCTGAGGTTTCATTCCACACACCTCAAAGTAGCGACCATCGCTTCGCTAAACTACCATAACCCGAAGTGTTTCTCGGATTAACACTTTACCGGACAGTAAACGAGACACAATAGAAGTTTAATTGTTGTTACTGCTATAGCAGTTTACTGTCCAGTGAAGTGTTAAGGTAATTTTTATTCCAAGAGTAGAAGCACTTCGGATTATGATACGTATGATACAAAGGGTAGGGTTAGGAATAGGCAACGAACTAATATACCATAGAACTCTAACAACGCCAAAAAAATGGTTCCACGAAATATGAACCTAGGTGGGCGGGGCGTAAAATAGAAACCTCAGTTCGCCGTGGCGCAGCGAGTTCAACGGTTGTACTTGTACCTAACGCATAAGTGTCAATTGTACGTAAAATCGAGTAATTTCGCAAGTTTAATTAGCAAAAATATGCCATCGTGTGTCGTAAAGTGGTGTAGAAATCACACAGATATGAAGAACAGCGGAATTACCTTTCTTTCCTTTGCCGAGACTTCAAACGCCAAGCGGCTGGGCCGTTTGATTGAGCGGTAGCCGGCTGCCGCGGTGTGTTGACCCCGCCCCGTGACCTTGACGCGCCCAATCGTGTACTAGCTTTTCTATGAGAATGTGCGAGTGTCTTGTTGTATTTAAGTACATTTGTTTGCGTAAATGGAACAAAGATTTGAGCGTTCGTTGTATGAGAGTTACACTTCCATATTTATTTATAATTCAATGGGAATAGGGTTACGTTCGGCATAAATTTTATATATTTTTTTTCAAGTTCTAACCTAACCCGCTATGTACCGAGTAAGGATCGGAATGAACCAAGTGTTCAGGTAATGTTTTAATACATATTCATTTAGATAACAGAATGTATAAATTTGTTAAATATGTGATATGTGTGATAATGATAGATCAGCGTGTGGAGCTTTTATAAGTACTTTAAACCTTATCACTGTGGTGTAAAGTTCGATTTTCAGTGGCAATAAAACAAAAAAAGTGGCGTTTTATAAGGTAGTATTATTTTGAACCCTTTCACTACGGTATAAGGTTCAATATTAAGTGGCAATAAAGCTATCACTGCCCTTTCAGCTGCCATATTTAAGCTGATTTTGTATATAAACATTTTAATAATATATCGAATAAGGTTTGAGATTATTAATGGCAAGAAAACCTTTTGGTTTAGCTCGCATAATACCTGAAACTTGTTTTTTTATAGAACTAATAATCTTCGTTACGTTCCAAAATGTCGCCTGGTCTGAAATAGGCATTTTGAGAGACACAAAAAAAAAGTTTGACAGACGGACAACAAAGTGATCTTAAGGGGGGCCCATTTTTGCCTTTTGAGGTACGGAACCCTAAAAACAAAACCAGGGGACGTTTTGAGAAAGAGACCAATTGAGCCATCGCGGTAAGTAGATGGAAGAAAGCTCGAATAAAAATAAGTGTATTTAATTTAAAGTTGGTTAAAGTTATAATTAAAAAAAAATAATTATTCGCTAAAACAAAGCTGAACATAATTGTTGAACAATTATTTCTGTAAATACTTACTGTTCATGTACATGTACAGAACAGTAAGTGTATATGTACAGAACAGTAAGTACACACTGCACATGATGCGTGATAGCATTCATATATGTACATGAATGCTATTCTGTACATGAGAGCATTCATGTAAATGAATGCTATCATGTACAGAAATAATTTTTCAAATCGAACCAGAGATTGGCGGGTTCAGTCAAACAAATATACAAACTCTTAAACTTCATTAGTAGCAAATATTTTTAATCAACCTTAAATATTTGCTAACATATACATAATAAACTATAGCGGTAGATGAAACATTTTGGTCATTTTCTGTCTTGTGTATACTTCATAGAACAGATATAATATTCATATTTTACTTAGATAATAATAATTTAAATGTATTAAACATTTATTTCTATGCTATACCTTGTTTGATTTTAGCTAGGCTATAAGGGTTATATTATGTAATTTTATATACTTATGCAGAAAAAAATAGTAGGTACAGTCTGCGAGGCCTAAGCTGAGCTTTGCATTTGTGTGAGTGCACACAGTTAGTTTAAAAAGGCAGTGTTTGTACAACATTTTAA